>CM039469.1:31700562-31855977 GCA_022433065.1 Begonia loranthoides
CCCACACCCCCCACATGTCATGTTCAAATGTCTCCTGGGCAGCACTATCCGGCTTGGGGCCTCGTCCACATATCGTATTCTTTGTTTTCGAGGCCTTCTAGGACGTCTCTTAAATGGAGGTGGCGTAATTAGATCAAGATACGTAACTAGAGGCAACATGATTTGTCTGCTGAAGGGGCAGACAAAGTGGGAGTACATCGTGATGTATGTTTCTTGGTGGTAGCACTCATGCACAAAGTCCTTGGGAGATCTCCTCATGAATTGCATACACGGGATTGCATGGACACACGGGATGCCATTCAACTCCCACCAGTAATAGTTACAAGTACGCCTTTCCAAATTGACATGGTACTATTTGTTACCGTTGCTAACCTCAAATTGGGCAGTGCCAGAAAATTGGGGACTCCAATTGTGACCTACAAGTTCTAGTCTGCCAAGCTGATACTTGACTTGCGAACACAAAAGGTTCATGGAGCGCGCCATCTTTTCATTTTTTTAACGATCCTACACATAATGCCCTTTTATACGATCTCGAACATACTGAGAATCAGTTTGTCCCGGGCTGGTAGGATGCAGGCGTTGGAGGACTTACTGAGGTTGTTAAGGCTAATGTCCCACTTTGGGATGAAGTAGAAGACATGTTTGGTCCAACACTCATATCTATTCCTCGTAGATAGTTGTGGGTTGCCTGGTCAAGCAAAAATAGCTTTACCATCTCTCTCTCAAAGTGCGCCCCTGTTGTGGCTCTAGAAGCGGCCCACATTACATCATTGAACAACTTGCCTTTAAATCATTTTTGATCATTTGCATACAGGTATCAGATGCAAAAATGATGATCCGCTTGCCCAGTGATCTCTTTGACAGCTGGTACCAGCCCGTATAAAAAATAACAGTATGAGTCAAACATTGGTACACAATACATATCTTAAACATAGATGGTAAAAGCAATCAACTGTACCTTTCGTCAGTCAGAAAAGATCGTCCACCCATTGCCGGATAGGGTGTTTAGATCAATGAGCAACAATTCCTGAAACTAGCTCCACGAATCCCTATTTTCTGTTTCAACCACTGCTACAGCAATCAGATACATTCCATCGTTCCCATAGATAGTGATAGCAGTGAGCAGCTAATTTAGAGTCGCTCCCTTCAAGTGGCAAATATCCAAACAAATAACTGGTCTACTACAGTTCAACCGGCCCATCTTACATGTAGCCAAACACATGTACATCCTTTTAAATGCAATCATCTCTATCTTAACACACAATGAGTTTCCAGGATTAGACATCCTAATCTCCTCGGCGTAGGACCATATGTAACGACCCGCGTTATTAAAATTTTTTCTCATATAAAATTTTTCTTTTTTAATTTATTTAAAGCATAAGCATGCGAGAAACATACGAGAGAAAAATAAATTAGAGTATGCAGAAACCATTAACAATTTTGAAATATGGTTTGAATATTTAATCAAAAGTCTAAAGTTTTAAAAAATATTTATCGTCTTTCAAACCATGATAATACACCATTTTTACTTTCCATGAGCCATAATCCCTCAGGTCAAATCCGCTAGGTAACCCAAGTGCTCAACAGGCAATGCATCCTCCTCCACATCAAGAATGCTGATATCCTGACAGTCACCTACACCACAAGCAAACTATGAGTCTAATGCTCAACAAGAAGTAAGATGCAGTATGATGCTTGCATATGTCTGTTTATGTAGAAAGGAATCCACCCAATCTGTCTTTTACTCATTTTCTTATATGTTAAAGTCATACATTGAGCTGGGACATTGGGAATATTTCCCACAAGGAGAATAGTTTCTAGTCAGAAACTAACACTCAGGAGACAAACTCTCGCATCCCGACAAGAGAAGGGTTTAATCTCGAGTCTCCCAGTTAGAATCCAAAGTACCTCCCAAACCCTGAATTCCCATTACATTCATTAGTCCGGTCTCTCCCGTGCAATGCTCTCTCGTGCAATGCCAATCCATATGTAGCATTCCTAAGGGTTTCTCTCCATGATGCATGACAATGCAATGCAATATTCAAAATATTTTATCAATAGCATATAGGGCAATAAATACAGTAAGTTCAACAGAATGAATCTCACATCATAGATAGTAGCAGAGTACAGAGTCTATAGGCAACAAGCAGATAAACATCAGAACTATAGTGATTCACTTCATCAATTAAAGAGTAGGCACACATGAATAAATTATTATTCTTTCCCATTTTTCTTTCTATTTACTAGATTTGTATAACAATGACAGTAACAAATCCCAGTACCCTATATTCACGGAATAAGCATTTTCCAGAGCATGCCATCAGTCAAAATCCAATAAGGAATTACTACCACATTTTCAATGCAACAGACTAAAAGCAACAATTAACAGGGTAACAACTAATAACTTGGAATTAAGCTAGCAACTAAATAATAGAGAAATGATTAACAACTAATAACATTGAATTAAGCTAGCAACGAACAGAGAAATGATTAACAACTAATAACATGGAATTAAGCTAGCAACTAAATAACTGAGCAATGATTAACAACTAATAACATGGAATTAAGCTAGTGACTAAATAACAAAGAAATAATACTAAGCAATTAATAACATAGAGTTAATTGGAAACTAATAACATAACATTAAACTGAGCAACTAATAACATAGCATTACGCGAAGCAAGTAATAACATAGCATTAAGCTGAGCAACTAATAATGTAATGACCCGGGTTCTAAAAATTCCTTTAAAATGCGTGAAATTTTAAAATTTTCTTTTTAGAAAAAGTCAGAGCATGCCTAAACTGGACCGCTACCAACCTTTCTTTAAACTCGTTTTGAAAATCAATTACAAAGTGCGGAAGCATAAATAATAAAACCATTTATGTAAAACGTTGTGGAAGCGTGATTAAATCATTTAAGAAAGAAATACTAAACAATTGAAATACTGTGTTTGATAAGTGAAACCGGAATTAAACACCATTTAATTACAATTTAGAAAACTTAATTAAATCTCAACTGATTATCCTTTACCCTCTTTGTGCCTGACTAGCCACACTCCCTCGCGCGTGCAAACCCATCATCACTGTTTTTGTGTTATCTGTTCTTTAGCTGCTTATTATCTGTTCGTCATTCGTACCTACACCACAAGTAATACGTGAGCCTAATGGCTCAGTAAGGAAAAGGGTCAATGCAGTTATGGAATGTCTCTCTTTAGTCCTTTTCATTAAGCCATTCGTTAGATTATCACTTCCTATTAGCCATTCATTCGTTCGTTGTGGTAGTCTCCTGGGTGCATACTCGATGCCAGACTACAATTAGCCTCCTAGGTGCAAACTAGCTGCCAGGCTATACTAGCCTCCTAGGAGCACACTAGTTGCCAGACTAGACCCATACGTCCTATTATTCTACCATTCATTCTTACATTTTTCTCACTCATGCATGCGTCCTATTCTTTCTATTAACATGATGTGTGATCACACATTCTCATCCTGACGTGATGCATGATGCTTCATATCATAACATCAACAATAATTGAAATGTGCATTGAATTGAAAGTATTATAATTGAAAGCGCATATAAAGAAAGTAAAGCTTATAATAGAAGGAAGGAATTGCGCACAACAAGAAACAAGTACAATAAACTAAACATGCTCAAGGAGATAAGATAATTATTCTAGTTCTTTAGTTCTTTAGCCTAGTTAACTTCCTAGTCCATTTACATGCTTCCTATGTTTACATTTCTAAGCGATTATTCTAATAAGTTATTAACATATTTCTACGTTGATTTCATGCTTTTATTCTACTTAACTAATGATGCTTGGTTTAATAGAAAATAACATGCTAAGGACCTAGAATCGTAAGCAATACAAGAAAACAATAACAAAAGCATCAATTCACTTAGTCAATGAAACCCTTAACTCATTCATGTTTCATTCATTCTCTTTATCATTCTACTCTTTAGAAAAGTAAGATATCGATTATGTAATTTAAGTGCTCATTGAAATAAAGTAATTGAAAGCAACTGCAATCGAAATTGCGAATATAATAAATAATAGAAATTGAAAGTAAATGAACAGTAACAAATTGGAAAAGATGCATGCGATGAATTGCGATTAACTAAACATGCTCGCAAGAAGTTTAAGGGAAACATGCTTTAAACAATGCGTAACGGGAACATGCTAGTAAATTGGTGATTCTCATTCTATTTGATTAAGCATGCTTTTATTCTAATGAGTTAATATCCTAATTAATTACATGCTCAAGTTGATTTCATGCTCAAAAAAGGATTATGATTATTATCCTAGATGACTTCAACATGCCTTTTATTATAATTCATTAACATGCTTGACTTGTTAATTCACTCTAGTTAATTACATGCTTACAAATTATAATTTACATGCTCACTAAGTCAATTAATAGTTTAGGGTCCTAGTCAATTAATCACACAAACATGCTTACTAAAAATTACAATTGTTATTCTAATAAATTATTAGTCGATTTACATGCTTGTCTAATCGATTAAACTTCCTGACTAGTTAAACATGCTTACTAACCTATGCAGAATTATTGAACATAGTGATTATGATTTATGCAGAGAGATTTAACCAATTAATAAGGACCAGAACTAGCTATAGAAGAACGTAAGTATCATGAAAGGAAATATAGCACAAGAATTGAACAGCAATTAAACACTATAAACATGATCATTCTTAGCATAATCCTCCATTCGTTCTCCTTTTCTAGTGATAAATATCATTCATAATTAGAGCATTGATAACAAAACTAACACTAAAGGAAAGTCACAATATTAACGACAAGAGACAAGTTACTAACGAAGGAAATCTACAGAGCATCACAATAGGGCATTTTAATCACAAAACCACCAAGGGAATATCACATAACTACAATAAGCTATAGAACACTAAAGTAAAACTCATACACTCTACTTGTGGGTAGGGCCTCGAAATGGCCAAAACTCATCTAATTTCCTTATCTAAATTGATGAACTAAACCACTCAGGGACAGCAGCACTCCCAGCCTCACGATAGTTCCAGCAGCTTAAGCCTCCAGCTCCTCACGGTTCACTCTTACTTTACTCATATCCACTTAAGCTCTCAACACTAACTCACAACTCCTTACTCTCAGAGCTCTCTTTCTCCCTCACTGGAACTCTCTTTCGCTCTCGGTCACTCCCCCTCACTCTAAACTTCACGTAGGAAATGGGGTGGAAAAATGCAGAGGGAGGAAGAGAGAAAGGGTTAATACCTGGAAGGAAGGGGAGGGACACCATCATGGCTTCTAAGCAGAAAGACAGGCCAGCTATGGCATAGAGAGTGTGATTTTCGTCGCCTGGGGTGGGGAAGGGTCACTTCCTGTTGATTTTCTATGACTTTTCTTCAATTTCCATCATTTTCTTTCTATTTTATTTCGTAGGTCTGGGCTATTTCGGACAAGTGCGGACGCATAGGTCTCATCCACATTCGTCCCCAAGGCTAAAATCACTTAGCCTAAAACGAGGCTTCAGAAGGGAAAACGCGTCCCCATCCTGTCTGTACCGTCCGCAGGTGGGTTTCGGACGACATTTGGCATCCGCAAGTGGCGTCCGCGTGTTGTCCAAAAGTGTCCTAAAATCGGACAGAGGCAAATCGGATGAAGCCTCTACTCGTCCGCAACCATCCGCCGTCGTTTGAAAGTCCTTAGTGATGTACAGAGTCGATGCAGACGAAGCAGCTCGCGTCCGCATGGTCCGGGACCTCATCCGCAACACCACACTCAGGACGCCAAATTACGTTCTGAGTCTCGTCCTAACCCTTCTCCGCGTGTGCAACACATTTGTGGACGACACATCTCATCCGCAATGTCATCCAAACTCGTCAGAAATGATGACTTAGGCAGGGACGACTTTGGGACATGGAATAGCATCCGCGAGAGGTGTCCCCAGGCTAAGGGCAACGTGCAATGCTCTTGCGGATGACACTTCTCGTCCGCAAGGTCATCCTCAAGCATCCGAAAGTCGACTTCCAAACACTTTAGGACAGAAAACCTCATCCTCGACTCATCCCAAACGTTGGGGATGCAACGCAATGCACTTGCGGATGACATAATGCATCCGCAGTGTCGTCTGTAGGGGTCCAAAAATGCCCTAGACAGCCTTTCACACACTTTTCCCACTTAACTCCTATCTCATAACATCTTCCCCATAAATACACGTCATAAGGTGACACGTATAAATACGCAATGTAATATCCCCCAAACTCCAATACTTCAATTACATCACGTATACGGGAAAAACGTAATGGAAATGCTCCTCAACTTAATGCTCAGAAACGTCCATGGTAATACTCCAATGGTTATCTAACTTAAAAAATATCGGGGTGTTACAAATAACATGGTAGCAAGTTAAGCAACTGATGGAAGAAAAATGAGCTAAGCATCAATTAAGACAATGATAATTAGGCAAAGAGTACCATCGATCCAAACCCCCACCACGAAATAACCAATTTCTTAAAACAAGTCATTTTATCATCAAATAAAGAACCACTAACCACATTTTCCATGCAACAGAATGGAAATCACAATTAACAAAGTGCTCATAAAATATCAAAGAAAAAACCATGCAGAGAATCCAATTAACAGTTCACATATTAAGATTTGCACTTCAAATATATAGACTCCACTTATGGTGTAGGTCTCCTCTGGCCATGACTAACCTACTCCTTACCTTATTGAGAAAGTCACTCTGTGGAACTCCAGAAAACCCAGGGCGCAACCTTCACACCCACGGCCAACAGCAGCAAGACAAATCCAAGGCGACATCTCCTGCTTCACCTTCACTCTCACACACTTACTGCTTGCTCTATGTAAAATACAACACTTCCTTCCCCTTTCTCTTCCCTCTCATGCACTCTCTCCTTCTCTATAAAAATCAACCTCCAAAAGCAAAACTGCTTCATATTCATCAACCTTATTTATAAACCGAGAGAGACTTACTGGAGAAGCCTCGTTAATGGACAGTCACCCATATCAAGGAAAGAGGTCCAATTTGACTATGCCACGCGAAAAGTGCCATATTGTTTCTAGAGAATTACGTGAAAATCGTTGGGAGAACATAAAATGGTCGCGGGGAGAAAACTACTTTTTCACAAAATGAAGTGGCACCGGTCGACAGGAATAGTAAACCAGAGCCACATGATTTTAAGCAACTGGAGCATCGACTTGCAACACGCCCGATCCTTTAGCACTTTAATTTAATTTTTTTTTATAAATCCTACTATTATCTCTCCCCATTTGTATTTTTAATATTTTATTTTAAATTAATAATTTAATCTTTACTCCTTCCACATTAAATTTAAAACTTAATTAATTTTCATCGTATTATATCGAATGTAACCATTGTGAAACATATTTCTTTTATCAAAATATTTTTTCCGTAAAATCCTTTACATCATACATCGAGGGATTTGTCTAGGTATTACACCATATGAGCTTGTATTGCTCATTGTCATCCCTTTCGTTAATTTTTTTTGCCGTACATCTTGCACGTCTGGCAAGGCTGGATGTGATGTTGACATTAAAGTCCTTCTTGACTGTCTTAATTGTACAAGAAAGGTCCCAGTCGGCCTAACTTTTCAATCTGTCCAAGTAATGAGCTGACACCCATTGTGCAGAGGCAAGGCGGTTTTCCATCTTTCTCGAGCAAGTGTGAACGTCATTATAGCACTTTATTTGAAACATCATTTCACCTTGCATTTTTTAGGTGTGCATCCACCATGTGTGTAACGACCTGGATTTTCTTAATTCCTTGAAATGCTTGAAAATTTGAAATTTCTTTTTAAAACAAATCAGAGCGCGATCGGATCCGTACTGACCATTCAGAAAACTCGAGATTAAATCCCATTTTTTGTAAAACTTATGTGGAAGAATTCAATTAAAACCATTAATATAAAACATTACGGAAGCGTAAATAATACGTTAAAAATAAAAACTAAACTATTGAGTAAAACCAAAGTGCTAGGCAATTAAATACAATTTAAAATACTTAATTTAATTACATTTATTTCTCCTTTTACCCTTAGCCTGGCCAGCCATGAGCATCCCTCGAGCGTGCAAACCCATCATCCCTGGTTGGTCGTCCTTTGCTCGTCTTTTCTACTTCTAGTCCATGCATTTACTCTACTTACAGTACCTATATATACACCACAAGCAACTGTAGCCTCCTGGGCGCACCTTTCTACCAGACTACAACTAACCTCCTTTGGGCATACTCTTGTCAAGCTAGTCACTAATCTCCTGTGGGCACCTTTCTGCCAGACTACAACTAACCTCCTTTGGGCATACTGCTGCCAGGCTAGTCACCAGTCTCCTGTGGGCACCTTCTGCCAGACTAGACATATCGTCCTATTACTCTACCATCCATTCTTACATTTTCCTCACTCATGCATGCGTTCTGTTCTTTTTATTAACCTGATGCATGAACATACATTCTCAACCTAGCATGATGCATGATACTTCACAATACAGCATTCATAATAATTGAAGTGCGCATTTAAAGTAATTGAAAGACATATAAGGAAAACAAAGCATATAATAGAAGGAAATAACTGCACACCACAGAGAACAAGTACAATGAATTGAAACAAGGAAAACATGCTTGAATTAATAGCATAATATCATTCAGATAAGAATTAAAAACATACTATTGATTAATATGTAAATTATCCTAGTCCATTTACATGCTCCCTATATTTATTATTCAATGTGATTATTCTACTTAGTTACCCTAGGTGATTTACATGCTAAAGTTTGATTGCTTTAATTATGTTCGCTAGTTCGTTAACATGCTACTGTAATTATCTAAGTTTTTTAACATACTTGAATACAATTAATAAACGTTAGTCTAGTTGTCTAACATGCTCAAGTTAACTAATTATCTTGGCGGATTAACATGCCACTATTTGATTTAAACAACAGAAGGATTAACATACTTAGTTAATTGCATGCTTGAACTACAAATCAACATACATATAATTAACATGAGTTAATTTATGACTTAATGAAGCTAGTTACTTATACATGCTCAAGTTTAGTTCATTACTCTAATTATTTAACATACTCAATTAATTACTTCAATTAAGTATGCTAGTTCATTAATATGCTCAATTGACTATTATTAATAACTAATTAAACATGTTCAAGACTAATTAATTATTCTAATTAACATGCTCAATCAGTTGACTATTTTAATAATTTGTATACTTACTAGCAAGTCAAACATGCTCAAGGGTTAATTAATTATAAGTTTGATTCTAATTAGATATCTAGTTTAGTTAAAGTACTAGTTAATTTAGTTTCTTAGCATGGAGTTTAGCTAACATATGACATAGATTTCCCATAGTGATAGCAGAGCAATACATGAAATGACAGAACAACAAAATATACAATGAAGAAATTGATAGCTTATGCTTATCATAGAGATATTAAATACTGAGGAACAAAACCAACAGTAGAGTAACACAAGTGTTATGAAGGGGAAATATAGCACAAGTAACTATTATCAGTAAGTAAACGCTATGGGAACATAGTCATCTTCAGCGTGGGTCTTATTCATCATACTAGTTAAGTCCTACCTTCATTCATCACTTGTCTATCCATTCAAGACATTGATAAACGGGTTTCACTATAACAGAATGCCAAAACTATCCACACAACAACAAAGCTCAATAACATAACCATAATAAAAGAAACTACATTATCAACACAGAGAATGTCTCAAGCAAGGGAAATCAGTAAGGAAACACAGTAAGAAATTATCTAAAATAAGCTAACGTTATCTACAACAAACATTCAGGAAGCTAACGAAAACTCACACACATGTACTTGTGGTGTAGGGCCTCCATGGCCAAAACACCTCATTTTCCTTATCATATTGAAGAACCAAAAACAGGGACAACACTCCCTTCCACGCAGTAGTAGCAGCTCCAACTCCTGGACACCTTCACACCAAGTCACTCTCTCAATCCCTTCAGATCATCCCTCGGCAGAAACCTAACCATGAACAAAACAGAATATTTATCCAATCCATATGAACAGAACCTATCCATCCCATACATCACTCTTTATCACATATTCTTAACAACCATCGCATAAAATCAAATCAATTTACTCATTTATCTTCTACTTCAACTAGTAACATAATTAGGCCTATAAAATTCATAAGTCATACCAGATAGAGAGCCAAAAATTCAAATTGCAAAAAGCATCCTCATCATCCATCAATAGTAAAATCTATCTTGCAACACTTACATATTTTCTTCCAATTTCCAATTAAGGCAGCATATTAAATTACCAACATTCTAAAACAGAACCCAATAAATGTAAACTGCTAGAAACCAAATCAGTTTCAATCCAAGAATTCTATATGCAGAAGTTTCTTCTTACCAAAAGCATACCCAAGGAGTCAATGCAATTCTTCTTCTAAATTGTCACTCCACATATTACAAGAAGTACATGGCTCTATCATAGCCATTCCACCAACACCACACCCAACCACAGAAGCACCCAATCAAACAGGAGGATCAATCAAGGACGGGTTATAATCATCCAAGGACAACTCAATCGAAACCAGGGAGAAACCTCCTTACCGAGAGAGTCTAGGAGACCTGAGCAACCCCCTGCCATAACCAAAACATTCCAGCCAACACTCGAACACACAGCCTCCCGTATTTATACATAGAAGGAAATTCAAAACACATAACAATCCGTAGCAATGATCCCACGTTTCCAATGATGGGGCAGATTCATTGGATCAGCTCCACGCAACATCTCTGCCATCAACTATCTTCCAGACCGCCTGATAAGAACCATGGGATAGACCGGATGAACTGAACCGCAAGCCGGCTCGGTCTAATCACGACCAAACCAAACCCGTAGTTACCCATCACAAAGCGAGGCTCCCTAGCTTCCACCAATCCATCTCCAATCACTCTCAATCAAAGCCCAATCAACAGAAAACAAAAAAGGAGGAAGAAATCGATCCGACCTACCTTAATAGTAGCCGAAAAAACCACGCCGCAAGAACCCCAAATTGCGAGCCCGCGCTGTTCGTCGCAGTCGGAGCCGCTCGCCAGGAGGTCGCCTGCCCAGACGTCGTCACCCCGCGTTCGTTGTTTGTCTGAATCGACGCCAGAAATCGCCGTCTAGAAGTCCTGATCTCCCTCTTGCCTTGGCTCCCTCTCTTCCTTCCTCTCAGATCTCTCTCCTTCGCAAGAAATGGTCGGGCCATTGATTTAATCAATGGTTGGACCGGTTCTTGTTGAACCGGTTCAACCTTTACACTATTAATTAATTTAAATTAATTCCAATTTAATTCCATTGTAATTTAATCTTTCACTATTAAAATAAATCTAATTAATCTCATTAATCCCAATAATCCCAAATAAATTCCTAAATGTAACACAATTAAATTAATCACAAACATTATAATTTAATTTCATTAAATTACTATTTATTTTTAATTACAGTAAATTTCATTTAATCTCTATAAATGGAATTCTTACGAATAGGTTTTTCGTAATACCCCGATAAAAATAATTATCCAACTTTAAAAAGTCGGGGTGTTACAATGTGCATCCTTCCTGGCAGGCAGCCCTCAACCGATGAGCATCACTGTGGGTGAATTTTATCCCACACCCATTCTTTAATGCATGCTAGACAATTTCTTCTCTAATTTTATTCAGTGAACTATATTTCTTGTTAAGACCCATACTAGCGAACATGTATTCTACTTGTGGTGGGCGTCTAAGCTACTCTCGGCCATGTCTATGTCTTCGTCACTACTGGATTCACATAATGAACGGAGCTCCTCTTTGTCTACTGTTACCGAGACGGAATGCACCACTATAGCAGCTTCATCTCTGATTGCACGTACCTCATTTGCCAAAATTGTTGACGTGGGCCCCACTTCAACTTGGTAGTTAATAACAGATTCCTCCACACTCCCAGATGCCATTTGGTGTTCAACACTGCTTCAACTTTTCCAAAAACGTGGTACACTTCAATTCTCATAAATCTCCAGGGTTCGCTAATCGCTGACAAAATCTTTGAGAAAATAGCGATGAGTGTAGTGTGAATTTATACAAGGCAAAAAAGCACGATGATCCATAGTGGATCATTATCAATCTGTTGTAGATCATAGTCCATTCGCGATGGATCATATATGATCCGCGGTGGACCATCAATATTATAACGTTATTTTTAAACATTTCGATTCGTGGCAGAATAGTACACGATTCATCGCGGATCAAAATCAATGCATTTAACGGCAAACGTGACTGTGATATTTGCAACGACCTTTTTCCATAGATTAGTGGTTAATTTATTAGCAAAAATAGTTTAGTGGTTGACTTGTCATTGATCACAAAGTACAATGGTTGATTTGTCATTTTCCCTTTATAATAATAAATGAGTCTTTGAATCCTAGGTTTCTAGTTTCTTTGAGTTAGGAGGAAGAGTTCATAGAACTAATATATAAGACAAAAAATTTGGCATGATATAATTAAACTTTTATAGTTTTGAGAAATTTTTAACATATGACACACACACCCGCGCTCTCTAAGGTAAGAATTACTTGGAGAATAACCTAAAACTATATCAACTTGAATATTTGATTAAAAGGTTAAGATTTTCAGTGATTGAGAATTAATGACAACCTTGAGAATTTTGGATTATAATGTTGATAGCATAATTAGAAGCGATAAAAGTTTTTGTTTGTTATTTCCTCAACTATTTTTTAGTTTCACATCACTCGAGGACAGACAACATGTATTACTCAGAGAATTTGTCTGTGTTAAACCTTGATTAGATGAAATGTGGTACTTGGTTATGGGATATTGTAATTTTTAAGTTGTTATACCGTTGAAGATAATAGGATTATGGATAAGTGAGCGATAATGGGGAATACAATTATTTATATGGTGAAGGGATTAACAAAATTAGAAAAAATAAATAAATATGTGTGGGCAGTTGATCATGAAGTGTAGTTGATCTCTTTAGGAGTGCCTGGTAGAATTGAAGTGGTCAATCAACCAAAAGAGGTTGATCGACTGGTCCCAAAGGATAGATATTAAATTGAAATATGGAGATTCCACGGTCAATCACGCAGTTGATCATGGCCATGAAAAATTGAAATCTAGGAGTTTCGCAGTCGATCACGTGGTCGATCTTGGTCTCAAAAAACTGTAATCTAAAGGTTTTGCGGTCAATCTGTAACGACCCAAATTTTTATTTATTTTTAAAACGCGTGAAGTTTAAAACTTTTCAAAACATCTTTCTTTTATAAAATCAGCGGAAGACTTTTCTTTCATAAAACTCATTACGAATCACAGCGGAAAAACTTTCATACATAAAATCAATTATTCGAATAATAAAGTAAATAAATCTTTTCTTACAAAACTTTCTCAATCAATTTCCTTTAATGCCTTTAGCCCAGCCAGTCCCACGATCCGCGCATGCAAATCCTCCGTCAATTGTTCATTCACCTGTTCTCGTACATGTACCTACACACACAAGTAAACTGTGAGCCTAATGCCGAATAAACGGTAAGATGTATGATGCATGCATACGTCTGATTAAATTAGTCTCAAATAGTTAAACACACTCAATGAGCTGGGATATTGAAAATCTTTTCAAAAGGAGAATAGTTTCCACACTCTTTTCCTCGACTTCCAATTCCCGTTACGTTTATTAAGTCCGGTCTCTCCCATGAAATGCCTCTCCCATGCAGTGTGAATACCAGCTCAGCGCGGCATCACTCCTATGTCTATTAATATGATGCATGAATTTCTAGACTCGATGATGCAGAAATATCAAAGAACAACTATAAGATGCACGTGTAATTCACAGAATTCAAGCCAACAATTAACATAAAGCTAATAGAAACATTATGTCATTTATCACAGTCAATGATTCAACAGTTCACTTATGAAATGAAATCAAATTGTAAAATAAACAATAGGGTAGAGCATCCCTATAATTCATAAGCAAAGCTTAGTAGTAGCAATGTAGCAAAGTTGATTACTAACCGAAGATATTTTCTTTTTTATGGGTCTTAAGCATTACAGACTTATAGAATCGATCCTATTAGAGTCAGCTTCTAGATTTCAGCTAACAGAAGTGGGTAATCATTGTGCAGAACAAAATATCAACCTAATTAATTTCTTGAATTGAATCTAACTGAGAGCAATCAACTATTTTACAGAATGAAACATTATCAATCTACGATGTTCAATAACAAATAGTAGTCGATAGTTTCACGGAACAGGGCATTAAAATTTCTGGAATTCATCGAACAATTAACAGTTATACAAGGTAGAAATCCAAGTAAGAGAAAGCAATTAACAGTTGTACAGGATTCATTGAGAAATCTAAGTAACAGGGAGTAACTAATAGGACAAAACATTATCAACTTCTAGTATTATCATTATTCAATCCTGGAAGTCCAAGTAACAAAGAGTATTATGTGAAGTCAATATGAGTCATCAAGCAAACTCATCAACTCCTAAAACCCAATAACAACACAGTATTGTTACCATTGAATTCAATTCATAGAGATTATGATTGATTTCAGGATCCAATCATCCGAGGTCAGAGTTTCACAAGACATAAGAAACATACAGAGTTGGATATAGCGGTCTGGAACTTAAATAACAAAGATTGTCACTGATAATTTCACAAAATACGCAATATAACTTCAAAAATCTAAGTAGCCGAGAGCAATAATATACAGAACATGACATTATCAATTTCTGAATTTTAATTATCAAAGAACAATTACATGGAAAATTATCGATAGAATTGAAACTGATGATATCAAGCATTCGGCTGGACAGAAAAGAAACTTCAAGGATCGGCAGAATAGGAGTTCACAAATTAAACAAACAAACAATGAATAAATCCTATACTTGTGGTGTGGGCCTCCATTTGCAACGACACTCTAATACCGTTTACCTTAATCGAAGCCCACGAATTTTTCTTCCCACTGAAGCTACAGCCGCTAGAAATCCCGAACAGTGGTGATTTCCCTCCTTTCCTCTTCGCCAGATTCAGGTGTCTCTTCTAGCAACTCGGGCTTCGATTTTATAGACAAAAGTCCCCATTATCTTCGCTAATCTATTCGAAATCTATCCCTTCAACTAATTGTTTGAAAGAATTTGAAGGGGTAGACTTACCGAATTTTCTGCTGGAAAGGGGAAATCGGTTCCCTAGTCGCGTAGCGCTAAATAGAAGGGGCCCGTCGAAGCCCTCGATTCCAGCTGGAGAATCTGTCGAAGGGCTGGACGAGATCTCGCCGATCGCTTCGAACGGATCTTCAGCTGAAGCTTCTGCCGAAGCTTCAGCCAAAGCTTTCTCCCTCCCGATCGTGCGACTTCAGACCGCACGATCGCCTTTTTGTTTTTCAACTTGTTTTGGGCTGAACCGGTTCATCCAATACACTTTTTTTTAATTAATTCCCACTTTAAAATTCTCATTTAATTTTCTAACTTATTTGTGGAGAATTAAAAATAAAAATTAAATTTATAAATTACAATATACTATATCTAATATTGTTTCTAATCTAATATTAAATTTCGGGATATTTCACAATCACGGTAAGGAGGTGATCAATCAAAATGCTAACCATTGGCCAAAATTTTGGTAATCGACGGCTGAATGCTTGTGGAGTCGCCTTGAAACCAATGGCTCGTGCCTCCTAGATGTCTTTTGAGAGTTATAGTGTATAAGAGAGGGGAATCATAAAGGAAAGGTTGTTGTAATGCCTTGATTTTCCGTTACATAATTAAGTAAAGATAAATGAGAAATTAATTGGGGTATAATTGGATTATTCGGAAAAATTTTATTATGGAAGATATTATCCCGAAAATAAGTTTAGAAAAATAATTGTTATGATATAATTTTATCGATTATTCGATAATTATTGATGATTTATTTTGGAAGCCGATTTGAAGAATTTAAATTGCCCCGATAATTATCATCAAGCAATATTCGGAGAAAAGAAAATTAGAATTGGGATGAAAATAATTAAATGAAGAATTTAATTATTTAAAAATGAAATGAGGAATTAATTAAATGGAATTATAAGAAATTAAAATAAAGGAAAGAGATTACTTAAAATTAAAGACTTAAAAGAAGAAATGGAATTAAAGGAAACTGGTTCGGTCTACTGGTTGGTTTGGCCCGGTTCTTGGCTGAAGTGATGGAGTTCCTTTTTTAGAAAAACAAAGGGGGATATGGTTTGCTGAAGGAAAAGAGATCGTGGGAGGCGAGAGAGAAAGAGAAAGAGAGAGCGAGCAAGCGAGGGAGAGCTCGAGCTTGGGCTCGTGTTGCCCGCATCGGGGCTTCTTCGCGGCGTCGTGTGCTGTCCGGCGTGGCATACGGAGCGGTGTGGCAGTCGCGGGTGTGCCTTGCAAAGCTAGGGCACGGGTCAATCTGTGTTTACACGGGGTGAAGCTGCAAAATCATCGGCCGAGGTATGTGTTTGGATTTTGTTGCTGGTAATTGGAAGAATCTGCTTTGAATTGTTTCTGCAATTTTGGGAATTAGTGTGGTGAATTGCTGCAACGAATTGATGAAAATCAGCAGGGGACTTCAGGCAAGCAATGGATGCGGCTGTGATGTTCGGGTCTGGTTCTATTGGTTCCACAGCTGAACCGGTTTACTTCCTTCTGACTAGCCCGATAGTTTCAACCTCTCCCGAGATGATAGTAATTATTCGACATGGAGTCTGAGCATTGGACCACCCTCCTTGATGCGGGGAATCCTCCTTCTGCATTGCAGCTTTCCCTGCCTATATAGGTATGGTAGGGGATGGACGTCTGCTATGGGAGGCACTCAGGTGATTCTCTGGGAGCTGCACGCTGCTAGAGAAAAAAAAAAAAGAACTGGGCGAAGGTTGACTGAGAAAACAGAAGAAAGAAAAGAAGCTTCTCTGGTTGTGCTCTCGGTCTCCTTTGGGTCTTCAGTTATTCAGACTCTGAATGTTTTATGGACTTTGCAAATGAGTTAGAAATTGATTATGTTATCGTTGTTGGCTGTTGAGATTTGGAATTATGTTTTGAATATTTTGGAGTTATGGGGTGTGAGGGATGTTCCCTGTTTTCTTCCGGTTGTGCCCTGCTGTTGGGCTGGAATTTGGTTATCTGTTTTGATTATAATTTTGATAAAAGAAGGATGTTAGTAAGGATAATGCGTTGTTGTTGGGTATTGGCTTGGTTGGTTTTGAATGTCCTCTATGTTTACTACTTCCCAATTTGTATGGATTAAGTTGATATCGGCTATTAAAAAGTAAAGGAATATATGTTGACTTCAAATGTAATAATGGCTGAAGTGAAGAAAAATGGGTTCGTTAAGCTGCTGTCTGGATGATAATCTGTTGATTAAGTTTATCCTTTTGATAGCTTGTTGCCTGATATGAAATGCCATGAATGAAATAATTTGTTGGTTCTCAGAATGATATTGATGGCTTGCGGTGATATGTAGTATGTCATTGTTCTGTGATTTGGACTTTGTCTGTTTGATGGGTGTTGGTCTGCTACTCACATATTAATAATTGATTGGTTGTTCAAATGTTAATAGGTTGTTTAATTAATGGAAACTTAGCTGTTAATTGAGATTATTTATTGGTTCTCTAATGGTTGTTGAGGATGTAAAGATTTAACTATTTTTGTATAGAATGCTCTTCGTTGGTTATTACCGGAAGCGTGAATATGTTGTGATTGATTTTAGTTGTTGGAGATATTATGCATGTATGTTGCATTAAATTCATGTACTGTGAAAATTTAGTTAAGTGTTCTGCACGTTGATATATGCTATGTACATTTGAATGATTTATCTACAGCGTTTCTAATTGGATAAAAAGGGCAAATAAATGTGCTCTGTTGGTTATTGCTTGGACAACTGTGAATATATAGGGTTTGTAAATATTATCGTTAACCAACTGTTACTGTTCGGTTTCGTGAAGTAAATTCTTTGTATTATCATTTGATATTGATGGAATGAGCAACTGTTATGGGCTGTTGTTATCCCGTTGCACATGTTAAAATATTGGAATTGTTTTTGCGGGGTTGCTAAGTAATTAAATTGACTAATGGGCTTTATTAAGTGTCAAGGTTTATGAAAATTCGGTGGTCAATAATTATTGGTTAATTGGTCGATGAAAATAATTGGACGAAAAATGTGAAATGAATTAACAGAACAATGGTATAAAAGTTAAGATTTATAATGGATAAATATAGTAATAAATAAACATTAATTATTTTGAAGGTATTAACAGGAAAAGAATAGAGTGATAAACACGCCACGGACTGCAGGTAAGTGATACACATGTGCTTTGGTCCTTAGGGCCCTACATCGCAAGATTAGGAGATGCATGTTTCGTTGTTTACCGTTTTCCAAGTATGTCTACAGTTTTAATATCACGTTTCATTGCTTACAGTTTTTATAAGCATATCTACAGTTTATAAGCATGTTCTGTGAATTGTATGTTTGTTGTTTTATTAAATTATTCCAATAGAGAATGTATGCATTCACAAGCATCATGCATCATAGTTTTCAAAAGATACGAAAATGGTTTCCATGGATGCTTTTGAAAAGGAAACAAAGAAGAAACAAAAAGATTACGAGATGTTAAGAAGGAAACAAAGAAGAAATGAGACGGTTATGAAATGAACGTAAATGGGTGTGACGAGATGTGAGGTTGGGTTGGTCGCCCCTCCTCGTCAAGTTTAGACATCTCTAACACTTTCAAGATAAAGATAAACATAAACAGGGTCGTCTGGGGATGTGAGGTTGAGTTGACTGCTCCACCTCGTCAAGTTTAGACATCTCCAACGCCTTTCAAGATGAAGACAACAATAAACATAAACGGGGTCGTCTGGGGATGTGAGATTGAGTTGGCTGCTCCTCCTCGTCAAGTTTAGACATCTCCAACGCCTTTCAATATAAAGAAAAATATAAATGGGGTCGTCTGGGGATGTGTGGTTGAGTTGGCTGCTCCTCCTCGTCAAGTTTAGACATCTCCAATGCATTTGAAGATAAAGTAAAGAAACAATCAAGTAAAGAAAATAATAGTAAAGTAAAGTCAAGATAAAGTAAAGTTAAGATCAAGATAAAATAAAGAAACGATCAAGTAAGGAAAATAACAGTAAAGTAAAGTCAAGATAAAGTAAAGTTAAGATCAAGAAAATTGTAAAAGAAAAGATAGAAAAGAAAGAGAAATAGAAAACGAAAAGAGATTTAAAAGTTGCATGACATGTGCATCATACCTTTTATTTTATATCACTTACTGAGCCTTAGGCTCATTAGTTAAGTCTTGCGATGTAGGTACATGCACAGGTGAACAGGCTAAGAGGCAGTTGATGAAGGATTTGCACGCGCGAATCTTATGGCTGGTTAGGCTAAAAGGATTTAAAGAAAAATGGTTTGTAAAGAAATTTACTATATATTTGTTTTATTTAAAAAGGACTTCCGTTGTGTTTAATAAAATGTTTTACAAAAAAGATTTTATTACTGTCTTTTAAATGGTTTTAAGAATAAAATAATTTTTTGCTATGCAACTGTAAAGAAAAAGATTTAAGTAAAAGAAAAGTTTTAAATTTTACACGATTTTTAAAGTAAATAAAAACAGGGTCGTTACAGTTGTTTAGTCTTTTAGAGTTTTTCTTTCTCAGTATTCTCAGCTTTTCTCCTTCTGGTTTCTGGAGTTGAAGTGCTGGAGAAGAAGGGCTTCGACTGGAGCAAATTCTTAAGGTTTAGCAAGAAGGAAGGTAAGAGATTTGCATGTGTTTTGTCCGAAAGGACCTACATCACAGGTTTAGGTTTGTGTGTTTTGTTATTGAAAATATCCTCTACTTCGATGGTAAGAACTGCTTATATGTTTCCCTATTAATGAATCATAGAACTTGTCTGCTTCTTGTTAGTATTCATAGAGTTTATCTGCTTCTGGTGTTCGATAATGAGTAAGAAAGAATTACATGGTTTGCTCTTATATGTTAAAAATAGAACTGTCACTATTTTGTGTTCGTTAATGAATAGAATAGAAGTGTTTTGTCTGTCTTTTGTTGTTGCTAATAGAACTGTTATTACTTTGAGGAAAAGTTTACTAGACTGGATTGACTCATTTCCTATGATAAAGAGGATGAAATCAAACTGTTAATGAAAGAAATTATGGTAGAGATTATTAGTCTTATTCTCTGCTCACCTTATTTTGCTATTAACGTTGGACTTTTGAAATCTCGGTCATCTATGGTTTTTATAACATAATGCATACAAAAGATTGGTAAGTTGTTAGAATAGTGTCATGTTAAGATACTAATTTACAACATGTTTATGTGTTAAAACTGTTAGGAATAATATTGATTATATTGGTTCTGCTTTGTTAACCTGTTAGTGGCAGCATGTATAGAGTTAGTTTACTTTTGTTTTGTGATTCATAACATGTAAATTTATTGCCTTAATGATATGTTAGTGACAACATGGATATGTTAGAGACAACATGTATAAGATTTGTTACGGTTGTTTGGTGATTCATGCTTCCATGGTTTGTTGATTGAATTGAATTGTTTTCTAGTATTATATGAACTGCTGTGTGACATTCATTCATATTATGCATCATATAAGCATGTTAGTTAGGATTGCATATCATACATTGCACGACATAATAATGAATCTAATGTAAGTAAATAGGCGTTGGAGGTTGGGGAGTTTAGTGACAGATCTACTTGAGAGAATTTACCCCCTCCAACGTAGGGATGGCCCAGTGGTTTTGCTCAGCTTAGATCCCGAGAATGTATCTATCTCTCTGTGGGAAATATCTCAAATGTTCTGGTTGAAAGTGAGACGTTAATTAAAACAAAAGGGATAAGTTCTCTTCTAACATATCAGACATGTGCATAGGGTCAGCATATGCATTTTCTTGCATTTCATTTATATCTCTTAATGGTCAATAGGCTCATTATCTCTCATGTGGTGTAGGTAACAATTGTGATCCAAATGATGCGTATATGGAGGAAGTATGATGTGACGAGGGCTTGTGCTACTTTGTGTGTGATGACTTGGGGTTATGGCTCACAAATAAAATGAAAGTGCTTAAATATGTTCCAAGACTTTTAATGGTTTATTTTTAAGAGTTTGAAACAATTTGGTTTTAAGATGTGTGGCTAATGTTGTTTTTAAAGTACGATTTCATGTTTTAATATTCTGCGCTTATTTATTCTGATATTTCTTTTCATGCGTTTTAAATAAAGTTTTAAAAAGTAAAATTTTATTGGAAAGTCAAATGGAAACGAGATGTTACAGAACGATTCAAGTTTTGGAGTGCGATAACTCTTGAAAAAAAATATTATATGGTTTTATTTTATAGATATATTATTGGAATTAAGTGAATTAATAAAGTAAAATTCGTGTTTTTACTATGTAATGCTATAAAATCCTACAGCTTTATGATTTTCTAGTTTTTATTAAGGAAAAGTCTGTCACATCCCAATTTCATGGACCATTTTTTTTTACATCAAACGTGATAAGATAAAATATGTCTTTTAAAAAGGTTTGTAAAGCGTAAGAATTTCCTATACTGAAATTCATCACATTTATTTAAAACCAAACGAGTTCATAAACTAGTTTTTTTAACATAAAAACAAACTTCATAAAATGAAAATAATAACTTACCTCATAAAATACTTATTTGATATTTTATTTCGTACACTTTTCCTTGAACCATAGCCCATGGGTCAAATTTGCCATAAAAACACCAAATCATCACCATAGAGATACTTCTTCAATTGCATCTTTTATTTGGATCTATCGACAAGCACATTATCAATTAATTCTTCACCTACATCATAAAATTCATCTATGAACCTAACGCACAATAAGTAATATATGGATGACATGAATATGATATGTAATTTTTGTCAAGCATGTAGTTTTCATTTTTTTTCTTTTTTTTCTATCACTTTACAATTTAAAGCTTTGGAGGTAATAAAGTGTAGGGGAAGAGAAGGTGCTATTAGGTCCATCTTTTGCCGAACAACCTACTCGACCCATCGCCACAAGGGCTCATTGCATTTTTCATTTCATTTTCAGTCTTTAACAAGTAAGAAGTATTCATGGAAATTCTTTTATGTTCTTTCTTAGAAAGTATTTTTAATGATGCTTGTAAATGCTCCTATGTACTCATTAGAGTCAATCTCCTGCATCGTACAAATGTATCATGATTCAAAAGATACCAATAATCTATGTCATGACATAAAACATTATCACCTCAAATATCAAAGTATATTCTTAATTATTATCAACACATGTGCATTTACATCAAGGCATTCAAATGTCATAGACTACTTATATCTATCACTATCATGTCTATCATAGCATGACATCAATCAATAATTTGTAACGACCCGATTTTTCGTTTCTTAAAAATGCGTTA
This sequence comes from Begonia loranthoides, assembly GCA_022433065.1. Lineage (NCBI taxonomy): Eukaryota > Viridiplantae > Streptophyta > Magnoliopsida > Cucurbitales > Begoniaceae > Begonia > Begonia loranthoides. Next base: position 31,723,040 of record CM039469.1, read on the forward strand.
AAATTTAAAATCATGATACAGTCATAATGTGTACTACTTAATCATAGTTTCCGCGATTTAATTGACTGTTTTTAATAAGTTGGTGACGACCGAATTTTTAGGGCACTCTGATTTTAAGGTTGAAAAGAGTTTTAAATGAAGAAATTTAGTCAAAATGTGACCTACTTAATATTCAGAATAAATACCCAAATAAGGGTTAGAGTAGTAAATAACGTTTGCAAAGCATGTTTGTCGTTAAACCCTTACAAAATAACTTCTTTCTTCTTGTCTTGATGCCATACTACTACTCAGGACGTGTTTCCTCCGGATTCACCGCAGACTCTACGGGAATGGCTTCCTCTGCTGCTCTCGGCACAACCCTCTAATTACTTACACCACAAGTAAGGACATGAGCTTAAAGCCCAATAAGGAAAAGAGTTCATACAAATGCTTATGACTCTCTTTAGTTCTTCTTGGAATGGGTACCGCCCCAGACCAATCTTATCTTACGTATTTTGTTCGTTACTCGTACATCGAGCGAGAAATTGGGAGAATTCGTGGTGGAAGGGTAGTCTTTGTCGGCTTCAGCCACCTAGGGTAAACAGTCTCGCAGTCCTGACAAAGGAAGGTTAACGTTTCTTTTAATCCTGTCTACTTGACTGATCCGTACTTATCCCCCCATCCCCCAACTTCCATCATTTTTCTTTAATTTCTTTTCCTCACTTAAGGCGTGTGGGTACCACCCCAAGGTGGCATCTCCTAGTTGTTTCTATTATTGTGATGCATGATGACATTTTCAAGTTAAATAATGCATACAGGATAATAAATGACAAAGGTTTAAAGGAATGACAATAAATCGTTATATGGCAAGAGTTAACGCGCATGGCATATCTGAAATAATTATAAGACAGTTATAAAGGAAACGTATAACAGTGTAGATTAAGGCATGCTATTAAACAGAGGTCATAGTCAAGTCTAGATCCAGCTACACTAACAACCTAAGTAAGCCTTGCAATTACATCCTTTGGCTGCGAATAGACAATACGAAGCATAAATAAAACAGCAGTGTACATCAACAAAATAACACTACGGAACAAGCTTTACACGGCGATTAAATAAGCTAAACATGCCTTTTAAACATCTAAAAACAGCAGCAACAATATGATTAGTAACGACTGAAAACAGCAGCAACTATAGGCTTATTAACGACTAAAAACAACAGCAACTATACCCGAACTGAGCAGCAAAAATCATGCTTATTAACGACTAAAAACAGCAGCAACTATATCCGAACATAGCAGCAAAAATCATACTTATTAACGACTAAAAACAACAGTAACTATGTCTGAACAGAGCAGTGAAAATTGTGCTTATCAACGATTAAAAACAGCAGCAACAATATACGAACAAAGCAGCGAAAATCATGCTTATTAACGACTAAAAACATCAGCAACTATATCCTAACAGAGTAGCGAAAATCATGCTTATTAACGACTAAAAACAGTAGCGGTAATAGACTTATTAACGACTAAAAACAGCAGCAACTATGTCTAAACAGAGTAGCAAAAATCATGCTTCTCAACGAATGCAAACAACAACAACAATATCTGAACGGAACAGCGAAAATCATGCTTATTAACAACTAAAAACAACAGCAACTATATCCGAACAGAGTAGCGAAAATCATGCTTATTAACGACTAAAAACAGCAGCGATAATAGGCTTATTAACGACTAAAAACAGCAGCAACTTTGTCAGAACAAAGCAGCGAAAATCATGCTTGAACAATCAAAAACAGCAGCAACAATATCCGAACAGAGCAGCGAAAATTATGCTTATTAAAGACTAAAAACAGCAGCAACTATATCCTAACAGAGCAGCAAAAATAATTCTTATTAACGACTAAAAACAGCAACGATAATAGGCTTATTAACGACTAAAAACAGCAACAACTATGTCTAAACAGAGCAGCGAAAATCATGCTTATCAACAATTAACAACAGCAGCAACAAGATCCGAATAGAGTAGTGAAAGTCATGCTTATTAACAACTAAAAACAGCAGCAATTATAGGTTTATTAATGACTAAAACAGCAGCAATTATATCTGAATAGAGCAGTGAAAAGTAGGTTTATTAACGACTAAAAATAGCATTAACGGTATCTGAATAGAGTAGCAAAAACAGGTTTATTAACAACTAACACAGTAGCAACAATATCCGAACAAGGCAACGAAAATCATGCTTATTCACGACTAAAAACAGTAGCAACTATGGGCTTATAAACGACTAAAATAGCAGCAAGTATATCTGAACAAAGCAGCAAAAAACATGTTTATTAACGACTAAAAACAGCAGTAATGGTATCCGAATAGAGCAGCGAAAAGCAGGTTTATTAACGACTAACACATGAACAACAATATCCAAATAGAGCAGCAAAAATCATGTTTATTCACGACTAAAAACAACAGTAACTATAGGCTTATAAACAACTAAAACAACAACAAGTATATCTGAACAGTGCAATGAAAAATAGGTTTATTAACGACTAAAAATAGCAGTAACGGTATACAAACAGAGTACCGAAAAGTAGGTTTATTAACAACTAACACAACAACAACAATATCCGAACAGAGCAGCAAAAATCATGCTTATTAACGACTAAAAGCAGTAGCAATGATATGTTTATTAACGACAAAAGAAACAACAATAACTATATCCAATAAATTCCAGCATCCAAATACGACTAAGGAAATTCTAGAAATTCAACTGTAGAAAACAACCACACACACACACACATTACTTAGGTGTAGGGCCCCCCAATGGCCAAGACTACCCTTAATCCTTACCCTTGGTTGATGATTTGGCTCACAGACAGCTGGAACCCTCTGTTTCCACACTTTACGCAGGAAATTCTCCAGAGGCAAAGGACCGAACGAAGAAGAAGGGGAGAGATGCTATGGGAAGGAGGCATTCGCTGGAGTTATAAAGGAAGGCTTGCTCCCTGTAGACAATTCGTACGCCTCGCACAGAAGGCAGCTCTGCTGGTCGGGTCCTGGAGGCAGCTTTGTGTTAGGGGATCGCATCTTCATTGGCTACGGGTTGATTTCCCCCGATTTTCCAAATCATTCTTCGCCGTGATTTGCGATTTCGCAGATGAACCAACAGAGGTCCTTGCTCGCTGAAGACTGTTCTTGCCAGGGACATCCTCCTTCTCTCCCTCTTGGTCCAAAATAGAGTTGGCCGAAGCTACCTTTTTCCCTTGCTCTCTATTCTTCGAAAATGGCCAAGGGCCAGATGAAACTTCTTCCTCTTATGCTGACGAGCCGAACCAGCAGGGACCACCAGTTGAACCAGACCCATGATTTATCCTGAACCGGTTCACCTCCTCTTTATCCTATTAAATTCATTTTCATTTAATTCTTCCTTAATCTTTACTTAATTTTTTATTCTTACATTTTAATTATAATTAACCATAATCTATTTTTCTTCTTTTAATTAATTTTCTCATCTTCTTCTTAATTCTTCATTTAATCCTCACTTAATTCAATTTATCAAATCTCCTTACACCCTTAACCCCAACTAGGTCATTTTATCCAATTAAATTCCTTTTTAATAATTTAGTTAAATATTTCATTTAATTAAATTATTCTCAACCCAATTTCAATTCTCGATTTATTCCAAATATCGCTCGATAATAATGATTGCCAATTGTGTCTTTGGTTATATCCTCATCATTACCCAATTACACCAATGTCTCCAATTATCGTCCAATTATCCTCATTAAATTACAATATAAAAATCAGGATATTACAATAATTACTATTGTATCATTTGAAATTTGGTACAAGAATATCAATAACAAGGTACACATTTATCATAGCATATTCTACATTATTAACATTAAAGTAATATAGTAGGTTAACAACTAAGCAAATTATCACTATTAATAACGCATTCCATCAGTCAACAATATTCTAAATAATAAGGCATCATACCAAATTAACATTATTCTAACTATCAAGGGATGCTATCAATACATATTATTCTGTATATTAAGGCATGCTATCAATCCATATCACATACCATAGTATAATCCAACATCATAGCATGTTATCTAGCATTCCACATATCATAGTCATATAGAACTATAATGACCCGGTTTTTCTTACATTTAAAAATGTGTAAAATTTAAAAATTTCCTTTTCTTTTATAAAAACAGTGGAAGACTTTTCGTTTCAAAATCTTTTAAAGACTATAAATAAAATCCTTACACTTTTTGTAAAACACAACGGAAGACTTAAAATAAAATAAAACATTTAAGGAATACAATTCTTTTCTTTTACATTTATAAATCACTTTAGAACCTTTCTCAAACCCTTTTCTTTTTAAGTCCATTAGCTTAGTCAGACACAAGATCCGTGTGTGCAAATCCTTCATCAACTGCTCCTTAACTTGTTTCTTTGCATACCTATATCAACAAGACTTAAACTATGAGCCTAACACTCATTAAGTGATATAACATAAAATCTATAATGCACATGCCATGCAGCTTTTAAAATCCATTTTCATTTTTTGTTTCTATTTTTGTTTCAGTATCTTTTCTGTTTACATTATCCGTTGGGTTGCCGGGCTCCCACTTATGGACCAACTTCACGGCCTCGTTTCCACGTGAAAGCAACCTCTTTGGTATCCAAACTCACATAGAAACACGTTCATTTACGTTTATTCACAATCTCACTATAGTCTAGAACATTGGAGATATCATTGGATGAGAATAGATACATCCTAGGAATCTAGCCTGGGCAGAACCGTCACCTATCCGGATGGAAATTAAGAAACCTCATCTTGTAGTTCTCCCATACACCGGATCCATGACACCTGAGCATAACCGTCACTCAATTCCGACGGAGATGATTCACATCATCTCTTGGTTCTCCCAAACATCACTGTCACTAAACCTTCAATCTCCAACGTCTATTTACGTTTATTCACATTTCATTTCCATTATCGTTTTCCTTTTCAAAAACCATGCATGAAAACCATTTTCGTATCGTTTTAAAAACAATTATGCATGATGCTCGTGAATGCATACAGTATCTATGTCCTCTATGTAGGCCTCAAAATATGCTTAATCTCATTATCATTATCTTTAACTCAAAACTAATAAACATATCATTAATAGAACCTATTTCTAGTAAACATTTAGCAAGCAGCAATATAATCCTCAAAACATGATTTCTATCAAATCCTATGATTCATAAAAGCATAACTTTATCATTTTAATTCAATAACATAAAAGAACCTATTTCTAATAAACAGGAAGCATACAACCCTTATTCTTGCGATGTAGGGTCCGAAGACCAAAGCACATACATATCACTTACCTCAAAGCTTTAGCACGTATTAGCACCTAATCGTTATCCTTCTCCTCATTCAATACCTTCACAATTAAAAACCTTTAATCATTAATTATCACCCATTATGAACCTCAGCCTTGATACCATCCTTCCTCATTCATAATCTAACAGAATATCATACTCCAAATACACTAAATCACTTAACAGTTTTCATCCACTTATTTTCATCTGCCCCTAACCAATAAAAGGAATCTTAACTTATAAAATCTTAAAGTTAACCTTTTTCTTTACTTCATTAATTACCATACTCATACATAACACAGGTGGCATAAATTCTTCAACCATCAGAGCATATTTATTAAAGCTGTAAATACACAGAAACCCATTCCCAAACAACAGAACATATTCCTTTATCTCTATCCAAACAGAATTCATCATCGAAACAATCGCATAAAACCTCCCACTATTACATAAATATATATTTGCCTCATTTATTATGTAACCAAACTCTATAATCGAAAATGGCAGACAACATTCATAATCAACATGTACTATTCTTCATAACGAATTCTAAACAGAGAGCAACTCCCATCATCAAAATAGTAAACATTCTTCACGGTGTTCATCCGATAACACAGCAAGTATAATTAATCCAATCATCCAGAACACTAATCTTAACACATCATATGGAGCCAAAATAAACAGAGAATCACAAACCCATAAAAATGCATAAGTACCAGGGAAGGAATACTTCTTACCAGAGAGCACCTGAGTAACGCGGCTTCACCTCCCCCATCTTATTCTCCTTCATCTGTTTTTCACCTGCTTTTTTCTTCTCTGTCATCATTCAGCTCTAGAGACCCACGCTCACTCTCACTCTCTGTCTTTCCTTCTCTCACTCTCACTCTCTGTCTTTCCTAATAGTTTTCGTTCTTCTCTTTAGTACCTAAAGCACTCCCGTAAGACCTGAGAGAAGAAATAAGCTCCTCCTTCTTCTTCTTCACTTCCTCTTTTCCTTCAAAAAACATCTCCTTTTTGAATTAAAAAATTGCCTCCTCAAATCCTCCAGCTTTCCCACGTATTTATACACAAAAAGGATAGGATTGTCAGGTGTAAACATCCGTTAAAAATCTATCCATTGTTTTCAAAGTATTTCATATTTCTTGTTAAAATCTATCCGACATTTTTCAAAGTATTTTTTATTTCAAATCGCTATTATTATGGGCAATATTTCAATGTTGCCAAAGACTTTCGCTATACAAAACATCTTATTTCCCGAAGAGGGACGTCCATCATAACAAAAACGACGCCGTATTCTTTTAATCCCTCTTTGCTAGAATGTCTGTTTTCCATTTTTGCTATGAGGGACATCCGTTCCCCAATAAGTCTTTCTTCCCTTTGTTTCAAACAACGTCGTTCCACTTAAATCTCAACGCTGTTCATTTTCCATGTTTAACGTTCGTCAGCCCCTTTGCTGTAAGAGACGTCCGATCCACAAGAAGGGTCGTCCACTGCCTTCACATTTTAGACATCCGTCATCTCTAGGAGACGGCCGTCATTTTCTTCAGCATGATGAACATTTGTTCCTTCATTAGGGACGTCCGTTATAGCTTCAAACGGCATCGCCCCACTTAATAATAACGTCGACACTATTCCCTTAACCAAACATCTTTCATCCATAAAGGATGTCTGTCCCAAGCCATCTACTTTTCTCTTATTTTTGTCGTCCTTTGTCCTTTAAGGACGTCCTTTACTCCATTTTAACTCCAACAATCATCATCTTTCTCCTAAGCTTAATATGACCAACATCCGGGGTATCACAATTCACTATTGACCAAACCTTCATCGTCCAATAATTGCCACTTAGATCTTAGATTTGCATTATGAAAATCCGGGGTATTACAAGAACTATATCACAACACAAAATCTAGCAATTTACTTAATTATCTCCTTGAATCAAAAGGACCTAAAACATGTTAATTTCCTTATTAGCATAATGCATTGCAATGTGCTTAACTCCTCCTACGTATATCAAATTTCTAGAACCTATAGTTTCCTAATATAGTGTACAATAACATATGAAAATTGGTTTGAATATCCAAACCCATATGTTTTAGGTATGTCATACAAAACTAAAACTATTCTTGCCCAATTCCTAATTTCTATCTCAAAGTTTTACCATCAACTTCAAAAAATTAATAACTCCAATTATACTTATCCCAAAGCTTCGATTCTAGTGCCTATTGTTTCTTTAAGATTTATATAAAAACATACTAAAATAGTTTTTCACTTTAAAATTGTTAAAGCATGCTATTAAGTTTAAACCCGAAACTAATCAAAATTTCCCAGCTTTTACCAATCATGACCTTAGGTGTATAAACATGTATAATTTGGCAATTTCTTTTCTTCTATAACCATCAGCATGTTCCCAAAACATAAATAAGTATCTTCAACTAAAATAATTTAACATAAAATTCAGATTCGAGGACTATTTCTAACCATTTATACTACCCCCATAAAGTTACTCACAAAACGTGATTTCTTGATCCATTTATGAACTAGCATTAATATATCTTAAAATTCCAAAGACCTTTGTAAATGGAGAGAAAGTTGCTATTTTCGTGGCTTCCCTTGGCTCAAAGTTTATATTTGCATGCAAAAGTCCTTATAAAATAAGGGGTTGGAAGAGACTTTTGAGGTCTCCCATTAGATGAGTGGAGGGGTTTACTAACTAAAATGAAGAGTCATAGCCTGTCAGCATTCATGGGGCATGTCCTTATACATTCTCTAATGGTTTTGAGTGTTAATCAAACACTTTTAGCTGAAAAATCACCAAACTTTTTTCTTCTAGATGATCGAATCGTCACATATATTAAAATTTTTCCTATCCAACAAGCCTAGCAACATTATTATCTTAACCTAAGACTATTCTAATATGTGTATAAATTCTATATACCACTTGCTCTCTTAATATAATACATGAATCTCTATGCTAAAATTTTCAGGGTGTTAATTCCACCATTGTTATTTAAATTTTGTCCTCAAAATTTGCTTATTGAATAATTCGGGATACTTGTTTCTCATGTCATATTCCGTTTCCCAAGTTGCTTCTTCAGTGGTGCAATTCTGCCATGACACTTTTACTAGTGGGACTTGCTTGTTTATGAGTTCCTTGACTTTCGTATCCAGTATTTGCACCGGTCGTTCTTCACAACTCAGTGTTGGCTGAATCTCAATCTTCTCATGTTCTACCACTTTAGAGGAATCTTCCACATTTCTTTAACATCGAAGCATGAAAAACATTATGGATTCCTTCCATTTCAATCGATAAGTGGAGTTTGCATGCTATCTTTCATATTTTCCGAACAAAAGGAAAAAGTCCAATAAAACTTCAACTAAATTTTCTCTTTTTATCAAACTTCATCACTCCTTTAAATGGTGAAATCTTCAAAATACTATATCACCTTCCTTAAATTCCAACCCCCTCTGTCTACGATCTGCATAACGTTTTTGTCTACTTTTGGTAGTTAGCATCCTTTGTCAAATAACCTGTAATACCCCAATTTTTGTAATAGAATTAATTAGAGATAATTGAGATTTATTGGATAAGAAAATTGATTGGGGGAAATATTTAGGTAATAATCAATTATTCATTTAATGGGAAATTAATTTAGGAAATGGAATTGGGATATTTAAATTTGGCCAATAATAATCGTTAATAATCAATATTTAGAATAAGTCTGTAAAATTTGGGTTAATTAATATACAATACATATATTTAATAATTATCCATTTGTTCAAGAAATTAAAATAAATAAAATGAAATTATAAATAAAAAAGGAAGAATGATAAATTAAATTAAATGGAATTAGAAGTAATTAAAATAAAAGAAAAATTAAAAAGGGAAAAAGAGGATAGTGAACTGGTTCGCTGGGTTCGCTGGTTCACTGGTTCGGCTGGAGATAAATTGTCGATGGTTTTTATTTTAATTTCAAGAAGAGAATTTAGGGGAAGAAAATGGGGTGAAGGTGAGTGAGAGACCGAGAGATCTAGAACAGAAGAGAGGAGAGGGAGAGGGATCGATCAGGATGGACGGCGAGGAGCAGAAGGCGACGGCGTGAGGGGGACTTGTTGGCGATGGCTCGGGTACGGTGTGCAACTTTGGGCTCGGTGTGCTGCTGGCGAAGTCGTGGGTGTGCCGCGGCTAGGGCTCGAAGTCGGAGCTCCCGCGGGCGTGCTTTCCGGCAACGATTTGAGGTAAGCATGGTTGATTTTTTCCTTCTCCTTCACGTATTGTTGACCGGTTGTCGGCAGTGGTTATTTGGCGAAGACGAATTGGTGAGGCTGGGCAGGGCTTCGGTTTGCTGGAGATTTGGAATGGTCTAAGTCTGTTGGTCCACATATAAACCGATTTATTCCTTCTCCTGAAATAATAGCCGACTTTTAGCGTGGAGTTTGGCCATTGGACCACCCTCCTTGAAGTTGTCTCCTGTACTGCCTTTACAATCGATGGATGACTGAGTGATGAGGAAGGTAAAATTCTGTCCTTGTGTGTGTATTCCTCTGTGAACCATGAACAAGTGTTAGAGGTGGTGTGATGGCCGAAGGATGATGATGGTCAAGTGGTGGTGGTGATGAAATGTGAAGGTACTGCTATCGGGTCTTTATGGTATGAGCAATTCCTTCATATCCCTTTTGTGTTTTATATGATGAATGGACTGTAGAACATGACAGAAAAATGGGTGTAATATACTCTTCTGTTTGATGTTGCCGAATGTTATTCTAGAGAAATTGTGTAACTGAAGCTTGGACATGGTTGTTGTTATCTATTGGATCATAATTGTGAAGGACGGTTCATGTTGTTTCTACCGTTAATACTACTGGAACCTTGTTGAAATAATGGTTAAGCTGCTGTTTGAATTAAACTTTGTTGATTAAGTTTATCCTTTTTGATGATAGGTTTGTTGTTTGGTTAATACACATTCTGTTTCTTTGGTTAGTGTTGATTTTGTGTCTTTGGTTAGTGTTGGTTAATTCCAAAGACATGAATACATGGGATTTGTCTTGCTACAGTGTCAAGTGGTTGTTGAATATATACCACTGTGATTAATTTTAGATTAGTGGTTGCTTTGGATTAATTATCTACTGCCTCACTAATTTGATACCATGGATGAATAGGTGTGCTAAGTTGATCGTCGTTTGGACGGCTGTGAATAGTTATACTCTGAAGTTATTGTCGTTGAATAACATTCACTATTTGGATTTCGCTCTATTATTTCGATAAGTGACCTTGATGATGTTTGAACTGTAAATTCTGCTAGGTGAATGAATGAAGAAAAGGACCATTTTTTAGTAATGGAAAACCTTGATATGTTGCAATTGGTTTGGTTGATGGATGTTGATGTTTAATGCCTTATTGGATATTAATATTAGGCGTGATTTTGGATAATAAAGTTAAATAAATGCTTTGCTGCTTCCAATGGATTTTCATTAAAAAATAATGAATTGTATTGTGAAGTAAATTCTCTCTATTATCAGGTTACATTGGTGGAATGAGCAACTATTGTTTGGTTATCGTTATCTCGTTACACATGTTAAGATTTGTAGAATGGTTATTGCGAGGTTGCTAAGTAATTAAGTTGACTAATGAAATTTATTAAGCGTTAAGGTTTATGAAAATTTGGTGGTCAATAATTATTGGTTAATTAGTCGATGAAAATAATTGGACGAAAAGTGTGAAATGAATTAACATAATAATAATATAAAAGTTAAGGTGTATAATCGGTCAATATATTAGTAAATAAATATTAATTATTTTGATGGTATCAACGGGAAAAGAATAGAGTGTCAAAAGCGCCACAGACTGCAGGTAAGTGATACGCATGTGCTTTGGTCCTTAGGGCCTTACATCGCAAGAATAGGAGATGCATGTTTCGGTGTTTACAATTTTAAATAGCATGTTTCGTTGTTTACAGTTTTAAATAACATGTTTCATTGTTTACAGTTTTTATAAGCATGTTCTATGAATTGTATGTTGGTTGTTTTATTAAATTCATCTAATAGAGAATGTATGCATTCACGAGCATCATGCATCATAGTTTTCAAAATATACGAAAATAGTTTTCATGCATACTTTTGAAAAGGAAACAAAGAAGAAACAAAACGATTACAAAATGACAAGAAAGAAACAAAGAAGAAACAAAAAGATTACAAAATGATAAGAAGGAAACAAAGAAGAAACAAAACGATTACAAAATGATAAGAAGGAAACAAAGAAGAAACGAGACGGTTGTTAAACGTAAAGAAATGAACGTAAATGGGTGTGACGAGATGTGATGTTGCGTTAGCTGCTCCTCCTCGTCAAGTTTAGACATATCTAACACTTTCAAGATAAAGATAAACATAAACGGGGTCATCAGGGATGTGAGGTTGAGTTAGTCGCTCTTACTCGTCAAGTATAGACATCTCCAACGCCTTTCAAGATTAAGACACACAACAAACATAAACGGGGTCGTCTGAGGATTTGAGGTTGAGTTGACTACTCCTCCTCGTCAAGTTTAGACATCTCCAACGCCTTTCAAGATTAAGACAACAATAAACATACAACGGGGTCATTTGGAAATGTGAGGTTGAGTTGGCTGCTCCTCCTTGTCAAGTTTAGACATCTTCAACGCCTTTAAAGATAAAGTAAAGTAATAATCAAGTAAAGAAAGGAACAGTAAAGTAAAGTCAAGATAAAGCAAAGTTAAGATTAAGAAAACAGTAAAAGAAAAGAAAAGAAAGAAAGAAGAGAAATAGAAACAGAAAACGAAAAGAGATTTAACAGTTGCATGACATGTGCATCATACATTTTATATCACTTACTGAGCCTTAGGCTCATTAGTTTGGTCTTGGGATGTAGGTACACGCACAAGTGAACAGGTCAAAGACAGTTGATGAAGGATTTGCACGGGTGGAACTTGTGGCTAGCCGGGCTAAAGAATTAAATGGGAGTTATTTGTAAAAGGATTTGTAAATTATTTAATATTTTATTTTAATTCCGCTACGTTTCATAAAAATGATTTTTATTACTTCTGTTGAAATTGATAAATGTTTTAAGTAAAGAGTTTTAATGATCGGGTTTTATAAAAGGAAAATACTCTGATGTTTTTATAAAAAGAAAAGTTTTAAATGTACACGATTTTTAAAGTAAAGAAAACCGGGACGTTACATAATCTCTATCATTTCTACAACTTGCTACAATATTTTTGGAGTGCGCAGTTTTACTTCGCCAACTTCATCCAAGCATAACAGAGACCTACACTTCCTTCCATATAGGTCCTTGTATGGTGCCATACAAATAGTAGACTAATAATTATTATTATATGCAAACTCAACAAATGATAACTTTCTACTCCAATTAACTTGAAATTCCAATACGCAAATCCACAACATATCTTCTAATATCTGAATTGTTTTTTCAGTCTGTTCATCCATTTGAGGGTGAAAAATCAGGCTAAATCTTAACTTTGTACCCAACGCCTATTGTAAACTCCTTCAAAAGGCCGAGGTAAATTTGGGATCACAATGTGATACGATTGATATAGGTACTCCATGTAACCCAACTATTTTTGAATGTACAGTTTTCCATATTGATTCATTGAATAAATCATCTTTACTGGTAAGAAATGTGCTGCTTTGTTAATCTATCAACAATCACCCAAATGCAATCAGAACCTTTCATTGTCATTAGCAAACCCACTACAAAGTCCATTGCAATCTACTCCCACTTCCATTATTGATGTGTCCCAAGACCCTACCGTCTGAGCTGAGCCATGATACTTCTTTTATCTAATAAGTTATTATTTTGTAGGTTGGAATAAGCTAAAAAACCTTGAAGATGAGCCAAAGCATGAGGATAAAGAGGCTCCTGAGCTTGCACTTACTTGGAAGCAAAATTATGGAAGGAAGGGTAGACGTTACAAGTCTGCCTACAATCCGACCACAGTAGAGTACTTGTTGTTTTTATAGCCTCAAATGATTTCAAATGAAAAAGAGTTCTTCATACGGTTTGTAGCCGACATCTATAGCTTTCCAAAGAGGTATTGGGTGTTATATTTAGAGTTTGGTTGATATGTCAAACGTTACATTTACAGGGAAGAAAAAACCAACTTGGACCTGTTTTGTGATTTATTATTTGGGGTTACTTTTGTCATTTCATTTTAGGGCAATTTCATCCTTTTTGTTGTAATTTCCTTAGAGGGTATTTAATCCCCTATATTTCAAGCTAGAATGTAGTTTTGAAGAATTAAAAAAAAAACCCTAAATTTCTCCCTTGGTGTGAAGACCACGGAGTTCCCTCTCCTAACGGCCCTTTCTCCATCTTCCATCAACTCGATCTTCTTGCTGCTTCTTGATCGAGTTGAGTGGTGCTACCTCTTCCAAACCACTTCTCTCTTGTAGTGGTCTATTGTAGAGTGGAGGTAGAAGAAGCTCCAACCCCTTGGAGAGTGCCAAACCGTTAGGTAAGGCCAAGCATAGTCGCCCCCTCTCCCATTGGAGGTGTGCAGACTCTTTGGGTTTTCTTCTCTGTTTCTTGTTGTAGGATTGAAGGTGTTCTTTATATTCTTGAATTTTTTTATTGTTCTCCGGATATTCGTGGTTTCTTTGTGGTCATTGGTTAGCTAGCCGAGAAACTGTTCTATGATTTTTCTGTTTGTGACTTGCGATTGTGTCTGGATTTTGATGCCTTTGCATTCGTTCTATTGCGCTCATTTTTGGCAGATTTGGTCATCATTATGTTGTTGATTTAACCTCCAAATTGGGCGTTCATTGGTCGTATGCTCTTTGAGTTTTGGATGTTTGTTTTCGAGTCGCCAAACCTGTCTTAGAAACCCTAATTGTCCGAGAGCTGTGTTCACTATTTCTCAACTGATTATTGGAATGACATTTGTAGCTGGATTTTTGATATATTCATTTTGTAAGTGTTATTGAAAGTGCCTCCAAGTTTCAGCCTCTAAACCATCAAGATTCAAGAGTTATGCGCGTTCTAAAATTAGTGGCAGATTTGTTGGAACCTTAGCTAGCCGATTGGCTTATTTTCGACTCTTGTGATTCGGTGCACATCAATTATGGTATTGGCATAGATTGTAAAGTTTCTGCTAGCTTTTGATGTTCTACTTTGATTGCTAACAAATCAGCCATGTCTCAACATGTTTAGCAACATATTCCTTAAGATTTGGCTAGCAATAATGTTGTTTCAAATTCATGTACATCTTAGTGCAGCCAGGGTGTACAGATTTGGTAAACGAGTGCAACCAGGGTGTATAGAGTTTGTAAAGGAGTGCAGCCAGGGTGTACAGAGTTGGTAAAGGAGTGCGCCTCAGTTAATATCTCTCGTCGTAGCTTCTTATCCTTGGGAACATACCATTTATTCTTAAATTTCATGATGCCATCTAGAGAAAGAGTGAAATTTGATTACATATCCAGCATTTCGTCCACTTTGAGGCTTACGCCCACTGGATCCTTCCTTTGAGCTTCCTTAATCCTAGCCAATAGTGTAGGTTTTAGAGTCATAATTGACAATGCCATCTGTGTAGTACCTATCTCCAATCCCAACTTTTGAGTTTCTGATTACAGTATTAAGGGCCTTTCCGACATAAAAAGCATCGAAACTGACATCCTACTCAATGCATCGGCTACCACATTTTTTTTTCCAAGGTGATACTTAATCTCATAGTCGTAGTCTTTAACAAACTTCAACTATTTTCATTGTCTCATATTCAATGTCTTTTGGGTAAAGATGCACTTTAGGCTTTTGTAGTCAATGAATATCTCACACTACTACCAATAAAGGTAATGTTTCCATATCTTAATTGCAAACACCACTGGAGTCAGTTCCAAGTATTGTGTTGGATAGTTCTGTTTATAGCTTTTTAATTGCTTGGAAGCATATGCAATTACTTTTCCTTCATGCATTAGCACACACCCTAATCCACTCCTTGATGCATCACAGTAAATATTGCATTTACTGACTTCAAATGGGAGTGTTAAGATTGGTGCGATGCTTAATCTCTGCTTTAACTTTTGAAAATTGCCCTGACATTCACTTAACCACCAAAATTTTGCATTCTTCCTGGTTAAATATGTTAATGGCATGGTGATCTGCAAGACAGCTTTTATAAATCTTCCGTAATGTACAACCAAGCCAAGGAAACTATATGCTTTACTAACATTCTTTGGCTGTGGCTAATCCAGAAATGCTTATATCTTGGCCAAGTCCACCGTAATGCCTTCCTGAGAAAAGACATGGCCCAAAAAGTTAACTTTTTTAAGAAAAAATTCACACTTAGAGAATTTTCCATACAATTGATGTGCCTTCAGAATTAATAATGTGACCTAAGGTACCTTACATGTTCCTCCTTAAAACGGGAATACACTAAGATATCACTGATGAAGATAATTATGAACTTATCTAGATAGTTTTAGAAGATATGATTCATTAAGTCGAAATGTTACTGATGCATTTGTTAACCCAAAAACAATAACCAAGATTTCATAATGATCATATCTGGTTTGAAAAATACTCTCTAGAATATCTTCGGTTTTGACCTTTAGTTGGTAATAGCCTGAATGTAAATCAATTTTTAAGAATACTGCCACACCTTGAAGTTAATTGAATAAGTCATCGATTCATGGTAAGGAATACTTGTTCTTGATAGTAATCCTATTGAGCTCCCTATAGTCAATGCACATATGCATTGACCCATTTTTATTCTTGACGAATTAGATAGGGTCTCCCCAATGTGAAAAGCTTGGCTGAATGAAACCCTTACTCAACAACTATTCGATTTGAGACTTTAACTCCTTTACTTCCAATAGAGCTCTTCTCTATAGAATTTTAGATATGTGTGATGTACCGAAATAAACATCAATACCAAAATTGATTTCTCTGTCAAGTGTAATCCTGGCAGTTAGTCTCTAAAAACTTCTGGGAAGTCATGGACAGTTAGAATTTCTTCAAGTCTCACATCAAACTTTATGGATGTATCAATCACGCTAGGCAAGAAACCTATACAACCACTGCTAAACAATCATTGCGCCTTAGTTCTGGAAATTATAGGTAGCTCGATTTTGTCCTTTGTCCATTGAAATACATACTCCACACCACAATGTGGTAAAAAAAAAAACCATTCTCTTCCTACAGCCTATACTTGCAAAATACCAAAATTGTAATGACCTAGTTTTTCTTACATTTGAAAACGTGTGAAAATTTAAAACTTTTCTTTTATAAATATAATGGAAGACTTTTCGTTATTAAAACTCATTTGAAACGATAAATAGAGTTCTTTTCTAAAAACCTTTTACAAAGCACAACGGAAGACTAAATAAATAAAACCAAGCATTTTAGAATACAATAAATAATTTCTTTCTTTTTCAATTTAAATACATTTACAAAACCTTTACAAACCATTTCTTTTAGATCTATTAACCTAGCCAGTCACAAGATTCGCTCTTGCAAATCATTCATCAATTGTCATTGATATGTTCTCCTGTTTCTCGTACATACCTACATTACAAGATATAACTAATGAGCCTAAGGCTCAGTCAGCGATATAGAATAAAAGGTACAATGCACATGCTATGTCACTTTAAAATCCCTTTACCATTTTCCATTTTTGTTTCTAGAAAGGAACCTATCATTTCCTTCATTTTCTTTACATTTTGTTTATCAAAGAAAGGATACATCGGTTGGCCCATGTGGATTAACCATAACTCAATCCTTATGTGGAACAAGCTATCCATTTGGGGTGTCACCACGACCCTCACCAATCTCTGCAATTCAAGCGTTGGGAATTTCTGGTACAAGAGAATGGATACATCTATTGGTCCATGCGGACTTAACCATAATTCAATCCCTACTTAGGACGAGCTATCAATCTATGGTGTTGCCACCAAGGATCGTCACCTAATCTCCCAAACTCCCACACTCCTATTTACATTTATTCATATTTTGTTGCGTTATCATTTCCTTTTCAAAACCATGCATAAAACCATTTTCGTATCATTTTGAAAACCATGATGCTCGTGAATGCATACAGTATCTATCTCCTCTAGATAGGCCTCAAAACATGCTTAATATCATTAGCATTATCCTTAACTTAAAGCTACTAAATATATCATGAACAGAACCTATATTTAATAATCACGCAGGAAGCATCAATACAGTCCTCATGAAATGATCACAACCTAACTTAATAATCTATGAAAGCAGTAAACAGTCAACATAAAATTCATAATTCTTGCGATGTAGGCCTCTCGGCAAAACGCATACATATCACTTGCCTCGAAGCTTTAACGTGTTTAAGCACTTAACTGTTATCCTTCCTCTTTTAATACCTTCACAAATCCATAACAATTAATCATTAAAAATCACATATTATTAACCTCATTTCCGTAGTTCATTATCTTCAACAACATTGATACCATTAATTCTCAATAATTTTGTAACAGAATATCATAATCCAAACCTAATCGCTTGATGGTTTCCATCAACTTACTTTCATCAGCACTATACCCAATAAAAGAGCAACCTTAAAAGAATACTACAACATGATTAACTCCCCCCAAGAATTGTCCAACACCATGGTAGAGCCGCCCCATCGCATTTAACCAACAGAAAAGGGTAAACCAACACTGCAGCAACATTTCAATAGCTCCATAACTTAGTACCGAACATACAAAGTTAGAACCATCAAATTCCAAATATAAAACCAAGAGGTAGTAAACCGAAACATGGAATAATATCAAACAATACTCTGTATTCCCCATAACAATACACGAAATAAGCCATAGATAATCAACAGGGCATTATATTCTCCATTAACGCACAACAGGGAAGAACCACAAAAGCAAAACATCACGTTTATCATCCATCAATTTTCATAGTATAGCTTTCACATAAAATCCATAAAAGGGTGAAGAAATACCTCACTATGAATAACACCTAAGGACAATTTCTCCTTTTGAAGTCCACACTCTACTTCTTCCTATTTCTCTGCTTCACAATCCCTCTAGAAGCACCCACGACCTTCACTTCTCTTCATAGCCTTACACTTCCCCATTATTTCTTCTCTTCTCTTCTCTCTCTCTCTCTCTCTCTCTCTCTCTCTCTCTCTCGTACTTTCTCTTTCAGCTCTCTAGAATATAAAAGCATAGAGTGCTTTGCCTTCCTTATGCCTTTGCTTTATAAACAAAGAAAAAGCTTCACGGGAAAGCTGAAGCTAATGGACACCCACCAATATTGAAGGAAATGGTCCAATCCCACGTCGCCACATAATAACGTTATCGCTTCAGGAAGATCGAGGCCATCGGGTGAAAAGTTAGCTGCTAACAAGAACACAGTTAATGTAAAACTGCATGGGACCGGTTAACATCATGTCAACCACAGTATCAGCCGCACCAATGCAAAAATTCACTCTTCTCATTTTCGTGTGGGACCAGTCGACAGGATCATGATCGCGTGTGGTTGGTCGACATGAATAGTCGTCCACCCAGCTGAGAATTTGTCAACTGATGTCTCGACTGCCATTCCGCCAGCTCCTTTGCCACTTGTTTCCTTGATTAATTAACTACTTCTTTTCTTTAATTATTCCCCTCAATTTATACTGCTTCAAAATTAACTCTAATAACATTTCTTCATTAAATTTCCTTGTATTATATCAAGTGTACCCTACACAATTACGAAACGTAATTCTTTTATCAAAATATTTATCTCGTAATATCCTTTACATTGTACATAGATGGATTTATCTGGGTATTATAAAAACAACCAATCCAAGCATAGCATAGCATCGAACTCCATCATGTCAATTACAATTAGATCATCAGGCAACTTCTTATCATTCACACCGACCATGCATCCCTTTAAAATGCACACAGAGTGTAAACATTTACTAGATGGTAACATAACGTCATATGCATGCTCAAATGACTTAGGCAACCAATAACTTAGCACAAAATGTAAATGATGCAAATGAATGTGTATCTCCTAAATCTATCAAAGTATATGTAGCAACACCATCAATATAAATTGTATCAAATACCACGTTAGACTATCCATCATTTTCAACTTCAATAAGAGCAAAGGCGATTGGGTGTCCTTCTTTTGCTCCTCGATCAGTGTTAGGCAATTTTTCGAAATGTGTCCAAGCTCCTTACATTTGAAACACTATCTTGTACCAGCTCTACTAATGTGCAACATATTCTCTCCAATCACAATTGAGCATGGAGATTCTCTAAAAATATTTTTAGTGCTCATTTTATAGGTGATCAAGACGAAGAATATGCTCAATTCACCTTTGTCTTCCATCTAGCAGTTATGTGTATCACGAAGATGTTTGAAGTGAAGCACAAGTGGAAATTCAAGCAAAGTTGAAGCCAAATCCTCATGGGGAGTAAACTTGAAGTCATTTCCTTAGAGTCATTGCTGCAACAAGATTTGGAAGAAGGGTTGAGAAGCTTGTTTAGTTGTTTATTTTAATTTGTATTAGCTTTTATTATATCCAGTGTTGGAGTGCCTAAGCTAAATCTTATTCTAGTAGAGAAAGTGATATTATTTGTAAGGGTGTTTTTGTATTTAGTCATTAGAACTTAACTCTACTTAGTATTGGTATTTATAACTCACTTAGGGTTATTGTATGCAACTTTTGAATATCAGTGCAATTGAAAAGTGATAGCTTTCCTACCTTGTGTAGAACCGAATTTTGATCGGAGTGTTTCCATTCAATCATAAGTATCTCA
The DNA here is from genome assembly GCA_022433065.1 of Begonia loranthoides. Classification (NCBI taxonomy): domain Eukaryota; kingdom Viridiplantae; phylum Streptophyta; class Magnoliopsida; order Cucurbitales; family Begoniaceae; genus Begonia; species Begonia loranthoides. The sequence goes on from CM039469.1 coordinate 31,743,157, forward strand.
GGTTTCTTGTTCTTTGTCAGAGTTGAGCAAATCTTCTTTTATTGTGGTCTTATCACTTCAATGCTTTGGAGTGAACTCTTCTGCAAGGCTATAAAAACTCATGATCTATCAAGTTTAAGTGCTCCGTTGTAGAAGGCAAGCTTGGAGTTGGAAGATGTAACTAGACACCTTTTAGACCCACTTGCATCCCATAAAACTACATTTCCATCAACTTTTGTTACCGTCAAAATTATCATTCTCATATAGGTATTATGGTCTCTGCCTATTGTGGCTATTTGGCATTCAAGACCAAAGGAAACGTCTATGCAAATCAAGTTACAGAATTTCTTGCGGAATATCCATCATTGGAGTTATTACCATGTAATTTTTCCACTATGAATATACACTTCACTATTCACTAATATACACCTCTTACTTCTTCAATAAGCACCATCCACATTTCCATCATTCTTCTCACGGACTCTCCTTCTTCCATTCCACTACAGATATATTCCTCATCGAATGACCAACCTTTCATCTACTCTCATTCATCGAATGGCCAATCCTACTTCATTAAATCATTTGTGTCATTCACGTGATTCCACCTATCTGCAGAAGCATACCTTATCGTTGCACATATCCATTTTCCTCCTTAATCTACATGAGTCATCCACGTGTCCATCCTATATGCAGAAGCATACCTTATCGTTGCACATATCCATTCACTCACATTCATCGAATGGTCGATCCTACTTCATTACATCGTGCATGTCGTGCACATGATTCCACTTATTCATGGAAATGTACCTTACTATTACGAATATCCTTTTCCTTCTAAATGAATGAGAGTCATGTACATGTTTATCTTTCTCCACGTGGATGCTCCTTTCTCCATTTAATCCTATCCATAGAAGCGTTCCATTCCATTGTGGACATATTTCTCATCAAACAGTCAACCTTGCATCTACTCCCATTCATCAAACACTGATCCTACTTCATTAAATTGCATGTCATGCATGTGATTCCACCTATTCACAGAAGCATTCCTTTCTATTACAAATATTTATTTTCCTCCTTAATTAACCTGAGTCATCCACGTATCAATCTTTTTCTTCCCAGATGCCTCTTTTCCTTCATTCATTCCTATCTGCAGACGCGTTCCATTCCACAACGAACATACCCCTCATCAAATTGTCGTCCCTTCATCTACTCCCATTATTGAATGACCGGAGTTCCTTTATTAAATCATGTGGGCCTTGCATGTCATTCATCCTATCCGTGGAAGCATTACTTGCTAATGTAGATACTCGTTTCCTTATTTTTGAATATTGGTTTCCTTATTGTTGTGTCTATTAATTCCTTTTTCTATGGATATCCATTCTCAAGAGTCCCTTATGTTACAGATGTTGTTTTCCTTTAAGGACATCTGCCAATCCCTTAAACAATATTATTATTTTTAATTCAGAGAATTATTCAGAGCCTTCGTAACTCCCACCACTCTCGTGTCACATCATTTGGCATCATAACCTGAGTAAATCTTGTTCTGTGTTTTCCAGAGCTGTCTTTCGATCCTAGTTGTATTCTTATAAAGCTTGATCTAATCCTACTTTGTATTCCAGAGCCAGGTTTGATCATGCAAACTCTCTTTTTTCTCAGAGCAAAGTCTAGTCGTTTTTCCCCACTATTAACATAGCATTCTTTCATAATCATGAAGACAAGAAGATTTCTTAATGTTGTGGATTACATTGAGGAAGTCAATATATGGATTGAAACAAGCTTCCAGACAATAGTATATTAAGTTTAACAATATCATTACGTCATACGGTCTTGTAGAGAACACCGCTGATCGATGTATCTATATGAAGGTTAGTGGGAGTAAGTTTATTAGTCTGGTTCTATATGTTGATGATATTCTTCTTGGTGCTAATGATAAAGGAATGTTACATGATGAAAAGATTTTCTCTCTAAATATGGGTGAGGCATCCTATGTAACTAGAATATAAATATTTTGTGATAGACAACAAGGTTTACTGGGATTGTCTTAGAAAGGATATATCAATAAAATTTTAGATAGATTTAGAATGAATAAGTGTTCTGCTGGTGTTTCTCCAATTCATAAAGGGAACAAATTTAGTGAAATGCAATGTCCAAAAAATGATTTGGAACGTAAGGTAATGGAATCTATTTCATATGCGTCAGCTGTAGGAAGCTTAATTTATGCTCAGACATGTAATCTGCTAGACATCAGTTTTGCAGTAGGAATGTTGGGCAGATATCAAAATAACCCAAGAATGGATCATTAGAAAGCTGCAAAGAAAGTTCATCGGTACTTGCAAGGAACAAAGGACTATATATGCTCACATACAGAAAATCAAGTCATCTTGAAGTAATAGGATATTTAGATTTATATTATACCGGATGTGTAGACTCGAGGAAATTTATGTTTGGTTATGTGTTTCTATTAGCTGGAGGAGCTATATCATGGAAAAGTAGAAAACAATCTACAATTGTTACTTTCACTATGGAGGCTGAATTGTGGCATGTTTTAAGGCCACGATTCAAGCATTGTGGTTTCAGAACTTAGTTTGGGGTCTAAGTATGGTCGACAGTATAGATAGACCACTAAAATTTTATTGTGATAGTTCTGCAGCTGTATTCTTCTCGAAGAATGACAAGTACTCAAAAGGTGCAAAACATATGAATTTAAAGTACTTCTTAGTTAAAGTAGAAATACAAAAAAAAAAGGTGTGCATTGAACATATAAGTATAAGTTTAATGATAGCATATCCATTAACCAAAGGATTGCCACCCAAAACTTTTAAGGAACATGTTGAAAGGATGAGTTTAGGTGACATGTCCTTATTCATGTGATTGTAAGTCTATAACTTGTATCTTATGACACCTATGAATTCATTAAGAAAATGTTTTTGAATGTGTCTTTATTATTCATATAATGGTGTATACAATTATTATTCTTTATGAATAATATGTGAAACTTTAAGAAAATTAAATTTGAAAGGTATATATAGTGTTCCCCAATTAAAGAAGTGATGAATTGTGTTAATCTGTGATACATGGAAATAATCATGTCATTAAAGACTAGTATTTGTCATGATCCGATTATACAATTGATTATGGAAAGAGAACTTGATAAATTCATATTATGGTTCGCTATAGTATTTGATTGTGAATTCAAGTTATGATAGCTGAAAATTGATTTTGTAATAAAGTTCATAACATGGCCCAGGTAGGAGATTATTAAATTATTTTAATAATCTATTTGAAAAATTGTCTTCTTCATCACTTAGAGAAAATTACAGCACTCTCTCTAACACACTTAAAACAAAAGATTACAACAACAAGACTTAAACTAATGATTCTAACGTTCAGTAAGTAATATAAAATAAAACTATAAAATGCACATGCTATGCAGCTTTTAAAAAACCATAAGCAGTTTCTATTTTTCTTTTGCCATTATCCTTTACCGTTTTCTTTTACTTTTACTTTCTTATAGAACTATGATGAACTATGATGAGGTGAACATTTGCCTCGCGATGAACTATAAATTATGATGATGAATACGTGCCATCATGGGGAACCGCATCGTTAAATTTTCATTGTGATGATGAGGGTGTGCTATCACGATGAACTTTTACCTCTTCTGTTAGCCATTCGGGAATGAGCAGGTGACCTTCAGCCTAACTCAAACTCTTATCTTTTTCTTTTACTCTTATGTTTCTCATATTATCCGTTTAATTACTTTATTATCTGTTTCTGTTTTACTTTCAATGGTAAAATGGATAATCCTACAACACAAATGATGGTCGTTCACTTTGGGTGATCAGCCCTCCACGAACACCGTACACTTAGTATGTGTGAGCATCCATTAAACATCTCTTAAACCACGCATCGTATCTTTTTGAAAACCACGGTGCATGATGCTCGTGAATGCATATATTTAAATCTCCTCTATATATGTCTCAAAACATGCTTAATCTCATTACCATCATCTTTAACTTAAAACTAATAAACATATCATGAAAAGAACTTATGTCTAATAAACACGCAGCAAGCATCAATACAATCCTCAGAACATAATCACAACCTAACTTAATAATCTATTAAAGTAGTAAACAATCAACAAACAACCCTAATTCTTGCGATGTAGGGCTCGAAGGCTAAAACACATACATATCAACCTACCTGGAAGCTTTAACGCGTATCTGCACTTAATCGTTATCCCTCATCCCCTTTTTGAGACCTTCAAAGTCAATAATATTAAATCATAAATACTTAATCAACTATCCCGAAGTCTTCGACTTACACTTGATAACATCACATCCGTTAAAATTCTATCAAGTGATAATCAGAACCGATTCCCCAACAATAGAATATATCCATATTCCTCAACACCTAATATTTTAGCAACTAAATAACTACTAACATCTAACACTCGGTACCCAATATTAAAGTACATGTGGCAAAACAATATGTCCCATATCTCAACATTCCTCTTAACTTAGCATTTTTAATAGTTGAGAGAGTAATAGAGCAATGGCTTAACAACAACAGGCGTACCAGTTCCAATCATTCCAATCAAACAAGGAGCCACGACGGTATACATGTATCCAAGGGTGGACACTTCACAATCCACAGTAAATCACAGAATATTATTCAGATCCCAATCCAACTACAATTTATAGTAGATAAAATAATCATTGACAGCAACAGAGAACATTTCACAGCCAACAACAAAGCAATATATCCTAGTCCAATATTTCACGATACTAGGAAGCAGTAACAACAAGGAACAGTATAAACCAACAGGGCACAGAGCACTTATCAAGAAACAAAGAGCTTAAACCACTTCATAATTTAAAGGAGTAAACTCTGCATTGCCTGAGAAGACCCAAGAGAAAGCTCTCCTTCACCTTCTTCTCCTGCTTCTTCTTCTTCTTCTTCTTCTTCTTCTTCTTCTTCTTCCTTGTTTCTCTTCTCAGCTCTTAACTCTGACTCTGTCTTCCTCTCTTTTCTCATGAGAGAACTTCTTTCTTTCTCTTCTTCCTTCTTCTTCTTTTAACATAATAAAATCCATTTCAATACAACGAAATCCATAAAAGAAACAGGGAGGACATCCTTACCAGAGGCACACCCACGAGCTGACCCCCTCTTTCCTTCTTCTCTAAAATCTCCAGAACACTCTTCTTTTCTTTCTTTCCTCTCGCAATGCGCAGCTCACCAGAGAGCTTTCTCCAAAACTCCACGACTTCTTTCTCCCTTCTCTGCCTTTCTATCTCTCTTTACAGAAGGCTTATTATATAATCCTCGCATAATCCGCATACTCTCACCTAACCACACATAAGGATTGTCATGTGTAAAGGGGAGAGACATGGAGGCATCACAGAAGAATATAGCATCGAGATTATCCATTATCTTCTCGGGGCACAAAACCATGTGGGACCTATCAATGGTACCGACTGTAGCAATGACCAAAATTGGCAAAACGCCATGGGACCAGTCGCCATCCAGTCGACAAGAACAATAGACCGCCCTATCGACAATTCCCAATGGATTTCACCCCTGCTCCAAAAGGGTGTGTTTCTCCATTTTCTTTCCTTTTTATTCTTTTATTTTATTTCAATTCAATTAATTCCTCTCTTTATTTAATTAATCCTCTTTAATTTATTTTCAATTAATGCTTAACCAATTCATCAACAATTTATAACTTACTCCGTAATTATATAATAAACCTTAAATAATCATCCAAATAATCCTATTATAGCAAATTAGTTTCTCAATTATCCTAACTTAATTGAGTTACGAGAATTCGGGGTATTACATCAATCGCCTCGAGATGAATTTTAGGGAGTGACCAAAGAAGAGTTTCAACATCGAACGAGAGGACCAACACAAGAGTTTCACCTTTACTGTGACATCCATAGACAGATATTCTTTTCTCATCCTTGTTTCTCTTTGATTTCCTATGTTCATCATGTTTTCATTATTTTTATTTCGATAATGTTGAACTAACTCTCTCCTTCTAGAGGAGAGATGGATCACTTATTTGAAGTATTATTTTTCCAATTGATTATTCTGTTGGTTAAATTAATTATTTATTTGTGATATTTTGTTCTTCATGCTTTCAATTTGCTGGCCACTTATTGATTGATTTTATATTTAGGGTTTGACACTTGAGAGAAGTAATTCTAAATACAATCTGAATATTACAACATAAAATATTAATAACTCGAGTGAGTGTTAGGGGTTTTACGAAATCAATTAGAAAACCATAAAACTTTATTGAATGACTAAAAGAATGATTTTTATAGAGATATTGAAATTATGATTTTAGAAATCAAGGTTAGCTTGACACACGAGAGATGAGAGTTTAACAAATTAGGGTTTTTGATTTATAAATAATTGTTCGACTATGGAATATTGAATCTGATAAATAATATGACAAATATTTGTGAAATCAATCCTCTACATATTTTTTGAATTATAGACTTTCCATTAGTGTTTTTTTATTTTATTTTAGTTTCTAAAAAAATCAAAATCTTAATTATCCATATAAAATTAAAATTAATTAGAGCAATATTGAGTAAAATTAATAAATTACATACTTCCTATGGAACTGACAACCTTATTTATCATATACTATAAAAATTAGCATTATACATTTGCAATATTTTATCACAAAAATCTTCTTTCAATAACCAAATGAAAATAAGAAGACAAATCAAATGAGAAAAAAAGAACAACAACAAAGTGAATGAGTGCTTCAATATAAGTGTTCATGCATTATTCTTTGGATAAATAACATTGGCACTCAAAACTTAGGAGTTAGGGAAACTAATAGGATAAAGTTTATTTTTTGGTTTAAGGGGTTAGCAAATACCCGCTTAGTTAAAAGGATTGTAAGTCATGCCCTTCCTACAAGAAAAAGAAGCTACAAATCGTGTTCTCCCCTCGATGATGAAGACATAGAAGAGGAGATGAAGACAGACGACGATGAAGGTAGACCGCTACTCTTGTCAACTTCATGTCATGTCACTTTGCATCGACTCCGAGTCAGTGATTTAGAGATTGTCTTGTCAATGATTGAAAGTGTGAACAATTTCCCTTAAATTGTTCATCCATTTTTACAAAATTACCATTTTGGGCCAAATTTAAAGGCATTAATGCATGTGTGATTAAAATAGACTATTATATCAATTTATAGTGTGCCAAAAAATAAAGTCGTTAAAACAAGATATCAAATGTTTAATGTGGTACGATAATGTACCTACGTTGACAAAATCAAAATTTGATATTATTTTTTATTATAAAATAATGAGTACACAAAAATATTTTCTAGAATAATCTAGAAGAAGCAACAGTAATTATTAGAATACTAGAAAAAAACTATAGGGATCTCATCAAACCAATTTTGGCACAACCCGAGAGACTGAGACTATTCAAAAATCAAAATAGTTAGAATTGAAGATCTGGTCGACACAAAGAATTCTCTAAAATTTTCACTGAAACATAGAAGAATTAACCAATTGAGCTTGCACGGAAAGATCAAAAACTTTGTCTAGCTATATCTCAATCTCTCAATCAAAAACTTTCTTTTTCTCTAGCTATATCTCAATCTCAAAACAACTCTTATCTCTCTTTTTTATTATTTAATAAAGTAACGGGTCCACATGAGGCAGACCCATCATTTCATTATTTTAAAAACTTTGTCCAATTATGTCTTTTAACCGAATTATCCTTACCTCTCTTGAAGATGCAAGTTGAATGCCAGAGATTGATTGCAATAAAGTTATAATCTATGGGTTGTGGACCCTTACAAAAACGTTTTGGTTGTTTAACGGTCACTCATACAAATTTCTACAACTTAGTCATTCCGCTTGTTTACTTTGACTATAGTGTACAATTGACTAAAATGTTGCTTATTGACCTTGTTTAACTAAAATATTGTTCTTTTTTAGCTAAAAGTTGGAGGATGAGATTGTTTTTCTGCATGGTATGATGCAAGTGGACGTAAGAGAGAAGATAATTGTTAATTGTCTCGAATCTAGAGTTGATCATGTAGAAGCAACCAATAAGAAACTTATGAGAAATGAAGTGTTGCACATATTTACTAATTGTGGTTACTAGCAATTACCTTTGTTGCAATTTATGAATATTCTACTTCGTGAACTTCATGGAATGGTTTAAAACAATTTTGGACTAGTATAATAACACTACAGAGGGAATTAATTTATGTTTTGCAATTTACTTGGATCCTATTTTGAACTGCAAATGGAAACATGGACTGTGGCATCCCGCTCTGTGAAGGCCAGGAAAGGCTCAGTTGTGGGTCCGGCCCATATCAGGGGGGCACAATCCCACATCGCTTGGGAGAGTAGAAAATGCACGGTATATAAGCATGGAGCCCCTTCCTACCTAGTACAACGCGTTTTGGGCTAACCCCAAGAACAAACCCGTGCGGGCTGCGGCCCAAAGCGGACAATATTGTATTGGGAGCACCGGGGGACGTTACAAATGGTATCAGAGCGAAATCCCAACCGGAAGTGTGGCCGACGAGGACGTCGGGTCCCCAAGGGGGGGAGATTGTGGCATCCCGCCCTGTGAAGGCTAGGAAAGGCTCAGTTGTGGGTCCGGCCCATATCAGGGGGCACAATCCCACATCGCTTGGGAGAGTAGAAAATACACGATATATAAGCATGGAGCCCCTTCCTACCTAGTACAACGCGTTTTGGGCTAACCCCAAGAACAAACCCGTGCGGGCTTCGGCCCAAAGCGGACAATATTGTACTGGGAGTACCGGGGGATGTTACATGGACATCAATGACAGAGGTTCCCTAAACTGAGAGAGGCTCTTAAAAAACCAAATAAATGGCAAGAAAAACGCAGGTAGTAAAAATAGGTCCACCAAATAGGCATGGATGATGTAGACTAAAAGGCAGCTACTTCGACCCTGTTTTGGACGGCAAATGGAAACACGGACACGACTGATGGTTCTCAAGAAAAATTTTGTAGATCTCCTTCCACACATTCATACTTCAACCTTCAAACAGATATAATCACTGACTTTAAATCACTTTGAAGTTAACACAAATAAACTAGGTATCATCACAAAACCATCAGAAAACTTAAATTATTCCAAAAGCATCACAAAACTGTAGATAGTTCTAAAAACATCACAAAATTGTGTTCACATCACATCACTAACAAAGAAGTTCACACAATCCAACTTCACCTTTTGCCATTGTCCCATTCCTGCAAATACAATAGTAGATTTAAGTAGTTAGTTAACAAGCAAATCTTCAAATGAAATTAATGAAATTGAAAAATGGTAAAGTAATGACTTATGTTCCAACACAATTCACATAATCCACAAGATATACATCATTGTTGGGACTATAACACTTGAATTTCTCGTACAATAATTTTAGTTATGTAATGTGACGTTTGGAATTTAATAAAAAGTATTTTGTGTCACAAATTGGAGAATTTTATATTTTGAATATTTAGGATTTTATTATACATGATAAATTACATAAATAAATAAATATATAAACAAATTAAGAATCGGATTGTTTTAAGGCAAGTAGTTAAGGATGGAAATTTGGCCGCGACAACTATTCAGTAGAAGGAAAACGTCATCATTTTGTGAAGTTTATTTAGGCATCAAGTGGAGAGAAGAACGGATGAGTCAGCAACCGTTAGATGAAATCATGGAATGGTTGAAATCGTGTTTGTTTGGAAAAGATGCTCCTGCGAATGAGTTGGACACTGCAAGAATGCGACAGGACAAGAAATTGTTGGGTTGGATTTAAGGAAGGAACGTAGAGTATTGTTTGAAGCGAAATTGACCACAAGTATTAAAAGGAAAATTGAATAAATTTCTAAAATGACTTTTTTTTATTGTGTTTTCTTTTATATTTACTTTTACCCATGGATATTGATATTTATTTAATTGGATTTTAGTACGTTGGATCTAAATTGATTTTATTTTATAGACTTCCACTGCAAATATTTTTTTAAAGGCATGAATTTTATAATGGCATATTATTATTATTATTATTTTAAATGCAAATAAAAAAAATTAACACTTCAATGCGTTACAAGGACCTTCCAAAGACTACTCTTGCAAAAACAACAATAGAAATAGATAGTTATTAAACAAATAAACGAAAATGACTAAAAGAATTGTAAATTACAAAATTATTTGTGTTCCAATACCAATGATCAAATTAAATCCCATAAATGTATCATAGGACCTCCTGCTTATGCTTTCTCTACCTTTTGTGCTACTACTCTGACTTTGTGAGACTCTTCCTAAAGGAGTTATATTTTCATTAGTCATATTTACTGCATGTCATCAATTTATTCTTCTTGCTCACTACATTTTGACTTTGTAACTCATCAGCCCTTTTCTTCTTTGATCAACATGGTTGGTGCTTGATTGCTGATGGCATAATTGAATACATATTCATCTTAGGTCACATCTTGAGGCCATTAATAAGATGAATGAAATGGAAGTACATTTTCAAGTAAGTTTTCACGGTAGTAATATGGATGAACATTCTTAAACATTCTTTCTTATAAACAATAAATAGGAATAAGATGCATGCACTGTGTAAGCTCCCACCAATAACCATTGCAAACATGTTTGTTCAAATCAATAGTGTATTGTTTGTCACCATCACTTACCTCAAAACGATTCCTTTCTAGACGTATGTAAGACCAATTCTGCACATCATTTATCAATTCAGTAAGGTTTTTCTTTATTTTAGAACATGAAATTCTTGTATACCTTACATTGTCTTATTTTTCTTTATCATTTCCAATATAGTAAATATTGGTTTATACCAAGCAAGTAAAATGGAGGAGTTGAGTGATACACTCAGAGTCGTGTTGCACTTTGGCACGTGATTAAATGTATGTTTTGCCCAAAATCTTGCATTTATTCCCTTAAGGTATATGTATGAAGCATTATCACAACTGCTAACTTTTTCATTTCACAATCAAAGGCATTTGCAGTTGTCATTCTCGAAGAATTCTACATCGCTTCCTTGTATAACTTCTTAAGAAACTTATTCGTGGAATTAGCATATAATGACGAAGGCCTCAGGCACAAGTTTCTCAAGTGTTGGCACCAACCCTTGTATTCAAATGAAATATATTACATACTTCAACGCCTAAGCAAATAACATACATAGTAAACAAAACATAAAGGATAATTTATATTGAAAATTGTACCAAACAATGAATATTACTTTCTATTAATCAAAGATAAAACTCCATCCTGCTCCATGACCACTCTATAAATCACCCAATAGTAAGTTCAAAAACCATTACCATGTTTTTTTACATTCACTCTCCACACCTACAATAGTAACCAAATATATTCCATCATTTCCATAAATCCTCACTGTTGTAAGTAGTTGCCTTTGGCATTTGCACTTTAGGTGACATCCATCCAAACAAATGACTAGTCTCCTCCTACTTGATGTGCGACATGGACCTATCACTAGGTCAAAAGTGAGGAGGCTAACAAATTATTATATTTCTCTTTATTTTGCAAGAAATGAATTACAAATGTGATTAGATAGAGTCCCAACACTAAAAGATAATGACAACCCAAAATACTTACTAACATGGGAAAATGGTCAAGACACTAGTGAACTAACAACACCATCGATTATAGGAAACTCAAAGGCATGGATCAATGATGTGGATGAACTAACAACACCATCGATTAGAGGAGACTCAAGGGCATAGATCAATAACATAGAATGCTGATCTAATACATGCAAGAAACAAGGATGAAGTTATTACTCATAACTTTCGGATTGAGGAAAGGAAAGAAATCAATAAAACAAACAAATAAATGGTTAACCCCATAATTAATGACTATTACAAAGGTCTTTAATTGTCATTTGAATTTCTTAAACATATTTTGTAAGGGTATTTATAACCCTAGCTAAGGTGTACTTGGAGGATCAAATTATGAAGAAATAAACTTGTTTGCTTGTTGCAAATTCCCACAATTTTCTTTCGGTTGTTTGTAGCCACTAGAATATTGATCGATATTTTATCCATTTGTGAGAGTTGGGTAAGGTTATCTTTATTTCAACTTCATTTCACTTATTAGGGGTGGAAATTTTCAGTGAAGTTGAGGAATCTCACACATTATCAAGTTGGAGAGCGTTCATAGAAGTAGCCTTTGAAGTGGAAAAGTGTTTTAGGCATCATTTTCGACCAGCCTGTGTTCATCTACTCATATCTTTGTTTCCTTTTTGAATTTCAATCTAAAATTTTAAAGGATTATTTCTCACTCATAATGTGCTCAGCTGTCCAAATTGCACTTGAAAATTCATTAATTTGCACTATTTTCAACACACATGCATCGGCCCATCAAAATTGTGAAGACTATCATTTTTGGGAATATTATTTTTTGAAGGAAATATATTGAATTTGTATCACAACTAGTAATCTTTTTTGTATGCATCTAAACACATGTACACCTTTTGAATTTAGGATACAATGACAAATTCAATCTACCTACAAGTCCAACTAATGTGCTACTTGGATTCTACATGTGAATCTCTTCTGCATAAGCCCAAAGTTTCTTACATTGTTCTTCTACACAACCATCATTTAGCTTTCAAGCTTTGGTTCTTGTCCTATATGCAAGAGTTAGTGTAATGTTTATATTGTAATCTCGTCTCAACATCTCAATAATGAACGAAGTTTCTTATCAGGCTAGCTTTTTGGTCTGTATAGATACTTTATCATCATCCATCTTGATGAACCATGCCTATTTTTCATTTTATGTGTGTATGTGTTAATCTTATTATAGGTTTTTATTTGATAAGTAGCTTCATTATGCATCTTCAAGCATGCAATCACCACTTACAATCGTCTTTGCATAAATTTGTTAATTGTGTAACTACGTTTTTCACAAATTTCAAATTATGTCCATCTTCTTTTCACTATTAAATCTTTAATTTTTTATAGTGAACTAAATGTCATTCATGAGTAAAGGTCTAAAGATGTAGAGGTACATTCTGTCTAATTCCCAAGCATCTCTTCTCTTATATCTTCATCAAAATCAGTCAACAAATAAAAGTCTTCATTAAGACTCGCTTACACTCATTTCATCTCAACTTCTGAATTATCAACTTCATTTATTGGAGTGTCACTAGGAGTAATAGAACTCTTCTTCAACAAAATGTTTTCATTCCCAAAAATCCTCAATCAAATGAGAATCAAATCCATTGATTAAACATCCTCATCTTAGAACTCTTCTTCCACCTCTGATGCATTTGCTTCTCCTATCTTTCCATAGCTTAATCATCACCTTTGAGGGCAAAACATTGCAAAACGTTTTAGGATCTACGAGGTTTGGTCGTTGTCAAACTTTGTCTTCTCTTTATTGCTTTTGCTATCGAGGGCAGAATGATCGTAGCTTCATTTTTTGTTATCACAGAGTTTTTGTTTTCATTTAGGGCATTAACTTTGTTTTTTGTTTATCGTAGAATTTTCAAGTTTGTTTCTCATCGCACGTGTGCAAAACTTAACAGTCCTTTAATAGGGAGGGTATTAGTTGCTAACCCTATGTCTATGAGGTTTATTAGACTAAAACATAAACTATAAAGTATCCATTGCATGGATTGGTTGCTTTATACCTTTATTTCTTTTATGTTTTGATCGAAATGAATATGTGATAGACATTTATCAATCGAGTTCAATCTTAGTGATTCTCATAATGTTCTATCATGCTAAAAACAAAATACTTATAATAGATCAAATTCTGAAATTTATAAAATTATAATTGCACTCTGTCATTGATGTTCTTTACAATTATTGATGTTGTGCTCACTAGTTTAAGTTCTTTTTAACTTTTCTCTATCTCTCGTTGATGGTGTAAGTTTTGATAGACCTAGAGACACAAAATATTTCCATAAATATTATTTAAAGGCTCCTTTAATCAAAAATTTATAAATGAATGGTTATAAATATCAATGAGTCGTTTATTCAATGTTTGATTAACCAATTACTAATTATGTCACGACCTATAGGGTACCCGGAAACATAAAGGGAAACAATTCGGCTGACAAGAGGACCAAACCGTCTTACTCTTAATGTTAATTATTTATATTGCTGTGGAAATCTTAATTAGAACTAAAGCCAGGACCCAATAACATTCCCCTAATGTTCATATATATATATATATATATATATATATATATATATATATATATATGTGTGGCCAAATGTGCGATCCCATAAAATAAAATCCCAAACTGTATCATGTGCGTGATCGTTTCCTAGTCGTCTAGAGAAACAAATCACAACATGCACATAATCTAGATATACTACGTTTAAAATCTGTTTGCTGAGCAGCGGGGGTATAAGCTACAACAGTGGACGTCCGCTTCATCCAATTCGATCATTGGGAGTAAGCCACGTGAGCCAACGCTACTGAGGACGCCAATCCTTCAACGGAAGCCTACGCTGCCATGGATTACCAATGTTGTTGCTAAATCTTACTTTCAAATGACTATGTTCCATCTCTTAAGTTCGTTGTCATAGACACATTTGCTACCATGGAAATGCGTTATGCAATAAAATGACGACGTTCAACTTAAACATCTTCCCTCCATGTGACATCTTTCTTTTTAACGAAAGAATATTTTTCTAATCTAACGGTTCACGTTCTATCCTTAAATCTAAATCTAACAGTCCCTCATCCTCCCACATCCATGCGGTGTCCAACTCTTCTGCTGGAGCATCTTTTCCGAAATTCAATGCTCCACGTTCCTTCCTTAAATCTAATCCAATTGCTCCTCTTCCTTCCACATTCTTGTCACATCCAACACTTCCATAGGAGCATTTTTTCAAAACCAACACGATCTCTGTCATTCCATGACTTCATCCAACAGCTGCTAACTCATCTATTCTTCCCTCCACTTGCTGCCTAAATAAACTTCATAAAACATGCAACTTCTTCCTTCTACCAAATAGTCGCCGCGGCAAAGTTTCCATCCTTAGCTACTTGCCTTAAAACAATCTCATTCCTAATTTTTTGGTTCCTAACAGTTCAGAGAGTCAGATCACAGCTCTCACATAATCTGAAAATATCTCCTTAAAAATCTATTTGCCGAGCAGTGAAGTGTAAACTTTCGCATGGGACGTCCGCTTTGTCCAATTCGACCAATGGCAATAAGCCACATTAGCTTTTAGTCTTTAATTTGTAGTCGACAATGCTACCACAAACGCCAATCCTTCCGCAAAATCCTACACTGCCATAAATTTCCCATGTTTTTTTACTAAATTCTTACTTCCAAAGGATGCCATTCCATCACTTAAGTTTGCTACCGCAGAAATGCATTCTCCTATAAAACGATGACATTCAACTTAAACACCTTCCCTCTGTGTGACATCTTTCCTTTCCACGAAAGAATATTTTCCTAATTTAATAGTTCACATTCTATCCTTAAATTCAAATCTAATGGTCCTTCATCCTCCAGCATTCATGCGGTATCCACACTTCATGGGAGTATATTTTCCACAATTCAACACTCCACATTCTTTCCTTAAATCTAATGCAACGATCTCTCATCCTAGCGGTGTCCAACGCTTCCACAAGAGCATCTTTTCCAATCCAACTCAATCTCAGTCATCCCATGACTTTATCCAATGGTTGTCGATTTGTTGTTCTTCCCTCCACTTGCTGCATGAATAAACCTCACTAAACGATGATGTTTTCCTTCTCTAGTACAATCGTCGCAGCTAAGTTTCCATCCTTAGCTACTTGCCTTATAAAAATTGTATTCCTAATTTATTTATTTATTTATTAATTTACTTTATAATTTATAATAAAATCTTAAAATGCTTAAAATGTATTGTGACACAAAATGTTATTTTCTATTTAATTTCCAAACATCACATTACATATTTATTAGTACAAAAAATTCCAAGTGTTAGATAATTGAGTAAGTTGTTGGGCATTGTTCTAAGGCATTAAGATAAGAGATATTGTATCTTTTTGTCTCTCTGACCTACATCACAATGTGTTATATGAGGATAGGATTATGACATTGTTTGATACAATGTGTTATATGAGGATAGTATTACGATATGATTTGGTTAATTATATGCTATCACACTATTATTATGTTTGGTGATATATGAGGATATTATTAATCCCTTGGAAAATTAAAATGTTGATTGCTTAATATTGACTTGGTATGATAAAATGTGATATGATAAAGGCTCTTTAGAATGATGATGTGCATTGACATGTTCATAAGCATCATTCATGCATCATGAAAACATTTCTAAGAAATGACAGAAAGGAATTTGATTGCATATGTTTTGAATTGATAAACTGAAAAATTGACAAAATAAACATAAATAGTTGTTGTGGGGTGAGGTTTTGATGAGTGCACGGAATGCTGACGCATGTGATGGATGAACGCAACGCTTCTCACCTCCTTGGATAAGGACGTGGCTGCAAATTTCTTTCGTGATATAACTCACACGAAAGAGACTTTGGATATAACTCACCAAAGGGTTCTTTGGATATCACTCACCAAAGGAAGAAAATGATCTCTCCAATTCCCGAAAAGCAAAAGTTTTCTTTTATCAAAATTCAACAACTCCCTAAAACATAAGATTAGATGGCTTTATATAGCCTTTTACAAATATAAATTTAAAAAAAAACTAAATACAATATAACCTAGATAAGTGGATCTAGATCTCCTAAATAAGTGGATTTAGATCTCCTATACAAAAGTAAATCTTTTTAAAGATATTACCTTAAGAGATAATATCTTTCTCTTTCTTCAAGATCGTGTTGTTGTGATTCTGGGTAATTCAAAAACTTTCTTTGATTTTTGATTTGATTTTGCATCATCCTCTCTGACCTTTTGAGGATTTGACCTCAAATCTTCTTTCTTTGATATAAATAAGGTATTGGACGTCCTTCATTCAAAATAAGATAAAATAAAAATAATATTGATGCAGATCCAGGGTGCATCATACTCCTAGGGTTGAAAAGGATTTGCCCTCAAATACTAGAAGTCTTCTACCTTTATCTTCTGCATGTCTTCCACCCAGATCAAATGGAAAATTCAAATTGACGCCAAACATAATGACTTCCATCTTTGAATTTTTCTTGTGTAAAATTTGGCCATGAATATTTTGATCTTTGTCAACGTACCTCCAAATTTTGTAGGTGATATCATGTCTTAATAATTCAAAGCAATCTCCTTTAACCAAAATTAAGTGAGTCATGTCAACACAAATTCTCTCAATGGTGATTAAAGGACACACCTTTTTCATCTTGTAACGTGAAATATGGACATGTTGCTTCCTTTCTGTTGTTATGGCCACATAGGGAACTTGGTCGTCTATCATATCAGGTACTTGCTCTTCTTGGCAATTTTCCTCTTCTAATTGAGGCTCCAAACATGGTAATGGCCCTTCTCCAACCTCATCTCTTGTGATGTTTTCTACAACAATGCCCGGAGGATGATTAGCCCGCTGTCAGTTTTGATTCATCTTTAGTTGAGCAATATCTCGTTGTAGTGAGAGAACGAGTTCCCACAAATCTTCGTTGGAGTTAGATGTTGAAGGGTCAGCCATCGTGGATTTTGTACCGCTTCAGATGCTCTTCATGTCATCATGAGGAAAAAGGTTGTGTAAGGATATGTTTAGCTCTGATACCAGATGATGCATGCACGGAATGCTGACGCACGTGATCGATGAATGCAACGCTTCTCACCTCCTTGGATAAGGACGCGGCTGCAAATTTCTTTCGTGATATAACTCACACGAAAGAGACTTTGGATATTACCCACCAAAGGGTCTTTGGATATCACTCACCAAAGGAAGAAAATGATCTCTCCAATTCTCGAAAAGCAAAAGTTTTCTTTTATCAAAATTCAACAACTCCCTAAAACATAAGATTATATGGCTTTATATAGCCTTTTACAAATATAAATTAAAAATAAATAAATACAATATAACCCAGATAAGTGGATCTAGATCTCCTAAATAAGTGGATCTAGATCTCCTATACAAAAGTAAATCTTTTTAAATATATTATCTTAAGAGATAATATCTTTCTCTTTCTTCAAGATCATGTTGTTGTGATTCTCGGTCAATTCAAAAACTTTCTTTGATTTTTGATTTGATTTTGCATCATCTTCTCCAACTTTTTGAGGATTTGACCTCAAATCTTCTTTCTTTGATATAAATAAGGTATTGGTCGTCCTTCATTCAAAATAAGATAAAATAAAAATAATATTGATGCAGATCCAGGGTGCATCAGGTTTCAAGTTGACTACCCTAAATGGGTCAAAAGGTGTCACTTTCCCTCATACTATCTTACCTCCAATGGCTGGATTGTGAAGTGAAAGAAAAGAAAAACTGAAAATAGATTGAATAAACGTAAATAGTTGTTGTGTGGGTGGGGTTTCAAGCTGATTGCCCTAAATGGGTCAAAAGATGTTACTTTGCCATATATTGTCTTACCCCTAGTAACTGTACTGTTAAGTGAAACCAAAGAATGACTGAAACAGAAAATGCATTTTTTACAAAGTTTCATAACACATGCATATAATTTGTAATATCCTGAATTTTTCTTGAGCTGAACGCATAACTTGAGTGACAATTTTGGGGATGATAAGGACTGAGTTGGACAAGTAAAGATATTGGTCAAAAGAAACATAATTGAAATAAGTGAATTATAATACCCTGTTATGTTAATAGTTAGATTAAAGGAAAGATTTAGGTTAATTGAAGAATTGTTTGATGGTATTGGAATTAGATTAAATGATATCAACGAGATTGATAGTCAGTGAAAATAGTAAGAGAAAACATATTTGGACGTATTTGGATATTGTATAGATATTGTAAAAGTGCTAGCTAATAATAATAATAACAAGGTTGAAAGTATAGGATTTATTATATTTTAGGGCGTATTGGATTTAATGAAGAATATGAAGGAGCAATGGTGAAACATATGGTATATGTTGAGGGTTAGAAATTTGGAAGAGTGAAATATGGTTTATTAAGAGTAATATATATATATATATACGCATATGGGGTATGTACATATATATGTGTGTGTCACAAAGTAATCTGGAGAATTAAACGATTTCAAGTATTTGGAATCGGCGGTCCATCGGAGCCAGTCGATCGACGCGTGATAATTGGAGTTTTCTAAAGGAAAACGTAGCGGATGTTTGTGGCGGTCGTTTGGCAAGGGGAGAACGATCGGCATGATCATTCGCCAATTTATGAAGGATACTATGAAGACTTTTAACCACCTGGAGATGAAACGAATCGTTGTCTGAATGTCTGGAAATTGAAAGGAATGACGTTATACACATTTGGATGTCAAAGGGTTGCTAGACATTGATGAAGCTATGTCTCTTGGGTTTCTGTCTTCATGCGGCAGACGTTGAAGGGTCGGTCGTAGTGGTCTATATATATGGAGAGGTGAGACGGGAGTGTTACAAAGAAGGAGGAGTGGGGAAACTCTACCAAAATATTGTAAGGAACTATGAGTGATGAGAGTTGTGCTTTTAGAGACGTGAGTCTATGAGAGATATGAAGCTGTGTTCTGTGGATGGCCATGTGATGTTGTGAGGGTTCATGGAAATTATGAGTGAAACCTAGAGGGAAGGGGAATGTGAATTTAGAGGTGAAACCATTGAGAGAATGTAAGCAGTGAGGACTGTGAAAGGATTGTGAGGGTATTCCTTGGATGCAAACCATGAGGAACTGCTGCAATTATTTTAGGAGAATTTAGGTTTTCAAGTATCAAATTATTCAGGTAATTCTACCTTGATTCACGTTTTATTAAGGATTATTATATGTGGTGGTTACTGTCTGTCATTATTGTTAAGATGGATTTTGATTATAATGATAGCATGTTATTGGTAGATTATTAATAGAGAAAGTATTAATAGATTAAAATGTTATTCATGAAATTAGTTATTATCATGTGGTATTAGTTGTTGAAATGAGTTGTAGGATAAGGTTGGAATTATTATTGGTCATTGCATGCAAATGAGTGTACCGCATATACATGCGTTTATGCTAATGAAGTTGGAATACATTGTTAAATTGGGATTGTGACTGTGGGTTTTGGAGAAGGTAATTATTGAAGAAATGATTGTTATTGTTGGACATATTGTTAAGCTATACCTTGTTAGAGTAAATTATTAAGTTGAATTAAGGAGATATGTTAGGCAATGAACTGCTAATAGTTACGTTTGATATTGGGGAATCTTTATTGATTATCTCATGTTGTTAATAATTAGGATTTTGTGAAGAATCTTAAAGTGTTAAACCATTAAAGCTAAGGATTTCAGGTATGTGGTACTGAATGTGGTTTGTTTGAAAGGGCCTCCATCACGGGAATTAGGGGGTGTTTACTATTTCTTTAAATGATTGTTATGAATTGTATGTCTATTAGATTTAAGTTCAGTCCCTTAGCTAGGACGGATCACTTTTTAAGGATATGATTAAGAAACACGTAAGATAAGATTGTATGTGTATGACAACGTTAAGACTTAGAATCCTAAAGTATAGAAAAATGGAATATACGTAAATAGCTGTGGTCCGATTGGTTATGCCTGGCACAGAAATCAAAGTATACAAAAATGAAATGAACGTAAATAGTTGTTTATGTGGACCAGTTAGTTATGTCTGGCACAGAAACCAAAGATAAGTAAATAAATGTGGTCTAGTTGGATACGCCCGACACATAAATAGTAAAAGACAGGAATAGTAAACAGATATTTATGCGGTCTGGTTGCATACGTCCGACACATAAACAGATTAAATAATAGCAAAAGACATGAACAGTAACAGAAAAACAAAACAGAAACTGTATACGATGTTAAAGAAATTGGATGTGTTTTATGTTTATTCCATGTACTGAGCTTTAAGCTCATAGTTAGGTCTCGTTGATGTAGGTAAGGAGCCGATGAATGGATAAAGTTGTTATTGGACGTAGCTGATGGAGTATTACTGTGTGGGCATTTGTTCTGTTAGCGACATTGACCTTGTGGTTATGGCTCACGGAAATGGAATAAATATATTTAAATTATTTTAAGTGTTTTGAGTGCTATTAGCTTTAAATAGAATTTAAATAAAAGTTTTAACGATACTTGTTGAAATAGTTTTTAAAACTGTTGGTTTATGGTATTAAATTGTAAAAAACTTTCATTGTATGTTTACTCTGTGTTTTATACGTTTAAGAATTCCGCTGTTTATTACTCTGGTGTTCTATCACGCAATGGTTTTAAAGAAAATAAAATTTTTATATGGAAAAAGTTACGCGATGTTACGTAATTGTTAATAATCTGTTATATTTCTTACTGAGTATTAGGCTCACAGATAAATCTTGTGATGTAAGTGAGGACTTCAGCCTAGAGGAGATAGACATGGATTGACAATAAGGAGGCTGCAATTGATGGAGCATAGCTAAGTTGAATGTTTGCTTTGTTCAGCAATTTGACCGGTAGGTTATGGCTCAAAATTGTATACTTTTGTAAGACGTTTTGAAACAGAATTATAGAATGATAGAATGAATGTTTTTGTGATGAACATTGGAAAGACATGTTTTATATATTTATGGAGAAAGAAAGAATGATCCTTTTATATTTATTTTGAAAGTAAAGTCTTCCACTACATTATGATTTCATTAGTATGTGTCAAACATGTTTTATAAATCATTTTAAAAAATAAAGTTAAATAAAACGTGGCTTTACAGATATGGCACGTACAACTGTCTCATTACTCTAGTTCACAAAAAAAATACATCCTCCCACGAATCGAATATTCATAACGAATTAGAACTCCCACATTGGTCGGTCAAACTGGTTTACACTACTAAGTTGATTAATAAAATAATCTTCATGCTCAAAGAAACCATGTCTAGTGAAAATAATATATATAATATCAAAACTAACGAGTTATATGAACATGACGCATTATTTTATATGAGAAATCTTATCAAAATAAGTTTTATAAAACTATGTATAATATGCTGAAAACAAAAATAAATCTTTATCTCAAATTAGGCCTACCACTAAAATAATGCCCCCCAAATAATTTGAAGCCAAAAAACTGTTTTAACTCTTGGTACCTAATTATAATATCACTATTAGTACCCAAAATAGGATTCTAAATTTTTTTTAAGTATCATTTTTAAGTTAGAAATGATCCAAAAAACAAATGGGTCAATAGCCCAATTCAGTCAAAAAAGAAGTCTGAGTCGCAACTTGACTTCTCCTTGAGCTATGGCTTAATGGGTTGAGCTACAGCTTAATGGGTTAAGCTGCAGCTCAGTGAACTAAGCTGTAGCTTAGCATCAAATTTAGTTCTCAAAGCTTAGTGGGATTTTTCGCCTATTTTTAGTTAGATTTTGTATGTTTTCTTATCGTAATTTACCTCATATTATTCCAATACAACAATACCACATCTCTTTATGTCAAAAATATAGGTTTTATCCATCTTCTCAAATGATTTTCATTGACATATGGGTTTTCTTCAAATATCCATAAATCTAAAATAAGTAAAAAAGAAATTGGTTTACCTTTATGAAAATGTCATCAATTCTCCTGAATCTGCGTCGTAAATTACGAATTCACAAATCTACCCTAACTTTCTCCGAGTTCTACCAATCTAAACGGCCTTTCCTCAATTAAATTCCAAAATTTCATTTAAACTTTTCATCAAGAAAATCAAAATAATTTGGGATTGTCATACCTTCAAGGCACACTATTAAAATTTAAGAATCAACATGCATGAACCAATGATTCGTTAATGCCAGAGCAAAACCTCAACTTCCTAAACAAGCTTGGTTCTTAACTTAGCTTTGATACCAAATGTTATCTGTCATCCTAGTGAAAATCTTCACAGGGCAGAATTCCTAAATCTTCACTCTCTCAACAATTTGATATCCCTATGTAGAAAAGAGAGGCTTATGCATTAAGATAATAATTGGTATTGGATACCTTCATCAGAACTAAAAAGGATAAAATTCCTTGAAAACCGTTACTGCTACAACAAAAAAGGGCAATTTAATTAAAGGAAAATTAACAAAAAAATTATGATGTTTGGAGTCAGTGACAAGCTAAATCTTAAAGAAATTTTGAGAACAGCTAAAACCTCAAACTATAGAAAATGAAGAAGACAAACCTCATTGTCATGTTTGTAGTTAAAAAAAACACCGAGGTAAATGCCGCAATCACGTTTTCTACTTAAAAACCTCCAAGGATGTCATATAAACGTCTAAAAGACGTCCATCAACAATGAGGAATGTGCAAGGCCGATCCACGAGTAGGGGCATCCAAGGATCAGTCTTGGGGTCATCGTAAGGCTAAGGTACATCCAAGGGACGTCCATGGAGGCCATTGGTCGAAGAGAAAAATATCCTGTAATGAGGATGGATGCCCAAGATAAGAGGAGGGGTGCTGACGGACAAAGGTTTTCACTTGTTGGATGAAGGGACGTACGCCATTCAATGTGGACATCCTCATGAGTTGTGAATTAACTTTAAAATTGTGTCATTTGAGTGAAGAAATAGAAAGTTATATTAATTCAACATTAACACATGATCTAAAAAGAAAAAGAGGTTTTGAAACTGTAAGTTGAGGGACATCCATTGTAAGTTGAGGGACGTTCGTTGTGGGTTAAGGAACATTTTTCGTAAGGTGAGGAACGTCCATTGTGGTAACAGAGCACTTGAGTTTTAAAATCGGTTTTATAGACTACCTACCATCACAAGTCTCAGTGTGGAAATGCTTCATTAATGGTAAGTATATTGAATGTTACTTTGATTTATATGTTGTTTTATTATTAGTTTGAGAATTGTCTTTGAAGAGAAGAATATGCATTAGTTAGATATGCATATAAGTATGTTATGTTTTGATTATTGTTGGCTTTTGTATAGATTATAAGTTGTTATGATATTTGTTGAGCGTTATTGAGGACGGAAAATTTATGTATAGATTAGACATTGTATACGTTGAACCAATTTTGAGGACAAAATTTTATTAAGGAAAGGAGAATATAACTCCCTTTAGTTTTGAGTTATATTAAGCTTAGGATGAGAATGATAATAGTTGATGATTATTGGAGATTTAAAGGATGATTTTAGTGTAGAAATGTGATTTGTGATTTTGGATTACTAGAAGTATAGGTTTTCTATGTTTTAGTGAGTTACAAGGTAGTGGTCGATCAAGTGGAGGATTTACGCGTTGCAGATCTTGTGGCTTGCTAGGTTAAATGAAAATGAAAAGGATTTTAAATTTTCAAAATGTTTATTGTTTTAAGTTATGGAAAAGAATTTTATTTACAGTATTTTGTTTTATTAAGAAAAGTCCTCCGCTCCACTACGATTTATAAAAGAAAATGTGTTTTTTTTTCAACGTTTTAAAGTGTACAAAAATCGAAAAGCTACAAATATGGTATCAGAGCACCCTTGGTTTTAAAATCGGTTCTGTAGACTACCTCCTAGCATAGGTCTCAGCATGGAAATGCTTCATTAACTATAAGTATATTAAATGTTACATTTATTTAAATGTTGTTTTATTATAAGGTTGAGAATTGGTTTTGAAGAGAAGGATATGCATAAGTTAGATATGCATATAGGTATGTTATGTTTTTATTATTGTTGGCTTCTGTATAGATTATAAGTTGCTATGATATTTGGTTAGTATTATTGAGGATGGAAAATTTATGTATAGATTAGATAGTGTATACGTTGAACCAATTATAAGGACAAAATTTTGTTAAGGAGAGGAGAATATAATTCCCCGAAGTTTTGAGTGATATTAAGCTTAGGATGAGGATGATAATATTTTATGATTGTTAGAGATTTAAGGGATGATTTTAGTATAGAAATGTGATTTGTGATTTTGGATTACTAGAAGTATAGATTTTCTATGTTTTAGTGAGTTAATAGGGTAATGGTCTATCAAGTGGAGGATTTGCGCATTGCGGATCTTGAGGCTTGCTAGGTTAAAAGGAAATGAAAAGGGTTTTAAATTTGTTAAATGTTTATTGTTTTAAGTTATGACATATTTTGTAAGTTGCAAATGTTTTAAAGGAAAGAATTTTATTTACAATATTTTGTTTTATTAGGAAAAGTCTTCTGCTCTGCAATGATTTATGAAAGAAAATGTGTTTGTTTAACAACATTTTAAAGTGTACGAAAATCGGGAAATATGGTATCTGTAATATCCCGAATTTTCATTGAGCTAAGCACAAGGCTTTTGTGATGATTTTGGGATGATATGAGCTGAGTTGGATAATTTGAAAATATTGGTCAAGAGAAACGTATTTGGAATAAGTGAATTGTGATACCCATTATATTCATAATTAGCTTAAAGGAAGGATTAAGGTTATAAGATAATGGGTTGATGATACTTGAAATTAGAAAGAATGATATCAAGATTGAGTTAGTAATTGGCAGTCAGTGAATTAGTAAGAGAAAATGAACTTTGATATATTAAGGTTAATGTTATAAGGTCTATAATATTTTGGAGTATATTGGATTTAATAAAAGAATAAAGCGGAAGAGAAGTTATGGAATATATACTTTGATCATAGAAAGATAAATTTATGGATAGTTGGATAATTCAAGTGTTAACCAAGAGAAAATATATTTGGAATTATTTGGATGTTGTAAGGATATTGTAAGGACTAGAAGTTTGGATATAATTGGATATGGGGAATATTACAATTACAATTAAGATATTAGGTTTTGGTTACAATATATATATATATATATATATATATATATATATATATATTGATATATATTAGGTATACGTGGATGTCACATTAGAGAGGGAATAACGTATATATGGGAATAATTTGGAGAAAATGTGTATGGCATCAATTTCGAGATTGCAGCCGATCGGGGCAGTCGATCGACGATGTGTTGATCGGGGCGAACGATTGACGAGGTTTCGATCGGGGCGATCGATCGACGAGGTGTCGATCGACCGGCAGAAAAGTAGAAAGTTTCTGAAGTGATTGGCAATCATTTGGCTGATGAGTGGTCCTTCGCCAATTTTGAAAATCGATCAACCGCCAAATTAAATGTCACCTGGGAGCTGAAAACCATCTATGGAAGCTTCAGGTCTGCGTTATACGCGTCTGAAGATGAAACGGATCGATGTGAACATGTCTGGACATTTAAGGGACACCAACGTTTGGCTTTTTGTCTTCATGCGGATCATGAAGAGACGTAGAATGTTGCTTATAAAATGGAGATGATGGCAGCAGAGTTTGGAGAAAAAAGGAAAACACTGCGAGAGCTCTATCAATTTGTTGAGAGGAGTTTTGCTTCTAGATAAGAGGTCTATGATGTTTATGAGAAAGGGAGAGAGAAGATGGTTGTTTTCATGATGAAACCATGAGTGGGTGACACTCTTGTGAAGCTAAAGTTGAGGTCTCTAGAGAGGTTAGTGAAGTAAGAGTTTATGATGGTTCTGAAGTTTGATGGATGAGAAACCGTGGCTGAGATCTTTGTAGAAGGATTCTCTGAATGAAAAACAGGAGAGAGGTTTACTGGGTTTACGTGTTCCCTGTGATTGTGAGTCTTCTGGTAAGAAAATCTTGCTTCTATTAATCTTAATGGTTCTGTCATCATTAAGAAATTATGATTAACAATAGGTTTTGGGTACTGCTATTATATTATGCGACTAGATGAATTATTTTTTGCAAATAAATGGAGTTTGATGATTATAATTGGGTTTATATATATATATATACTCCATGTATTGTTAAGGTTAGTTTTAAGAATAATAGTGGTTGATATACCGATGAGAAATATTACTAACGGTGGTGTTAGGTATTGAAGTTACTCTCTATAGAGAATTATATATATATATATATATATTTTGTTTGAATAGTTAGGAAACGTTAAGTAAAGGTTAGGTCGAAAATACTAATCATGTTAGTTGAAGTTAGGGAACTTTAGTATTGCAAAATGTTCATAAAAGTGTTAAATTAGTTATTGGGTATATGCTGAATGATGGAGGATAATGATATATTTAAATATTAGTTTCAGAATAATGAAGAAATATTAAGGAAAGATTATTTGGAAGTACAGAGCATTGATATCGATCTGTTTATACTATTGTAGTTTAAGATGAAAGTGTTGAATGCTAAGGTTGAATTTTGGATGGACTCTTTGGCATGAGAGTTTAGGAAATAGATGAGAAGTTCAAGAAATAGATATAAGTTTAGGAAATAGTTTAAGGAATGTTGTCCTATATATTAGTTGTAGAATTGTTATTAATTTAATATGTATTAATTATGAATAGGTTTCATGAAGGATAATTTAAGTGATAATAGCTCTTTAAAGCTAAGGACTCTAGGTACGTAGTACTGCATGTGTTTTGTCCGAAAAGGCCTACATCACGGGAATTAGGGGGTGTTTGTTTGATGTTTGTTTATTAAATGCATAGCTAATGTTATATTGCAAAAGTACCGTTGAATGATTGCTTGTATGTTTATTAGATTTAAGTTCGATTATTTAATTAGGATATAGTGCACATTATGAGGTTACGATAATAGACACAATAGATAGAATTGTATGCTTGCATTATTGTTCCTAATGCACATGAAAGTACAAACGTAACTGAATTGCAAATAAATGTAAACGTAAAGGGATAGTTTCTACGTGGATTCGGAGACTTGAGAGGTTGCTCTCACATGGGAACGAGTCACAGAATAAATAACAGTAAAAGACAATTAAGTAAAAGAATATGAAGAGTTTGTTCTTGATTGATGTCAAAACAGACCAGCTAATGGTAAGTGAAGTCATTAGCGTTGATACGCATGGCTGCTAGTGCGTTCTCGATTGATGTCGAAATCGATTATTGTACATTGATGTGTACAACCGCTAGCATAGCTTTTGGTTGATGTCGTATCTGCTTACCAGAAGTGAACTTGTTTGGGTGAGTTCGGAAACTGAAGAGGTTGCTCTCATCCAACGGGTGAGTGAGTTTAGAAATTGAAGAGGATGCTCTCACTCAAAGAGATGTTTAAAGGAAAAACAAATAAAGGAAAACTCAACAGTGATAGGAAAACGCAATGGTAAAAGATAGATAAACAAAATAGACAATTATATGTGCTTGAATAGTATTGTATGAGCACGTTTTACTTTTATACTACGTACTAAGCGTTAGGCTCATAGTTAGGTCCTGTGATGTAAGTGTGCAAAGGATTAAAGATAGTAGTAGTTGATGAGGCATTTGTGCGTTGCAAGCTTGGCGGCTGGTTAGGCTAAAAGGTTTAAAGAAGAAATGTAATGTTTGGCAATAACGTTTTCGAAAAGTGAACTTTTGTTATGGTATTTCGTTACATAAAGGAGGTTTTCAAATGAAGTTTAATTCTTTAAGTATTAGAAATACAAGTCTTCCGTTGTTGCAACGTTTTAAAGTTTTATAGTATGATATGTTTTAAGTAATAAATAGTTTAACGAAAAAGAGTTTATTTATGCACTTCTTATTTAAGTTAGTTTTCAAACGAAAAGTCTTCCTCTGTGATTTAAAAGAAAAAGTTTTCAAAAATCGTGAGTTTAAAATTGAAAGAATAACTGGGATGTTACAGTACCAGAGCACCCAGGTTTTAATATTAGTTCTGTAGACTGCCTACTAGCACAAGTCTCAGTGTGGAAATGCTTTATTGACTACAAGTATATTGAATGTTACTTTTATTTATATGTTGTTTTATTATTAGGTTGAGAATTGGTTTTGAAGAAAAGGATATGCATAAGTTAGACATGCATATACGTATGTTATGTTTTGATTATTGTTGTCTTCTATATAGATTATAAGTTGTTATGATATTTGGTTAGTACTATTGAGGACGAAAAATTCATGTATAGATTAGATAGTATATATGTTGAGCCAATTTTGTGGACAAAATTTTATTAAGGAGGGGAGAATGTAATTCCCTGATGTTTTGAGTTATATTAAGTTTAGGATGAAGATGATGATATTTGATGATTATTGGAGATTTAGGGGATGATTTTAGTATAGAAATGTGATTTGTGACTTTGGATTAGTGGAAATATAAATTTCTATGTTTTAGTGAGTTAACAGAGTAGTGGTCGAGCAAGCGGAGTATTTGTGTGTTACGGATCTTGTGGCTGGCTAGGTTAAAAGAAAATGACAAGGGTTTTAAATTTGTAAAATGTTTATTGTTTTAAGTTATGACATGTTTTGTCAGTTGCGAATGTTTTAAAGAAAATAATTTTATTTACGGTATTTTGTTTTATTATGAAAAGTCTTCCAGTCCACAATGATTTATAAAAGAAAATGTGTTTATTTTTCAACATTTTAAAGTATACAAAAATTGGGTCAGTACATACAATGCCTTAGATGTTGAGGGAGCGTTATCGTTTAGAACGACGCCCATCATCCTTATATGACGTCGTCCCTCTAAACAACGAACATCCCTCAATGCATATTCGTGAACAGTGAAGCGGATATCTACATTGGACAAGAACATGTCCGCAAATAGGAGGATCCAGGTTTTACGGATATATGCTTTCTTTGCTTACAACGAATATTCATTCTCATTGCAAGACGTCCACCTCTTCGCCCATTGGCCACCATGGACGTCCCTCAGCCTTACGATGGCCCCAACACTAATTGTTGGATGCCCCTTTAACCACTCGGTTATTTATTTGTTTTTAAAAATGCGTGAAATTTAAAACTTTTATAAAACGACTAAATCTTTATTAAAACCTTTTTAAAATATAATTAGAGTTCTTTTTCTAAAAAGTCAAACAGTTAAAAATCCTTTCTTTAGACTCGTTATGAAAACTGTTATAAGCAGTGGAAAACTATAGTTATAAAAATCTTTTCTTAAAACATAGCGGAAGTGTAATTAATTCAATTAAGGAATACTAAATAAATTATTACAGGTTAGTTGCAAAACGTTTTTCTTTTTTACTTTCTTTAGCCCAGCTAGCCACAAGTCTCGTCCGTGCAAATCCTTCATCAACTGCTCCCTAATCTGTTCATCATTTTCCTTCATCCGAGTCGTAAGCTATGAGCCTAATGCTCAGTAAATGATAATACCTAATATGCTAAATGTTCATGTTGTTGATGCTCGTGAATGCATGCAATTTCTAACAGTTCATAAGGGAATATAAATAAATAGTCAATGTGCGATTCATAGAACGTGCTATAAAAACTGTAGACATGCTGTAAAAACGGTAAACAACGAAACGTGCTATTAACAACTATAGTCATGCTATAAAACAGTAAACAACGAAACATGCTATCAAAACTATAGACATGCTTAGAAAGCAGTAAACAACGAAACATGCATATCATATTCTTGCAATGTAGGGCCCGAAGACCAAAACACATGCATATCACTTACCTCGATTGCTTAAAGCGTTCAACACTTAAATGCTATCTTTCTTCTTTTTTGTACCTTCACAATTAGAAACAGTTATTCATTAATATAATTAATTAATCTACTTATTAATCTCAATATCTATTATATTCTAATTCCTTATACGCTACTTACTAAAATCTCCTAAATGAAACCGCTTCATTAATTACTATTTAGTTTATTAAATTAATCTCGATTGATAGCGTCTAGAAACTAAGTACAACACCTAGCAAAGACCAATGTAATTCCATCAACGAATTATAGACGTATAAATCAACGCCCAATTACAATATCTGAATCGAGTGATAAAACTACATTTATCTACCAAGCGAACACTCAATAACTTAATCTAATTTCTAGCATATATTTATCCGAGCAATAGAGTATCGATCCAAGTTTCAATCCAACGTACTTAACATCTTACTTCACAAAACCGAGCAGTAATCCATCCTAGTAACCAATTCCAATTCCAATAGAATATAGTTTCAATTACAGGGCTTTAATCTTTTAGGCATAAAGGCAATACCATAACTCAAACACAAAACGCAGAACTAATTTCATTTGTAGATTAGTATTTCTTCATTATTTTCTACTCATCTAATAACATGCAGATTAACCAAAACCAACATCTTCTCACCATGACTATCGGCAGAAACCAAACCACGACCAACAACCCAATTTAACAGAGTAATATCTCTACATATTGCCAATCGACGGGAGTTAACATAAGGAATTGTAAACCCAACAGCAGAATACAAATCTCCAGAATTGTATATTCAAGCAGTACATGAAAACAAACTCATAAAATCCAAAAATAAAGAAAACCTCACCAAAACACCCGAGACCAGGAGCTCCAACACTTGGCCATCAGCTCCAGAGAGCACTCGGCTCTTTTCTCCTTTTCTCTCCTCCGTTTCACTGCATTTCTACTCCACTAGGGAGCACACCGTGCCATGCCCTGCCATACACGCCAAGCCCTATCTACCACGGCCATGCCCTGACACTTCTCCTTTCCCCCCTCATGCTACTATCTTCTAGAGCAAGAGCCAGTAAACCAGTTCAGACAGAACCATAGGCTGGACCAGCCACTACCCATCGCGAACCGAGGCTCCCTTGCCTGTGTCGTCCATCACGCTGCTCACTAGCTCCTTGTCGTTGCCTCGTCATCCTTGCCAATGTCCTGTAATATCCCAGAAATGATCAAGATGTAATAATCCGATGGATACAATGAAAGGATCCATAACGAAGAAGATGGACAAAAACATACATGTTTAAATCTATGAAGTCCAAGTTAAAGACCCATTTAATGACAAGTCAAGGGCCATGAGGTGTTAGGGATTGAGAAGTGTCCAATAGAGACCCAATAAGGGAATAGATTGAAGAGACAATGGGTAAAATTGAAGTTAGGCAGTTTCAGCCCACGGCTAGGCCCACCGCGTGCCATTAGAAGGTCAACACATTGCCGACAAGTTAGGTACCGACAGTCCCGACAAGCTAGGCACTAACAGCGTCAACAATCTGTAGCCGACAACATGCGCGCAGACAGTGCGCATTCACACCTACCTAACCCGACACTGCGCGCTCCGCCCACCTGCTGCCGCGCCCACCGCCGACCAAACATGTCTTCCGCATGTCTCCCACCATTTTTCCATGCCTAACTTAGAATTGTATAATTTCTTTTGTATATTTTAATGACTCCATGTCCCCCTTGAGTTGCCTATAAATAGATGGGCAAGTCTTCAATGAAAATCACAACTTACAACTTGAAATTTGAGAGCATTTTTGTTTGGAGAGTGATTTTCTTCTTAAGTTCTCTTTGAGGACTTGATCTTCTTCAATTGTTTGCTTGAAGAGATCAAACTTGATACATTTGGTTTAATCAGCACGTTTGGTTTGGGCCAAGCTCCTCTCTTTGATAGTTTGATTCTTATCTCTCCATAGGTAACGGATCAAATTCCTAGTCTGTTTGAATCTCTAAGACGCGTTGTGAACATTCCGCATTGTCGTTGGGTCTTAGACATTTGAAGGTGAAAGTGTGAAGGAGGAGTTACTCTGGAATCGGGGGAAGTTACACGTGGGAAATTCAACCGTAGGAAAATTCCACAAGACGTAAGAAATAGGATGCGGTGGCTAGTGGAGGCCCTGCATCACGGGATTTTGTGTTTCCAATTACTTTGAATTATTGTTGAAAATATTGTTGGAATTATAAAAACATTGAAAATATGATTAGAAACATTATGCAAATTATCATTAAAATAATGTCAATATAATTACAAAAATTATTTTTGTAATTAATACATGAAGTAATAAAGAAAAATACGTGAACATCAAAATAAATAAAAATATATAAACTGCCTTAATTTCATATATGGAATGTTGTACTGTTGTTAATTCCATTGTATTGTTATGAACTGTACATGCATCATGATATCACTTATGAAACTGCTGATATATGCATAACATGTTTATAAATGAACCAATAAACGTAAATATGTGTATGAGATTGGTGGTGACGCCCCTAATGGATGAATCTCTTTGCCGGAGTGACGGTAAGCCACAAGACGGTATAATGGATCCAACTTCCCTAGATTGATGAGATCTCATACATCTGGACTGTTAAGTGAAACTAAATAGCATGTACAGGGAATAGGTTCTTCTCTAATAACGACTGCATAAGTATTTCATAGCATATGAATACATTCTATTTCTTACTGAGCATCGACTCATTGTATTACCTGTGATGCAGGTAAATATTAATGAAGGAAGAGGCATTGCTAGGTCAAATCTTGGGTTATCAATTGAAGGAGACATGATGAGTTATGACTCACAAAACAATGGTTATTTTATCATTTTATTCAAAAAATGATTTGTACAAAACAGACAGTATTTTAAATTGTTTAAAATTATGTTTTGCATTTATTCTGCTAAATTACTCTAATTTCCTACTAAACAATATGTTTTGAAAAGATTAAAAGAAAATTTTAATTTAGCATGAATTTTGAAATAAAGAAAATTGATTTTTATAAACAGGGCATTACATGTCCAACCACCAGAACAAAAAGGAGAAGGAGCATCAGCCAAACATACCTTGACCCGATGCCGAAAATCGTCGCCAGTGGAAGCTTTGATCCTGAGCCCTAGCCGTGACCCGCATTGCCGTCAACACCGCATCAGCACGCCACCCAGCAATTCGCTCGCACATTCGCCTGACCGGTCGTCGCCACGAAGGAACCCGCTAATGAGCTAGCGCCTGTGTACCCCTCAATCCTTCTATGTCGCACTCTCTCTGCACGAAATGGCCGAAGGCCACTTGAAATCTCTCTCCCCATTAAATTTCTGAACCGGACCAGCCATAGCCCGAATCGGTTCTCCTGCTGAACCGGTTCACTCCTCAAAACTCCATTTAATTTCCTTTTATTTATATCTTTTAATTAAATCCCCCCTTTCATTATCCTTACATTTTAATTCTAATAATCTCACTTTCTTTTATTCTTTAATTTAATAACTCAATGTAATAACCTAGTAACTTAACCCTAATTATAATCTAATAAATTTCGTTAAATTATGATCTATCGATTACGTCCTTAGTAATACCCTAATAATTATCCAATTAATCAAAATACTCCCCAATTACTTTTCAATTATTCTTATTAAATTCTGATATAAAAACTCAGGGTATTACAGCCCCTCCTCATGGATTAGCCTTGGACGTCTCTCATCGTTAAAGGACGTCGAAGGTTGATCCTTGGATGTCTATCAAAAGTCCCTTGGACGTTTAGTATTAAGGGACATCCCCCAAATGCCATAGACGTCCCTCAACTTGCAACAAACGTCTCATAACTTACGATGGACATCCCTTAACTTATGACGGACGTCCCTCATTATTCAAGAATATACGTTGGATGTTTTTAAGCAAAAATCATGACTGCAGCATTTGCCTCTACATTTTTTGACGAAAAACGTGGCTGCAAGGTTTGCTTTATTCATTTTTCATAATTTGAGGTTTTAGTTGTTCGTGAAATTTATTTAAGATTTGGCTTGTCGTTGATCCCAAAGTTCATGATTTGTTTTGTTAATCTCACCTTTAATTCCTCACTTAGCGGTTGTCACAAATTGATAGTATAAAATCTCGTATAATAAAAATTCCTTATTTTAATTTTCTTTAAGGAAAATTTTAATTTCTTTTCCCAGTTTTGCTATAATTTACGAACTGGGGAAGGAAAGTTTCTTTCCTTTCCTTCCCCGTATTTTCACCCTCCCATGTAAAGACCAATGCTTTTCTTCTCCTCCCCACTAACAACTCCTCTCAATCGCTCACCTCACACCCTTCCTGTCTTCTGTTTCATCTCTCTCTTGCGGTGAGGTTATTCCATCAAATAGCGTTTGTATTCGGCCATTTCGAGTGTTGTGACCAAGTCATCATCACCGTAGTTAGAACATCTTTCTCCCATCTCCGTGTTTTCGACTTCTTGGTTAAAGTTATGAAATGTTGGTTGGAATTGTTGAAGGGAACTATGTGCGCTAGAGGAGTGAATATTGGAAATTCAAGGGGAAATTACAACATTCACTATATTCAGAGGATGTCGATTCGGAGATGTATAAAAATCTGATTTTTCCATTTTTAATCTCCTATCTGTTTGGCAATTTTGACCTGGACATTGCAATTGATGTATTAAATTGAGTCTGAACTTTGTTTCTGGGCAATCTATGTAAATGGTTGGTTGTTTGGACGAAAGCAACGAGTTTTCTTGGAGGAACTCGTTGGTAGTGAAAGGTTGAAACGCGACCTAGCTGAGGCTAAGTCACGGCGTAAGTGGAACCTTGGTTGATTGGTTGGCTAGCCGAGACAGGAGGTCTCGCCCAAAATCGACTCTGTCCACGACAAAGAACGTGAATGCATTCAGGACAAAGATGAAGTCACCAGGGGATGGCCATAGGTTCGGCCATGACTTTTGGCCCGACAGGTTGCGCTTAGGGTTGACCAACTAAATGGCAATCCAACTTCTAATCTGGACGGCATAATGGCCTTTGGGCCTATTGTTTGGGCATAAGGTTTAAACCTAATAAAAAGAAGGTTCAGATCTATTTCTAGCCCTTATTGGGTATGTTTTTGGGCAAGATTTTAGGTATTATTTTACTCAATTAACTTGGATTAAATTTTAAATAATAATTGAAAATATTTAGATATAAAAGTTTGACTGAAATTTAATACCTTAATTTTTTGGATAGGTACCCCACCTTAATTAAAAATTTGTCAACAGTTGGATTTGGATTTTCAGACTTTTGAGCTTCAATCAGTATAAGATCACTTTGAGGTATAAATTTATTTTTATGCACCGCATTGCATAATTTTTAAAATAAATATTTTGAGACTTGTCTCATATTAAAACGACATGTCCATTTTATAGTCATCGGGTTTTTAAATTATATTTAAATTTTTCATCGTACACGTTTTAATTAAACATGCATATTATATTTATGGATCAACTCACTCGTGTGAACCAAGTTCGATCGACCCAATTTGGGGTCTGTTTTATTTACGCACATTCGACATTATGAGAATGTGTTTATTTGTTGTTAACTATAGTAATGGGACAGCTGTATGTGACGTGTCTCCAAACGCAAAACCCTAAACCTAATCAAGGTATTTTATATGACTTTCGCGATTGCCGAGCATCGCTTTGATTCTATTATATGCCGATGGCATGGTGTGTCCGGAGTCCTTGAGTGACTCTATTTTCACTGTGATTTTAATTAGTACAACAAGAGTCTATTTTAATTACGTACTATATATTAGTGAGTGGTTTTAAACACGTGTTCTTTTGTGCACATTTTTCTAAAATGAATTTATAAAATGTGATTTTAAACTCATGTATGTTTTAACAACATTTCTTTTTAATTAAGATTATTAAATCTCTATTGAGTTTAGTCAACTCGCCTCAGTGACACCTTTTAGGATATTATCATTCGCGTTTCCAGTTGTCAAATTAAGATTAAATCCAATGGAATTTATTTTATTTTCTATACATTAATAAATTTTCTTAAGAAACTTGTGAAGAAAACTTTTTATTAATAAATTGTAATTTCTATTACTTTTATGCAAAGTTACTTTATTTAGTTTATATTATATATTATATAATGTCATTTATTAGACTTGTTAAGTACACGTTAGATTTTAATTTGTAATAATTATTTTAAGTCTTTTATTATTAATTAATAAATTTAAGTGAAATGAATCAGCAAGTAAATTATTTAAATTGAGTTATTCTCTATTATGTCTCAAATTTCTTCCTAGTCATGTACTAAGTTTGGCAGTACTGAGTTGATGGTTCTTATTGTTGGTCAAAAAGTTTCACGTGGAGTCACTAATATAAATGTAGAATTTCTGCATTTGACTATTTTTTTTCTCACCGCCTAATATATACAAATAATTAAAAAAAGAAAAAATTAGATACAAATGAAAAAAGCGATGACAAAAGGAAAAGATCAAGCTCCTACCGAAGACAAATTTCAATTTCTATAAATCACTGCATCCTTTAAATAATGAAAAAGAAAATACATAAAAACAAACAAATATTATTTGTCTTGACTCATCGACT
The DNA here is from genome assembly GCA_022433065.1 of Begonia loranthoides. Taxonomy (NCBI): domain Eukaryota; kingdom Viridiplantae; phylum Streptophyta; class Magnoliopsida; order Cucurbitales; family Begoniaceae; genus Begonia; species Begonia loranthoides. Next base: position 31,780,191 of record CM039469.1, read on the forward strand.
AAATGGTAAATCAACCCAACAAAATTTGGAGTAAGGTTGGTTTGGTATCAGCCAAATCCACAAAATTATATTTAGGATTTGCCTCGGAGTAACAAATTAGTGGTTGATTTGTTAATTTAGCTTTTGATTATTATTAGTTATTCCATTTGCATGCTCTATTCTTTGAATTGAACTCTTAATTTATTTATTCATGCATTCATTATTTTAATTTAAACTTTAGCTGTAGCCTCTAACATGGTTAGTGAATAAATAATGAATACATAATTCATCGTTAGTGAATAAATAATTAATGAGTGAATAATTCAAAGCTAGACAAACTGAAATTATTGAAAAGTTGTCTTGTTCAACAGACAGCTTGCAGGCTTAATTGACTGAACCATATAAATACTAATAATAAACCCAATTATTAAATGCTCGGCTTTTATAGATTGGAAAGTCAGCCACTTTTTTATCTTCTTTTACAGATTCTGTAACATTAACAAACAACATCGATCCGCAAAACCATCCAATCTTGATTACACCGTAAAACCAAGATCCATTTCTAAGCTGTCTGACTGATATTTAAGTTTCATACATCTCAATCCCAAGGCAACCAACAGAAGCTATGGCCGCCCAAGTTGGAGAAGAAATACTCAGCAAAGTCTCTCTCGATGCAAGCTCCACCAGAGGAAGAGTCATCACCTGCAAGGGTTGAACAGATCCTCAAACTCTCTACAGTTTCTTCTTTGATGTGGGTGTTTGATTTTCAATAATTTGTTTGTTTATTGAAATATGATCAGCTGCCATTGCTTGGAGTCCGGCGCAGCCGTTTGTGGTGGAGGAAATTCGAGTAGATCCGCCGCAGAAGAAGGAGGTTCGAGTTAAAATCATCTACACTTCAATCTGTCATACCGATCTCAGTGCTTGGAAAGGAGAGGTACCACCACCTCTGTAAACTCCAGAAGTGATTTCTTTTGACGTAGAATTATTAGAAATTTTGAGAATAATCTCTAAATGAATAAAACAGTACTATATTTTCATATTTATCCGCTGCAAAATAGTATTAGTTGTGCAACTGATTGAATGAACCTGTGAACAGAATGAATCTCAAAGAGCTTACCCCCGAATCCTGGGCCACGAAGCAGCAGGGTAAGGGCATCACCATGTACCCCTTATCAATTCGAATTGTTTTGCGCTTTTTTTTTCTTTAGCAAGTGGGCCGTCGGTCGCCAGAAAACTTAAAATTATCCACCGCTGCAGGGTGGTGGAGAGCGTGGGGGAGGAGGTGAAGGAGTTGAAAGAAGGGGATTACGTTGTTCCTCTCTTCAACGGAGAGTGTGGTGAATGCGATTACTGCGCCAGTGAGAAGACGAACATGTGCGAGGCCTTCGGGGTTAATCCGATGAAGACAGTAATGGCAGCCGATGGAAAGTGCAGGTTTTGGACGAAGGATGGGAATCCCATCTTCCATTTCCTTAACACCTCCACTTTCACTCAGTTTACTATTCTTGAATCTGCCTGTGTTGTTAAGATCGATCCCCAACTTTCTCTCAAGAAGATGACCCTCTTAAGCTGCGGTGTCTCTACTGGTTCTCTCTCTCTCTCTCTCTCTCTCTCTCTCTCTCTCTCTCTCTCTCTCTCTCTCTCTCTCTCTATTAAGCACAAGAAACATTACATAGACATAACGACTAACGACGAAAGAGAAAACAAAAGTCAAACGAGCAAAAGCTGAAATTTTAAAACCAAAAGATAGTTAAATTGACTACTACCCAGAACACGGAGAACGAAATTGACATGGGTGAAATTTGAATACGTTGTAGGAGTTGGAGCTGCGTGGAACACCGCGAATGTGGCAGCTGGATCGAAAGTTGCGGTCTTTGGCTTGGGTGCAGTGGGATTGGCTGTAACACACTCTCTCTCTCTCTCTCCTCCGTTTTTAATTTTTTTGGGTCTTCTTTGTTCAGTTTCTAACTCTCTTAAACACCACAATCTCCATGACCGTGTAGGTCAGTCCCAAACTATTGGGACCACACAGCTCAAGGTCATCAAATGCCCAATTCCGTCATGGCAAGCCTTGTCCGACCCAATTTTGGGTGGAATATATAATAAAATATTAATTTTATTTAGGTTTGTTCGACCTTGAACCAAAGGTAAACCTTTAATATCTATGCTTGCCCACAAACTTTATTAAAAAAATCTAAACTTAAGGTCCAAATGTATGCCCCACAAGCAAGCCTCACATAGGCCACAAGAATAACCATCATATGTCCTCAAGAGTACTGTCACAGCAACACTAGATCTGTAAGACCGAAAAACTTTTTGCATAGGTTATATTGCAACCAGTGAGAAATACTAAACTCTATTATGTAATTGTTTGTATTCTTCAATGATGAAAAATATTAGAACCAGTAAGTTTTTCTTTTATAGACTTAATGAAAGGTTCTAGACAAAGTAATCTGTTACGGAGTTGATTAGGAGACCAAGCACGTATGTATGGTGCTGCTACATGCCCCCCTCAAACTCAAGTTTGTAGAATGCAGAGATTGTGACAACAAATACTGAATTTAGAAATTGGAAGAGGTTTAGTTAAGCCATCAACAACTTGCATAGATGAGGGAGTAAACTCCACCTGAAGAATTCGTTTGTGAACCTTTCTCTGATAAAATGAAAGTCAATCTCCATATGTTTTCATTTGGAATGGAGCACCGGGTTAGAAGGCATGTAGGTTGCTCTCAGATTATCACAATATATTACTGGGGCATTTTGAAGAGAAAACCCCAAGTTATTGAAGTAAGGAATGAATCCAGAGAACTTCAGATGCCCCATTTACCACACCTCGGTACTCAGCTTCGGTGCATGAACAAGACACACTCTACTGCTTAGTTGAAGACCTAGAGATTAGGCTCTGTCCAACAAATAGATAGTAAGCATTGGTACTGTGCCAGTCATCAAGGCAAGCAGCCCAATCCGCATCAGTGAAACAACAAATATTCAGTATGGGCAATGGCTTGAATGATAGGGAAAAGGTCTGAGTGCCTTGAAGATACCAAACTATGTGCTTCAAGGCTTGCCAGTGTAAATGTGTAGGGGAATGCATATACTAACATACCTTGTTTACAACAAATGCAATATCAAGGCGTGTTAGAGTGCAATATTGTAGAGCACCTACAAGGCTATGGAAAAGAGATCCATCAGGTAGAGGAGTTCCAACATTCTTTGGCAGGAGTGGATCGGAGACCATTGGAGTAGGTGATTTGCATTTGGAAATGTTTGCTCTACATAATAAGTCTGATATATACTATGTTTGATTAAGAAGAAGGTCTTATGACATCGGAGTGATTCCGAGAAAGAAGTGAAGAGGACCCAAATCTTTGATGGCAAACTTAGACTGTAGAAACTTAGTTAAGCTGTCCATGAGAGTGGAGTTGTTGCCAGCAATAAAAATGTCATCCACGTAAACTAACATAGTGACCACAAAAGAATCTTTATGAAAAATGAACATAGAGTGGTCAGTTTTTGATACTTGAAAACTCCACTAAAGTAGTGCAGACAACAGCTTGTATTACCATGCTCTTGGAGTCTGTTTGAGTCCACATAATGACTTCTGTAATTGGTAGACGTGAATAGGGAACTAAGGATCAGAGAAACCAGGTGGTTGTTGTAGGATCGAAATAACCTAAGAGGGGTGAATTAGGTTTTTAAAAACTTTTTCAAGTGATTAAACAGGGTATTTCCAATTAAGAATAAGGACAACTTAAACATTGAAGACTTTAGCCATAGTCACATTATAAACAACTTATCATTGATTTAATAAATCATCATCAAAACAATTATTCTTAATACTCTCAAGCTAATAGTTGTCGCATGAATACTTTTTCATCCAGATCACCATGCAGAAATGCGTTTGAAACATCTAGTTGCCATAAATCCCAAGAAAAGGACAGGGCAAGGGAAAGAATTAGTCTAATTGTTTGAGCCTTGACCATCGGACTGAAGGTCTCAATATAATCAATGTCTTTAAAAAAAACCCTAGACTATTCCTTTCTTCGAGTATTTGGTTGTCTCGCCTATCCATGTCATCAGCCTTTTCGGTCACAAAAACTTCTTCCTCGTTCTACTCCTTATGTATTTGTGGGTTATAGCTCATCACACAAAGGGTACCTGTGTTTTGACACAACCAACTCTAGACTTTATCAGTCATCATGTGCTTTTTCATGAAAATGTTTTCCCCTTTTCTACAATGATTGTGACTGAGGAAGAAGTAGGGAGGGTATAAAGAGCACGTTGAACGTTACCGTGGAGGAGAATCATCTTGGAATGGCGATCCTTGACAAGGAAAAAAATAGGGTGAAACTCAACGAAAACATTATTGTTACAGCATATGTAACGACCTAATTTTCCTTTCTTAAAACATGTATTTTTTAAAACATTTTTTTTATAAAGACAGCGGAAGACTTTTATTAGTAAAACAAAATGGTTGCAAATGCGATAAATAAATTATTTTCTCTTACAATTTAAATACTTTACAAAATTCTTTACAAACCATTTCTTTTTAATCATTTAGCCTGGCAAGCCACAAGGTCCGCAAGTGCAAATCCTTCATCAACTGCTCCTTACTCGATCAAGCATGTACCTACATCACAAGGCTTAAACTATGAGCCTAAGGCTCAGTAAGCAATATAAAATATATAGTATGCAACATGCCATGCTCTTTTAATAAAACAACAATTTACGTTTTCATTTCCGTATCTTTTCTTTTTTTTATTTACATTGTCTGCTTTAGTAGGAATATGACAGGTATCCACCACTATTATCCCACCTGACGTATTTGTTCCTAAGATAAGACAGGAATCCACCACTATTATCCTGGAACACGTCTATTTACGTTTATTCACATTTGGTTCCGTTTCTGTTTCATTTTCAAAACCATGTTGAAAACCATTTTTCGTAATGTTTTGAAAGCCATGATGCATGAATGCGTATGAAAAGTATACAAATCTATATCCTTAATATAATCCTCAAACATGATCAATATCAAATTCCTTAACTTAAAAGAACTTAAATCTAATAAATTCTTGATTCAAAGAATTTAATTCTAATAAACACAACATCAAGCAACAATACATCCTCAGGACATGATCATAACCTATTACATCTAGTAAATGCAAGCAGCATACAATTCTAACTCTTGCGATGTAGGCCTTTCGGTAAAACACAAATAATATCTCTTACCTGACTGTCTTTGATGCACTTAATACTCTTCTCCTTAATACCTTCAAAACTAATTTATATAACCATCATTAATCACATATTATTAACCTCAACATCATCTTTACCAATAATCTCTATTTGTTGCCAAACAGTAAGCAGAATAGATAAGTAATTCCAAGCACAGGTTATTATCTTTCAAGTCATTAATTAACTATAAACATAACTCTCTCAACCACCAACCCAAATCGACCAAGTATAACAATCATTTCCATCCTATAAGTAGAAGCCAATATTACACCAATAGACTCTTAGGCAATAACCAAACTACAAAACAAACTTCACTTCAATAAGGCAATATTTCATTATCCATTAACACCTATTTAACAGAGTATGCATATTTCACCATGACCATTAATATACTCTAAAAAAGAACCAACATAGAACTTAAAATCCAATTACAACCAAGGACTATACTTAACATTATACTGTACTCTGCATAACAGTAAACGAAATAGAGAGAAACAGTCAACAAAGCTAACACCCACAATTAATATGCATGTAGTAGAATAATTTATCCATGTGTAAACACTTCACGAAACCAAGAGGCAGTAACCAACAGAGTACCAATTTCCATTCCATAAGTAGAAACCAAACAATAGAATAAACTCAACATCCAGGAAGCATCATAAAGTCTAACCAAATAGAGGAGAGCATCGGGTATATTCAACAATACATTTAACAAAACCAAATCTTCAACAATGGCTATTAGCAGTAATACCCAAACATACAGCACTAAAATCAAATAACAGAGCATAACGTCCATCAATCTTTCATCATATACTTTTTACCACGATCACCACATAAATCCATAAAACTCAAGAGGGAATGTTGAGTACTTGCAAAACCAAGAGGAGCAGAGAGCTCTACCTCCAGAGCTCATTCACGCCATCACCAACCCATCAGCAGCTCACTCTCCTTCTCCTTCTTTCTTCTTCTTCTTCTTCTTCTTTTTCTTCTTTCTTTGTTTCTCACATAACACTCTCGGCTCTCAGCTTTCTCTAGAGGGCTTTCTCCTTTCTCTTCTAATTCCTTTCTGTTTCTATTTCATCCCCCAAAGGCTTCCCTCATACGCCTCATTTATCCCCATCAATCTCACCTACCTCTTCATCTACATTGCCATGTGTAAAGGGGGATGTGTGGAGAAATCACAAAAAATGTGATGGACTACGGATCCATGCCATCATTAATCAAACTTTAAAAATTATCATGCAGATATTGAAGGTCAAGAACAAGTGAAAGTTAAAGTTCAAACATATAATATTTAAAGGAATTTCCAAAACAGCACACTTCCAGACCTCTGACAAGTGTTTGACTAATTTGGCATTTACAACGACGTCATTTCAAACCAAGTGATTCATGAAGTTGTAGCTGACTTCTTAAGCATTCTAGAATGGGTTGGATCATTAAATGTGGAGTTTATTTGCTATGTCAAAAGCCCATAGAACAGAGAGCAATTATTATGGAAAGTCCAAGTGTCCAAGCTTGAAGACCAAGAAGTCTTTACATGGAAAGGAACCCAACAAGGGCATAAATAGAAGAGCTATCAAACCAAGAAGATTAAAGAGGGCCACGCCCTTAATGCTATGTAAAGAAATCCAAGAAGACAAGCTTGAAGGGCAAGAAAGACCAAAGGAAATAGAGTTAAGAAAACTTTCCATAATCGGCAAAAAGCAAGTGGAGAAAGAAGGGCCAATTGTGCTTGGTTATGGCAACCATCGAAGTGGCAATTCTTGAAGGAAAATAGCTGCCAAAAGTCATCAATTTCGTGGAGCCAAAGCTAGCAAAGATTAATAAAATAATAGTTTTAGAAAGTTACTAATTTCATATTATAGTAATCGCCCATACAGGACCGAATACCTAGTGTGTTTCCTATTTTGTTGTTTCTTATTCTATGCTTTGTAATTCACTATATAAATCCCTCTAGTGCTTATGTTTTAGACATTGAAGTTTGATTAATACAAAGCTTTGCTTTCTTTAGAAATTGGAGTGATTCCTTGTTCAACCTTTGGTGAGTTATATCCGAAGTATCCTTGTGTGAGTAACATCACAAGATTGGGCTTACTTGAAGTTGAGTAAGTTCTCTTATTGACATTCGTATCCGCACTACTCCTTGGAGGAAGGTTGTACGAAGAGGTGTCCAACCATCAAGAAGGTTTTCATTCACAAAGTCATCCATCAGGAGGTTCCATCCTCAACTACTTGCTATTTCCGAATAGTCAAGATCTCTCAAACATATTTCCTAATCCGTGGCGGATATTTCCATATTTTTTCAAGTATTTACAGGTTATTTCCTCACCCCTTTGGCTGGTGCATCATTTAGTATCGGAGCCAAAATGATTATTACTATTTATTATATCCTTTCTTCATAATGGCGGGAAGCATCTATCTCTACCTTTGGCGGTTCAGATTTTTCCAAAGATTATTTGGATTGGGAATACAAGGTCGAAAGGATTATAGAAAGAACTATTTTTTTGAAGAAGACCTTGGCTAAAATTATCTTCAAAGCTTAAAGTAATGGTTTCAAGATGGTGGGACAAATTGATAAATAACCGAAGAATGAATGGAGAAAAAGTCATTGACACATGGAGTTCCATGAAGAAATTTTTGAGACGAAAGTATGCTCCATCCACATCATCACCAATCACACAGTATGAATAACCTTCCAAAAGTCGACAATCTCAATTCGATAAATTTAACACCTTCTTTGAAATAATAATGCAACGATTTGAAGCAAATATATCAAGCATCCCGATTTTACAAACACAAAGCCATGATGAGGAATTAGAAGGCAAAGAAGATTGTCTCGAAGAACAAGTATCTGAACCTATAGAAAGCCAAGATGATTTCTTGGCAATAACAATACAAGAGAAACCACAAGAGCATTGTCAAAAGAAACAAACTTTACATATCCAATGCTCCAACAAAAACAAAGTTTGCTCTTTGGATATTAATGATAGAATTTGTGCTAATATATCTCCTATGATTTTGGTTAAAGGAAGTTACTTCAAAATATTAATGCATGACATCCCTTGCAAATTTTGGTGGCAAATTGACAAGGAACACAATATTCATGGTGATGCGGACACGGAATACTGACGCACGTGATGGATGAACGCAACGCTTCTCACCTCCTTGGATAAGGACGCGGCTGCAAATTTCTTTCGTGATATAACTCACACGAAAGGGACTTTGGATATAACTCAGCAAAGGGTTCTTTGGATATCACTCACCAAAAGAAGAAAAGGATCTCTCCAATTCCCAAAAAGCAAAAGCTTTCTTTCTTATTAATCTCCAACTGTCTAAAACATAAAATTAAGTGGCTTTATATAGCCTTTTATGAACATAAATTTTTAAAAAACTAAATAATAAAAAAATAATCTATATAAGTGGATCTAGATCTACTAGATAAGTAGATCTAGATCTTCTAAAAAAAGTCAATCTTTTTAGGAGATAATATCTCTCTCTCTCTCTCTTCAAGATCTTCTTGTTGGGATTCTCGGTCAATTTGAAAATTTTCTTTGATCTTTAATTTGATATCGCATCATCCCCTCTGGGTTTTTGAGAATTTGACCCCAAATCTTCTTTCTTTGATATTTGATTTGATATCTTTTGATAGATTCAAATTGACATCATCATCTATTCTCTTTATCTTCCACTTATGCTTGATCTTCATAATATTCTTTGAGCCTTGATAAATAATTGAATAGTTCCATTTCATATCACATGGTCATGTCTAAGCAAGAAAAAGGTATGCCCTTTAATCAAAGATGAAAGAAATTAAACAATTATGTCTTCCATGGATTTTAAGGAAAGTTTGAGTTGGTTAAATGACAAAAAAAAACATTTGGTCAACCGAACTTGGACTGATTTCTCTAATGGAAGCTTTACTAATATATTGATTTGTGATATGACAAGTACTAGTAAACCTTTTTGAGAATTACCATGGCATGCACATAAAGAATATTCTAATTACGTTCATAATTATTACGTATTTAAAAATAGTGGAAGGATAAGAATGATGGACAAACTACTTCCACCTCAATCAAAGCAAGCTACAAAGGGGTTATGAGGTATAAAGAAAAATTGATTGAAAATTCTTTTGCTCATGACAAATAGGTATGCACCATTAGATATATTGATTACTTGAATTTTTTGAGTTAGATGGTTTAAAGCTTCTTATGTTAATGGCATGATATGTGGATATGACAATATTGAGGATAATATTGTTCTCTTTAATTTTGGCAGAAGTTCATTTATGGTAATGCATAGTAGAATATTCTGGATCTTAATAAATCTTGGTGATGAAGTTGATTACTATTTTTAGATTATGGAAACATATTGCTTATTGTGGACAACTTTACTATTGCATGAAGACATTAAATTGATTCTATGGAAAAACTCTTATGGCAATAAGGTTGATGGTGATTCTACAAATTGCGTATCTTAAGTTTCTAGATTATTTTCCTTATATGATCAATTGCAAAAAGAGAAAGAGGAAGCTAGTGGTCAATACTCCAATTCAAAGATTGTGTTTCCAAATATGGCAAGTTTGGTATGACAACTCATGGAATTCGAAAATCACAAATAAGGAAAGACCATGGTCGGGATATAGCATACCATATTGGAGGAGAGCCAACTTAGGAAACTACCAAAAGATTACTCTTTGGTAATATATACTCAAAGGGTTGTTTCCTTATTTTATTCATGGAGATTTTAAAGGCAATGAAAATCTCAAAGTCCATGACACATCTCCCTATCTTATGGAAGAGGATTATGAAATGATTACTCTATGGCCATATATACTTAAAGGTGTTCTCAAAGTTATATTTATGATAATTACTATTATGGTCTACAATACTTCTAACTCGAATGCAGAAAATGAAAATCTAGTATCTGAGTTATTGTTCATGCATGGGAAGATGTTTATGGAAATCTTAATATCATCAATCTACTACAAAGAAGATTCATTTCCTTATTACAATCATGAAGATATTGAAGATATTACTATGTTGATAGCCCATGACGATTCTTTTTATTATGGTAGTAAATATTATGGTGGAACAAGATATGATTCGAGGTTGAATCATTTTCAACCACGGGAGGATGATGGACAACAGGTCCATGCCATCATTAATCAAACTTCCAAAATTGTCATGGAAGTATTGAAAGTCAAGTACAAGTGGAAGTTCAAGTTCAAACATAGAATATTTGAAGGACTTTCCAAAACTGCACGCTTCTTGACCTACGACAAATGTTTGAATAATTTGGCATTTAAAACAACGTCATTTCAAAAAGTGTGTTTCATGAAGATTGTAACTGACTTCCTTAGCTTTCTAGAATGAATTAGATCATTAAATCTGAAATTTTTTGCTATGTCAAAAGCCCACGGAATAAAGAGCAATTATTATGAAAAGTCCAAGTGTTCAAGCTGGGAGACCAAGGAAGTTTTTACATGGAAGGTAACTCAACAAGAGCCCAAATAGAAGAGCTATCATCCCATGAAGATCAAAGAGGACCCGCGCCCTTAATGCAATGGAAAGAAGTTCAAGAAGACAAGCTTGAAGGGCAAGAAAGACATAGAGTTAAAAGAAACTTTCCTTAATCAACCAAAAGTAAGTGGACAAAGGAGACCCAATTGTGCTTGGTTATGGCTACCATCCAAGTGGCAATTCTTGAAGGAAAATAGCTGCCAAAAGTCATCAATTTCGTCGAACCAAAGCCAGCAAAGATTAATAAAATAAAAGTTTTAGAAAATTACTAAATTCAATGTATAGTAATCGACCATACGGAACTGAATACCTAGTGTTTCCTATTTTGTTGTCTCTTATTCTATGCTTTGTAATTGACTATATAAATTCCCCTAGTACTTATGTTTTAGACATTGATGTTTGATTAATACAAAGCGTTTGCTTTCTTTCGAAATTGGAGTGATTCCTTTTTCTACCTTTGCTGAGTTATATCCAAAGTATTCTTATGTGAGTAGGATCTCATGATTGGGCTTACTTGGAGTTGAGTAAGTTTTTTTTATTGGCATCCACATCCCTAGTCCTTGGAGGGAGGTTGTATGAAGAGGTGTCCAATCATCAAGAAGGTTTTCAGTCACAACTTCATCCATCCAGAGGTTCCATCCTCAACTACTTGCTATTTCAGGCAACTCAAGATCTCTCAAGCATATTTCCTAATCCGTGGCTGATATTTTCATATGTCTTCAAGTATTTACAGTTTATTTCTTTACCCCTTCTGCTGGTACATCAAAATGTCACCTCGGGATTTTCATTTTCTTTGAGGCTGATTGATGAAGCCTTCCCACACACAACCGAAACCACGCTTCAAATACACAACTTCATAATTCAATGAAGCCGGTCGATCAGACACTTTCCCCCATGATTGACCAAAGTAACATAAAAAACCTGTTTCTAGCATTTTACCGCGATGTCAATCTATCATATGTTCGATCGCCATCAAATCTTCCTGATCGATCGTTGATCAATCGGTCCCACGCCGTTTTGCCTTCATCTTAGCCACTACCATTTCTTCTAAAATGCCACCGTAACTTTCATGGTTGATCATTTGATCGACCAATCCCTTCATAGCTAGATTATTTTACCTCTGTTACTTTCCCGATTGATCATATGATTGACTGATTCCTTCGGTCAAGCTTTGATTTGGCACTGTGAATTCTACAGTCATTCCTGTGATCGACCTTTTTCCTTCATGCTTTGCCTTTCCATAAATTTGATCGGCCACTTCCTCTTAAATCCCTTAAAACTTTATAATTTACTCTTTAACCAATTCCAATACCATCCTAATTAACTCTAAAATCATCTAATAAATCTTTAATCCACTCCAATAATCATCATTAATTATACCCACTTATTTTTAGGGTATTACATTCCATAATAAAATCATCCAAGTCTAAGCTTAACGTGACTCAAAAGTTTAGGGTATTACCGCATTTACGATGAATGCTAATTAGTTTCGTGGTGATAGAGGGTGTGTGTAAGACGTTGAGAAGTTTGATAGAGGAATCAGAGGAAGAAATTTCAAAATTCCCAACAGTAGAGATGGAGATACACATACTATTACTTGCTGTAACTTGAGTTGACCACTGTATGCCTAGGTGGACTGAAGATCTTTAGCATTTGGTGTGAGGTGATGGGTTGCCCTTGAATCCATCACCCACGTGGATAGCAGAGATGAATTGTTTAAAGGGTTAGGTAGGAGGTGACCAGTATTAATGGTAGGAGTAGAAGGAGAAGGAGGAAGAGTTGTGCTGCTAGATAAAGTCATTGTTCTGACTCTGATACCAAGTGAGAAATATTAAGCTGTCGTATGTAATTTTTTGTATTCTTTAATGATGACAAATATTAAAATCAGTAAACTTCTCTTTTATAGACTTAAGACAAGCTTCTAGACAAAGTAATCTATTATAGAGTTGGTTAGGAGACCTAGCACGTATGCATGGTGCTGCTAACACAACCTTAGAGTTTATGGTCGCAATCAGAACAACACCACATGTTATGTATATCCCTTGATAGCTCCACTACAAAGGCTTGTAGAACCATCTCGTAGGCCATTGCACAAAGGTTATTCCAATGTTCAAGAGCCTAGAAACTAGATATTGGGCCAAACTTTTATAGTGGGATAATCTAGAGTTAAATGTTTGTCTAACAAATTATCTATTGAATTAGACATGGATGTCATTAGTTAACCTAATCTAATTATGAAGTTAAAATCATACTGTCAAGGCTAGCCATTCTTTATGACTGAATTAGATTGCATTGATTCTATGTCTAAGTTATAAAGACTGATCAACGAATATCGTGTTTAGATGAAATTTTCCATATATTTCTTGACCTTTTGGATTGAAAAAAGAAAAAAATTTATAAATGTGAAAAGTTTTGACTTGTAAAGACTAAAGAGTGCATGATCAAAACGTAAATGCCAAATTTTTTGGAAATAGTTTCTCAAATGTCCTAAGAGTACCAAATAATAAGAGTTCACCTCAGCCCAATCATTTCTTTCATCTCAGAGAATGTAGGTCCCACTCATATGTAGGTCTCACTCGTATGATGTGGGACCTTGATAAATAATAAGGAGACATGTGTAGGCTTTGAATTTTCAACCTCTGAATACATGTGATGATGTGTTGGAACAAAGGCAATCTTATCTTATCAAATTCCTTCAAATCTTCTCATGGACAGTAAAATTCATTAAAGTTATCCCTTGAATAGTGCATGACCAGACGTGATATTATTGTAAAAACAATAATTAATATTGAAAAAATTAGGATAAACAAAACATTAAACTAAATTCGATAGTAATTAAAACCTTAAGTTATAAGAAATAAATGATGTAAACATTGTAATCACGTTCTCTGTTAAAAAGCATCTCCTGGACGTCTGTGCCACATCCAGACATCCAATTATACCTCTTTGCATGAAGGTCAACATCCATATTTATAGCGGGCATCCGTAAATATCCTTTCACACAGTAGCAGACGTCCATATTCAAATAAGCGGACATTTGCTTCTATTATTTGTTAACATTAATAGAAAAGACATATGTTAGAACGTCTCGTGAAGTAAAGCTCTTTTTCATGTCCTTTTTGTTTTTTTGTTAAAATACATCATTTATGAATTCATAAAAATCATAACTTTAAACGACACAGCGAAAGACTTAAAAGAAATCTCATTTAAAAATCTGAACGTAGTAAAACCCACCATAAACTAAATATTTATAAAATATTTAAACTTAAATTCAACTAATAAAAAAAATTCTTTTTCTTTTTGTCAAATCTTCATCCATGAGTCAATTTCGCTTCGACAACCCATTAGCTTCGCCCATGAAAATTCTTCTTCAACTGCAACTTTCATTCATTCGTAACATCATGTTTTACTTACTTCACGAAGTTCACCTATAAACCTAACACTCAATAAGAGATGCACATGAGACATGACTATAAGATGGAATTTTTAAAAACCCTGTCTTTTTCAGTCAACGTTATTTCTTTTTTCTTTCACTTAACAGTCCAATCATTGTAGGTAATTCAGTCTAGGGGAGAGAGTGACACCATTTGGTCCACCTCATGCGGGACAACCAAGCTCGAAATTCTACCCACAATGGCTATTTACGTATATTCAGTCTGTCTTTCGATATTTCATTCTTTTTTTTCTTTCTTAATGAAAACATTTTTCATGATGCATGTAACATCTTAATAACAATCTAATGTGTATGAACATAATAGTAAATATATTATCAATCAACGTCTCAATATAAATAGTGAGCAAGCAATAATCATATCATCAATCAACATCTCATATGCATCACAACATATCATCATCATGAACAAAGAAAGATCATATCCTCGATCAACAACCAATAAAAATGATATCCTCAATTAATATCACAATGTCAATAGTAAACTATCTAACAGAAATCATATCACCGATAGCCCATTGGCATCACAAACAGAATATCATCAAAACACTTTCCTACCCTATCACTTGTGATGCACCAAAAGAAAAACATTAGCAAACATCACTTGGAATCTTTAATAAAGTCTGACTATCCAACTCTTCTTCAACACATTTACTTCCCTTCAAATAAAGATAATCGGGTTAATCATAAAGAAAAGATGAAACTTTATAAACTCCACAGTTTTAAGTACTGCTTCATCACTCTATACCATCATCCACCAAATACCTTCAAAAAGCTTGAGAGAGAATCCACCTGAGAGCTTGAGAGAAAAGTCCTCTTGACCTCGCAGCTTTAAAGTTATTAGGTTTTTGATCCAACTCTTCATATTTATAGATCGTCCAACTTAGAATCTCGTAGAAGAAAATCTTGTAGAAATCATATTCTAAGTTTATCTTTTCCTAATAGTCCAAGAATGAAGTTGCAACTCGCAGATAATTTGGAAAATAAACTCTTTTAAATCTGTCCGCTGTAGCCGCAGACGTGTAAGCTACCGCTGTAGTCACCTACTTCATCTATTTCATCCAATAATAATCTACCATGTAAGCCTTTATTTTTATATTTGTGGTCATCAACGTTACCACAGTCGCCAATTCTTTCGTGGAAACAAACGCTTCCACAAATACTTCATTCCGCGTACCTTTCCTCATTTCAAATGATGACGTTTCACTCCATCCTTTTATTTTTCACGGACATATCCCTTTCCGTAGAAGCAAACGCTTCTGCACCTCCATTTTTCACCACAAATTTGTTTCCTTCCACATAGACTCATTTTTTTTTTAGATACCTTATTCAAACGACTGTGTTTTCCTTATCACTTGTCTACCTTCTCTGCTGTGGACCCGTTCGCTTCTGAGGATACACTTCTTTAACATAAAATGACTATGTTTTGTTTTATTTTACCTAACGCTTTCTGCATGACATCCTTCTTTTCCGCGAGGAATCTTTCCTTTCTACGGAAGCATCTTTCCTTAAATCTGACTGTTCATGTTTCAACATTTAATTTGATCCAATGATCCTCTTTCTTTTGTACCCTTGTGACATCATTCCTTTTTGTGGAAGCATCTTTCCTTTCTGCGGATCCTTTAGCTAAAAGACAACATTTACTTACTTAATAATATCCGCAACACATCTTTCCTTTCCAAACGAAATATTTCCTTTCCACATAAGCATCTTTTTATTTTGCATTCTTCTACGTTTATCTCCATTTTTTTATCTCAATCATTCCTTGACCTTATCCAACAATTTTTCTTTCATCCGTTCATCCATTAAAAATTCCTTCATCAAAACGACATCGTTCCATTCGTGGATACACCCACATCCGTGGATTCCAACCCTTTCACAGATTCCTACGCTCCCACGAATCCTAACACTTCCACATTATTAGCCAATAAATGTCTACCACGTATGCAATCCTTCACGGACAATTCACTTCAATGGACATATTCCTTTCCACAAAGATGAATGCCTCCATGGACATGAATCCCTTCATCCTGACCATTTGATCCAATGACAGACATCCCTTATTCTGGTGAATATCCACTGCCTTCATCCAACAATGTACTATTCACTCGATCCCTTCATCTAACGGTTCACCTGGTCTTTGTTTCCTTGAGCGAGCAAATCACCTACGTGTATGCAGATGCTCCCACAACACTTTATTTTTTTCTTTCTTATTTCATGTCTGTGCTCAGCTTCCTAATTCTTTAATTAATTCACTAAATCTTATATTTTATTAAAACATGATCTTTTATATAGCTTTTCCTTATTCCATATTCTAATTAAAATTATCATAAAATATAATTCCTGCAAATATTATAACTCTTTCTTATTCCATCACTCGCAATTGAAGATTTAAAACCAAAATTTTAAATCATAGCTCATACGAGATGGACCGAGATCCACATAATGATCATAAGAATATAAAATTGTGTAATAGATTAATCCAATATTGTGCTCAAAATATGAATGTGCAATATCGGTACTAATAATACAAACTCATAGAAAAATAAGAAAATAAAACAAGTCCTCACCAAAAGGAAACTCAAACACTATAAAAGAAATAAGAGAATAAAAGGAAACTCCACAAACATGATCATATCTTGTCTTGATTTCCACAATAATTTTATGGCAAAAAGATAGTCATTTGGAGTGTATTGATTAAACTCAGTAAATATT
The DNA here is from genome assembly GCA_022433065.1 of Begonia loranthoides. Lineage (NCBI taxonomy): Eukaryota > Viridiplantae > Streptophyta > Magnoliopsida > Cucurbitales > Begoniaceae > Begonia > Begonia loranthoides. The sequence goes on from CM039469.1 coordinate 31,797,096, forward strand.
CTATCACTATACCTAATGCATGGAAAATAATTTTATTAATAAGTTGAAATCACGAAAAGTGTCTACACATAGATTAATATTCTAAAACTTTACCATTTTAAAAAGTGGTTTTGTGAACTATTGGTGAGGCAATAGTGTTAAATATTATTAGGTTGTAGCATATAGAGAAAATAGCGCCCTAACCATTTTTTGTAGAAAGCTGCCAAAGCCAAAAAAGGTCATCTAACGAACCTTTACACATTGGTACTCAAAGGCATCCATGAGAGAAAAAATGACTCTCTAGAAACCAGTCATGACATAACAAACACTCAGGCCAAGTTTAGGGATTTTCAACCTAGAACATGATGACATCATGAGCTACCCAAATAAATATCAGGCTTAATGTGTAAAAACCTTCGTGCACAATAAAAGGTGCATAATAAACAAACAACCCTAAGTGCAGGTCTTACACAGTCGAAAGATACGTTCGAAATATCAAGTGAAGTGCTATTCATGTTGTAAGACAAGACATGGATTTTCAGTGTGATGTATCACAAAATAAATGTTTTGAAAACTGTGATACATGTGTAGATAAAGTAAAGAAATTCCTACCTCGATGGTAGTGAGTCTTCTTATCGCTAGGAATGATCTACTCAAAAATTAATTCGAAGTCAGTAAATTTCTTTGAACCTACAAAAATAATGACATAAAAATCTCTTCTAAACCTCTAGGGATAATGGTTAGGTGCTACACTGGAAATAGAAACCAAACAGGAAACAGTCGACAAAAGGCCGTTAACTTGCCGCACCAATGATTTATGAACCACATGGCAGTCGACCTAAGGCAAACCGCAGTTGGGTAAAGGCAAGGTGTGGTCGACCAAGCAACAAAGCGCGATCAAATAATAAGTTGCGATAGAATGGAAACAAGATTTGATCCACCAAATTTCAGAGCGTGGTCAGGTAGTGACATCACACACTCAATCTGCTGATGTCACACATTCTACCTTCCCAACTACAATGTTTGGTCAACCAAACCCACAAGCGGTCGAACAGACACATGGGTCGTTAAGTTGAACATTTCGGTCTGTATTCAGTCGACCGAACCTATAACATCCCAGTTATTCTTTCAATTTAAAACTTATGATTTTTGAAAACTTTTTCTTTTAAAATTACAGTGGAAGACTTTGCATTTGAAAAATAACTTAAATAAGAATTGAATAATTAAATTCCTTTTTGTTAAACCATTTATCACTTAAAACATTTCATACTGTAAAACCTTAAAACATTGCAACATCGGAAGACTTGTATTTTGAATACTTAAAGAATTTAACATCATTTGAAAATCTACTTAATGTAACAAAACACCAAAACAAAGTCATTCTTTTCAAACATTACATTTCTTCTTTAAACCTTTTTAGCCTAACCAGCCTCCAACTCCGCAACACATAAATGCCCCATCAACTGCTACTATCTTTGATCCTTTGCATACCTACATCACAGGAGGAATAATAAGCCTATTGTCTAGTAAAGAATATAATCATGACATGCAACTATAACCTCTATGAAAATTCTACAAGCTTTAGTTTCATATACCGTTGTAAGCTGAGTAAGAGCAACCTCTTCAATCTCCGAACTCACTACTTGGATTCGTTTTTACATGAGAGCAACATCTTCTATCTCCGAACTCAGTAAAAATGGACCCATTTATATTTACATTCGTTACCGTTTACCATTTTTTCATTACATGAGAGCAACCTCTTTAGTTTTTGAACTCACCACTAGTTGAGTTAGAACAACCTCTTCAGTTTCTGAACTTAATCAAATGAGTTGTTTCTACGTGTGAGCAACCTCTTAAGTTTCTGAACCCACGTAGAAATACCATTCTTATCTTCATTATTAGCCCATGAACTACATGACGTATATTCTATTAACATATCTATATGAACATCACCTACAATAGTTCATATATTGCAAACAATACTGTAAACAATCAACAAACAATACTATACTTGAACTATAACATTAATACTAAACACGTTCCTATTAGACTATAATGTGTCATATATCAAATCCTCTATCCTTTACATACTATTTCTAACTTAGTCTTAATAGTATAAGTACTATTCTATAGTATCCAACATTTAATTATACATTTAGGACCTATACTAATTTTCCTATATCAATAACCATTATCTTAGAAAACCATTTTCATCATAACTATTAGTAAACTAACGTAGGAGTATATAACCTAACCAGATAACCATCATTAAAGACTAACATAGAAATTTACATAACAACCTTATTCCTACGATGTAGGTCCTTTTGAACAAAACACAAGCATTATTCCTTACTTGAAGTCCTCAGCTTTACCAAGATAGCTTTTATAATCTCTTTCTCCTTGATACTTGAAGCACCATAACAATTTAGAGACTTAAATCCACTTTTCTTCTCAAACAATTCTATCACAGTCCCGTATCTTCCAACAGTCGTAGCATCCCTCTCTGGACAGAACAAAACCATGCAATCCATCTGCTTCTTTCTCTCATCCTTCAAATCTCGTAACTATCTAGCTTCATAAACATAGAAAATCCACACCAGTTCTTCACCTCACTGTGCACACAAGATTACGTGTGTGACATCTCCTCACTACTCTTTCAAAACTCCAGAAGCACAAGTGTTCACTCCATGTCTTAGTAGCCCTCACAATGTCAGACTCATCATCGACAAAGGCTACACCCTCATTCCGAATCTCCATAAGCAACACATTTCATATTCACAGCAACTCTCACTCGAATTCATTCTTCATTTGGCAGAGTATCCGCGTGGCTTTCCCTCTTCATTCTCATCCATCTTTGCTTCTACTTATAGGCTACCAACATTGACTGCGTGAAGATGGAAGGCCACATGACGTGTCATAAACCATCCAGGCATTCAGAAAATTAAACCGTATAGTCTTCAGACGTTGATCACCAGAAAAGGCAACTTTCATAAATGGTAACTCATCAACTCCCTACAAGCAACCTTTTGAAGATGAAAATATGACATTAATATCGTTCTATGCATCAGTGAAGTATTGAAGTCGAAGACTCTCTAGTTCCAAAAATGTTTTTCATCTCCAGAAAAAGTTTAATATTGGCGGCAGATCGATTTTCATGAAGGATGATCGACTGCCCCTCCAGCCAATGTCCGCATATTTCATTCTAAAGACTTCAAATTTTACTACTGATAGAGTACTGTCGGTCGATCGACACTCGTCGATAGACTGCAGAGATCAACCGCAATCATCAAAGGTTGATTTTCGCATAATTCTCCAACTTATTCTTTATTTGCGTGACATATGCATGTCTTCTATAATTAAATATATATACATATATATCTAACCCTCACCTATTGTCTTACATGTAATTGAAATATCCTTCATACCACTTCATCTTCTCCAAACCCTTATGTATCAAACTATATATTTACATATATGAACATTCATATCATCTACCAACTTACACCATATGCTTCACATTTCCATACCCATTTATATCCAAACTTCCATTCCTTACAGTATCTTTACAATATCCAATTGCATCCAATTACGTTCAATTATATTTTCTCTTTGGCCAACACTTGAATCATCCAACTATCCATAATCTATCCCTTAATACTCAAAGTATATATTCTATTACTCCTCTTCCACCTTATTCTTTTATTAAATCCAATATACTCAAACATATTACAAACCTTATAACTTCAACCTTATTATATTCAAATGCATTTTCTCTTATTAATCCACTGACTACCAATCACTAATTCAGTCCTAATATCATCTTTTCTAAATCCAAGTGTGATCACCCATTCTATAATAACCTTAATCCTTTCCTTAAACTAATTATGAATATATTGGAATATCATAATTCACTTATTCCAAATATATTTCTCTTGACCAATATTTCCAAATAGTTGAATTCTACTTTTATCGTCCCAATTTATCACATAAGCCTTGTGCTTAGCTCTACGAAAATTCTGGGTATTACATCCCTTCCTCCTTATATAAATTTTGTCCTCAAAATTTGTCTAACGTAGATAACTTCACGAATGTACAAAATACTCATATAAGTATTCGTGGCATGAATTACCCACAATATAATTGTTCTACTTTACTATTTCATAATCTTTTCCAAAACATATAGCATTTCCTCATCTCAAAGTCCTTTGATATTTATTCCAAACTACTATAAGAGAAAAAGCCCTTGCTAAATTCTCTTCCCTTTCATCCGACAGTGTATGACAATTTATGCAATATGTCAAACTTTATTACATTAAAAACTTCGCCTATATCCAGTCATTCATTCCACCATTTTGACTTTTCTTATACTTCAACATCGAATGAATCATGAATTCCTAACATTTTCTTAAATACCTATCTCATTTCCTTGTAATTCACTTCCAATGAAAGGTCTCTTGGTCCTTTTATCTCTAGATGTTCTCTTATCAACTGTTGAGATTGAGTTTCTACTCCTACATTTCTACTACACTCAATAATTCTCACTACTTGAAACTCTACATTCTTAACTTCGAGGGCTTTTACTATAACCTTCGTATAAAGTTCCTTTTAGTACCCAAAATCTACACACCTCGAATAATTTCCAACTTGAGTCCTAGAACAAATTGGTGAACCTTGTGTTCATTATTGCCTACTAAATGTCATACAAATTGCAACAATGCTTCAAACATGCGCACACAATCGAAAGTTGTTCGTTCCGAACGAAGTTTAGTAAGTTCTATCAACTTACTCGTCCTTATAGTGCGGTTACATTATTCTTCCTAGAACATTTCCTTAAATCCTTCTCACTCTTAAAATATTGTCCAATACCAGCTCTACATTCACCATAAAGTTTCTTGTTACAGCATGGGCACAGTTCAACATGAAAATTTCCAAATCAGAACTGCAATAAATTCATTCCGCGCACATTTATCATTACAGACCTATTTTTATTGTCAAAATGTCCGCTTCACTTTGCTCCTTTTTCCAATTCTATGTCCATCCAGTTGTGGTTGAGTTTGATTATTCTTTTCCAGTTTGCGATCCATTTCCCTTTGTTTAATAACTAGCATCTCAACTTCATTAATCTCTAAAGCTTTTGATATCATCCTAGAGTGTGGCACATCCTCAATACCATATGTCTTAACTTCTCAATATATCTTGGCTTTAAACCTTTGAACTAATTTGGTATACCTTAAGACTATTGGTAGCTACTAAGTTTCTAGCTAATAGGGATAGTGCATCCACCTTCACTAACCTACCTAACATCTAAGTCCAAGCTATTTTGTTGAAATACATATTAAGGTAATTATCCTTAAATTGTGTCCAAGTTATTTCTCCTATGTCTTGAGTTGTCCTAATAGTATCTCAGCAAAATAGAGCATCCTTCGTCAGCGTGAACAACGCACAACTAACTTTCTCTTGTTCTTAAATCTTGGTATATTTGAATTTGTATTCCCCACCATATAAATCCATTCTTCTACACTTGCTGGATCAGAGATGTCACCTTCAAGGTATGACGGCTTCAAACTTTGAAACCTCTCACATCTTAATCATCTAAGAGCCATTAGTGGTTGGTTTCACAATTCTTCCAATTTTCCTACACCATTCCTAAAACAACTAAAATGGCGCTCCAACGCTTCTTCCACTCAACCAATCATTGCCTCTTGAATCTACATTTTGTATTACTTTCCCATCTATTTTGTAAGGTAGCGATTACTTTCACTATGGTATACTTATTCATCTACCCTATTCTTAAAATTTAAATTTTTATTTTTATTTTTATCCATTTGGCTTTTCCTCCTAGTTTCCCTTATCATTTTATTTTCCTACAACAATGTTGTACTAGTTACTTCAAAGCATTAGACTAGTTGTCCTACGGGAATTATATTGGAAATCACCTAGACTTATCACTTTCTTTCTTCTAGCCTATAGTCAGAACAACCTATAATTTATGAAAATTACAAAACCTCTAATCTTTGTATAAGACTAATAACAGAGTCTATCAACTTATAAAGTAAAGCTATATACTTACAGTCAATGAAGTATTTCCACGTCGTCACTTGTGCTGGTAGGCAGTATACAGAACCGGTTTTAAAACACTAGGCTCTGATACCATTTGTAACATCTTAGTTATTCTTTCAATTTAAAACTCATGATTTTCAAAAACTTTTTCTTTTAAAGTCATAGCGGAAGACTTTTCATTTGAAAACTAACTTAAATGAGAATTGCATAAATAAATTCCTTTTTGTTAAACCATTTATCACTTAAAACATTTCGTATAGTAAAACCTTAAAACATTGCAACAACGGAAGACTTGTATTTCGAATACTTCAAGAATTTAACATCATTTGAAAATCTACTTAATGTAACAAAACACCATAATAAAGTCATTCTTTTCAAACATTACATTTCTTCTTTAAACCTTCTTAGCCTAACCAGCCTCCAAGCCCGCAACGCATAAATGCCTCATCAACTGCTAGTATCTTTGATCCTTTGCATACAGACATCACAGGAGGAATAATGAGTCTATTGCTCAATAAGAAATATAATCATGACATGCAACTTTAACCTCTATGACAATTCTACATGCTTTAGTTTCATATACCATGTAAGCTGAGTGAGAGCAACCTCTTCAGTCTCCAAACTCATTACTTGGATTCGTTATTACATGAGAGCAACCACTTCAGTCTTCGAACTCAGTAAAAACGGACCCACTTACATTTACATTCGTTACCGTTTACCATTTTTCTGTTAGGTGAGAGCAACCTCTTCAGTTTTCGAACTCACCACTTGTTGAGTAAGAGCAACCTCTTTAGTTTCCGAACTTATTCAAACGAGCTGTTTCTAAGTGTGAGCAACCTTTTAAGTTTCCGAACCCACGTAGAAACACCATTCTTATCTTCATTATTAGCCCATGAACTACATGACGTATATTCTATTAACATATCTACATGAACGTCACATACAATAGTTCATATATTGCAAACAATAATGGAAACAATTAACAAACAATACTATACTTCAACTATAACATTAATACTAAACACATTCCTATTACACTATAATGTCATATATCAAATTCTCTATCCTTTACATACTATTTCTAACTTAGTCTTAATAGTATAAGTACTATTCTATGGTATCCACCATTTAATTATACATTTACGACCTATACTAATTTTCCTATATCAATAACCATTATCTTAGAAAACCATTTTCACATAACTATTAGTAAACTAACGTAGGAGTATATAACCTAACTAGATAACCATCATTAAAGACTAACATAGAAATTTACATAAAAACCCTATTCCTGCGATATAGGTCCTTTTGGACAAAACACAAGCATTATTCTTTATTTGGAGTCCTTAACTTTACCAAGATACCTTTTATAATCTCTTTCTCCTTGATACCCGAAGCACCATAACAATTTAGAGACTTAACTCCACTTTTCTTCACAAACAATTCTATCACAGTCACGTATCTTCCAACAACTGTAGCATCCCTCTCTGGACAGAACAAAACCATGCAATCCATTTGCTTCTCTCCCTCATTCTTCAAACCTCATAACTATCTTCCTTCACAAACATAGAAACTCCACACCAGTTCTTCACCTCACCATGCACACAAGATTACGTGTGTGACATCTCCTCACTGCTCTTTCAAAACTCCAAAAGCACATGTGTTCACTCCATGTTTTAATAGCCCTCACAACTTCAGACTCACATCGACAAAGGCTACAACCTCATTCCAAATCTCCAGAAGCAACACATTTCATATTCACAGCAACTCTCACTCCAGTTCATTATTCATCTGGCAAAGTATCTGCATGACTTTCCCTCTTCATTTTCATCCATCTTTGCTTCTACTTATAGGCTACCAACATTGACTGTGTGAAGATGGAAGGCCACAGGACATGTAATAAACCATCCAGGCGTTCAGAAAATCAAACTGTATAGTCTTCAGACGTGGATCACCAGAACAGGTGGCTTTCATAAATGGCAACTCATCAACTCCCTTCAAGCAACCTTTTGAAGATGAAAAGATGACATTAATATCGTTCTGTGCATCAGTGAAGTATTGAAGTCGAAGACTCTCCAGTTCCAACAACGTTTTTCATCTCCAGACGACGTTTAATATTGGCGGCAGATCGATTTTCATGAAGGATGATGGACCGCCCCTCCAGCCAACGTCTGCATATTTCATTCTGAAGACTCAACTTTTACTATCGGTCGATCGACGCTCGTCGATCTACCGCCGAGATTGACTGCAGTCATCAAAGGTTGATTTTCGCATATTTCTCCAGCTTATTCTTTATTTACGTGACATATGCATGCCATGCATGTCTTCTATAATTAAATATATATACATATACATATCTAACCCTCACCTAATGTCATACATGTAATTGAAATATCCTCCATATCACTTCATCTTCTCCAAACCTTTATGTATCAAACTATATATTTACATATATAAACATTTATATCATCTACCAACTTACACCATATGCTTCCCATTTCCATACCCAATTATATCCAAACTTCAATTCCTTATAGTATCTTTACAATATCCAATTGCGTCCAATTACGTTCAATTATATTTTCTCTTATGCCAACACTTGCATTATCCAACTATTCATAATCTATCTCTTAAGACTCAAAGTATATATTCTATAACTTCTCTTCCACCTTATTCTTTTATTAAATCCAATATACTCCAAAATATTGTAAACCTTATAACTTCAATCTTATTATATCCAAATGCATTTTCTCTTATTAATCCACTGACTGCCAATCACTAATTCAGTCCTAATATCATCTTTTCTAAATGCATGTGTCATCACTCATTCTATGATAACCCTATCCTTTCCTTAACTTAAACTAATTATGAACATATCAGGGTATCATAATTCACTTATTCCAAATGTATTTCTCTTTATCAATATTTCCAAACAATCCAATTCCACTTTTATCTTCCCAATTTATCACATAAGCCTTGTGTTTAGCTCTACAAAAATTTGAGATATTACAGAACCATACCCGGAGTCAGCTGGACACGCATCACAATGTAGAACTAGACTTGTTTAAGCGCTGTATTTTTCAAAAAAAAAATCTGACATTTCTACTTATTTTTCACCTTTAGGTATTAAACCATGCATAACTCATAGATGGACTAGCATAAACCAAATTCAACAAAGAATTTCAAGTTTCAGTCATCAAAATCAAATTCTAACAAAAATATGCATAACTTAACAAAAAAACTAATGAAATGAGGGTTAGAATCATACTTACCTTGGAAGCCCATTGACAAAAGATGAAAAATAGGATGCCACCAGCTCTATTATGGTGTTGAAATCTCTCTGGGTTCACGGTCTCCCTTTTCGTTTTTCTTTCCCTTTCATTTCTCTCTCAACCACTTTAGGCCAAAGGCCGGTTATATAAGAAATTTTTAAATTTCTTATAATTTCTTTTGCCTAACACTAAATTAAATTTTTTATTATGCGATAATTTATACTTTTAACAAATTTGATCCCTAGATTAAAAATTTCTTATTTACCACTATGATTGATTTCCGAATTTAAAGTCAGACAACTATTTTATTACATATCGATAATTGCAACGCATTTATTCAAAAAAAAAATTATTTATTTACTAACAAAAAAATGTACAGCGACATAGTCATCTAAAGACTCCACGATCTTGTTGAATGTATTATATACTGTTTCCAAATATAACTGTTGCAACAGTCTAATCTAGCACTACTTTCCTCCATGAAAATGAACAGGTTGCTGAGGGAGCAAGATCTAGAGGAGCATCTAGAATCATAGGTGTGGATATCAACCCAGAAAAGTTCATAAAAGGTACTACTCTCCAGATGCTCTAAACCCAACTTATCATCCACTCACTCCAGCAAACCTTTTAGTTGAGTTCTAAAACCTATCATTCGGTGACCCACTTGACCTAAAAAACTCATATTACAGTATAAGTTATGAGCTAAATTACAACTAATATCTCTTCTCTGCCCATTATTTTCTCTCGTATGGATTTCTACGTAAAATCTTCGTGTTTATTCTTTTATTGTTTTTGTTATCGTAAATCGTTTATGGGTTAGCATGTAATAAGAGTATTGCGGTTGATTATTTTGCACCATGCATGATGATCAGGGAGAGCTATGGGAATAACAGACTTCATAAACCCACTAGACAGCGACAAACCCGTGAACGAGGCAAGTCTTTTTTTTCTTCACTAAAATTGATTCAAATTCAATCTTTTTAAGGAAAGAGTGAAATTGCAGAGAATACAAGAAATGACGGGGGTTGGAGTGGACTATAGCTTTGAATGTGCAGGAAATATTGATGTTCTTCGAGAGGCCTTCTTGTCTACGCGGCCTGTAAGTTTAAGCTTTGATCATTCTTCGATTTTCAGAAAAGCTGTGATTATGGAAGAAGGATCTATGAAATATGAGTAAAATGTGGGCAGGGATGGGGATTGACTGTTGTTCTGGGGATTCATCCAACGCCGAGGATGCTTCCTCTTCATCCAATGGAGCTTTTCTCTGGACGAACCATCGTTGCTTCTGTCTTTGGTGGTTTCAAGGGCAGGTCTCAGCTCCCTTCTTTTGCTCACCAGTGCATCCGTGGTGTATGTCTCTCTCTCTCTCTCTCTCTCTCTCTCTCTCTCTCTCTCTCTCTCTCTCTCTCTCTNCTCTCTCTCTCTCTCTCTCTCTCTCTCTCTCTCTCTCTCTCTCTCTCACAGCAGCTAAAAACTTGGGTTAATTAAAAGGTTCATTAGTAACTTTAAAATAAAATAATAATATAAGTCTCATATAAATACGCCAAAAAATGGGAAAATAACATAATGAAATTCTAATATAAGTTTAAAATAAGATTCAACTTCATAGGAACTCTTGAAAAGATATACTAAATCAAATAAATTTTGCCAAGTTTACTTATGCATTGGCAACTAGGGATCTTCTGAACTAAAACCTAAAGAGAAAATCGTTGGATGAATCGACTAAACTCAATAGGAATAAAGTTTTAAGTGTCATGTTACAATTAACATAAAATATGGAGTATGCCATATATATATATATATATATATATAAACAAACATTAGAAGCAAAACAGATTTATAAAACAAACAGTAGGGTAAAAGATAAAACATGCCACTCTAGTGTGGTACATACAGAAAATAGACTCTATAGTACATAACGAAAAACCTAGTGAAAATGGAGCCACTCACGGACTCCGAGCACATTATGTCATAGGGATAAATAGAAATAGCAATATTCGATGATCATTAAAGCCATAAAAACTCCGATTAGCTTTAGGGTTTTGCGCCTAGAGACATGACACAATCAATTATCCTGTTACTTTGTTAACACAAACAAGCACATCCTCCAATGGTCGATTGTGCATATTGAAAAACAAGATCTCTTCACGGGCCGATCAAACTTAGTACACTTGACCAAGATGATCAATGAATTAATGTGTATGCTCAAGTAAACCATGTCATTGAAAATACATAGTAGTCTCAAACAACCAACAACCATAAAATGAACACATTATTTTATAAAAAAGCACGTCTCAAAATAAAATTTTATAACATCATGTGATGCTAGACACAAAAATAAACTCTTACCTCTAATGACCTACCAAGAGCGAAATTAAAAATTCAAAAAAATAGGAATCTAACTTATCAAAAAACCTTTTGCTAATCCATTGAACCGATCAAAGTATTTACAACCAATATCAGTTCATTTTTTCTAAATTTTTAAAAGTTTGTTTGAACTCATAACCAAGATAGAAATCAACTTAGAGAACTTACAAAACTATTCTAAAAAATTTCATACTTTTAGACATTGAACTAGACGTCCGCTCTGCCAAAATCAGGTCGACTGCTGATGGTACACTTGTTTGCTCTTCAACCGTTATCCTCTCTGTCCACTTCTATGGAAGCCCTCGCTCTAACGGACACATGTCTTCCACATGTTTCAGCGGAAGCCTTCACTTTTGTGGATACATACGTTTTTGTAGAAGCCTTCTCTCTTGCTAACAGGAGCCTCTCGTGTGCCTTTATAGAAACCCTCGCTTCCACAGATGCATGCATTTCCGTAGAAGCCTTTACTCTTATGGACATAGCCTGCGACACAGGACCATCTCAACACCCTAAAAATTTCAACTTTAAACCAAAAATTCCAACCTTAAACACTCTAGAATTCTTCTAGGTTTAATTTAAATCAATTTTAAGGATAATTCACCACCTTTAAACTCAAAGTCTCTTTCAAAATTTCAACACAATCAAAGATTAACAACGATGCAGAGAGCTCAGATTTTACCTTCTGAGAAAGTCCAACTCTCTTCAACCTTCGAGTTACAATTTGCAATACTTCAATTTAATCAACAGAACTTTAAACCTAAATTCAAATGGTTCAACAAAACCCAAGATTCCTCCCAAAAATTTCATATCTCAACAAAAAAAAAATTATACGTAGTAGAATTTCAATGAGAATTCCGACCTTGCAACGTAATTCCAACCCCAAGGCCTCCCACTCTCTGCGAAGGAATTTCCAAGACTATAGAATGGAGAAGGTCAAGTAGGCTACTTTTAAATGATGGTGATTATGGGGTTATGTTTACGGAAACTACCCATAATTGCATCCTTTAGAAAATAAAATAATTTTTAAAAAATATTCCTTACCCGAAAAGGGCAGTAGCTATTACAGGTCTCTTGTAAGATAGATTCGATAGAGCTTGTGAGCCACGAGCCAAGGCTATTATGAAACAATTTGACCTATTTCTACATTCAATTAAACTTTTGAGTCTCAAGCCAAACCAATTCTGAAATAGTTTGGCATATTTTTCTGTGTCAAATATTTACAAATAGGCAAATAGTGGTCTTTAGTGTTGGATAGATTTGATTAGACTTGTGAGTCACAACTTAAGCACACTATGAAATAGTTAGACCTAAACCAAGCATGACAAAAATTTTCACTCATCTGGAAAAGGCACATGACTGGGTTTGATTTTGCCAACTGCTGGGCCACTTTGAGTTTGTTACATAGATACACATTTGAATTTGAAAAGGCTAGGAATGATTTTGTGCATCATCTTGACTAGCCCTATTCCATTCAACTTGAAAGAAACCTTGAATAGAGAAATTGAATGATATTTGAATATTACTATATGATGTCACTTTCAAGATGAACTTGAGACAAAATAGTGAACTATCCAATCCAAAAGATCGAACCATTCGATTCTTAAAGTTCATTAATTACTCTAACAATGAAGACTTGACTAAAAATAAAAGCCTGAGGGCAACAATTTTACGCTAATCCAAAGGTCCAACAATAACATCATAGATAGTGTAATAATATAAAGCCTAAATATCACCAAGTAAGAAAAATAATAATATAATGGTCTAACAATAAATAAATGAACAATTAAGGAGTCTCATCTCAACAAATAAAACTCACTAAGAAAAATAAAGGAAATAATGGTGAACCTCATTCCTGCGTCTATGATCTCCTTGACTAAGACTTAAAAGGGGTGAATCATTGGGATGAGTCTACTAAACTTAGTAGGGATAAAATTTTATATTCATCTTAAGAATAAGAAAAATGAATGAGTGTGCTAAATATAAAACATTTTTGTAAAAGAATTAAGTAGAAAGCATTTAGTGAGACAAGTTTCAAAACATGCCACTATAACATAGTACGTACTTAAAATAGGCCACAATTAAATAATATGAAAATCTTAGAAAAAATTGCGTCACTCATGGATTTCGGGTTCAACATGTCATAAACATAGACAATAAGGCATAGAAGGAGAGCTCATAAGTGTCTATATCGTAAAATTACTACTTGGCAATCGCAAAGTCACAAACAACACTGATTAGGTTTAGGGTTTTGTACTCAAGGACACGATACTTATAGTTGTCTCATTAATTTATTTAACAAACAAACACATTCTTCAATAATCGAATGTGCGTAACAAAACAAAACCTCCACATGGATTGATCAAACTTTGTTTATATGATCAAGTTGATTAATATAAATAAATGTGCATGCTCAAATATATATACTATATATTCGTAAAAACAAGACATGTTGTAAAAAAAAATAAAAATAAACATCTATCTCAAACCTAGCCTAGCCTAGCAATGTCAAAGCACAAAAACTTAGGAAGTTCAATAATTATTTTAATTGTTGGTACCTAACATAAAAATGTCATTATTAGGCCTTAAGACTTCCTGGCTTAAAAGTTAAAGACCAAAAACATAGTAAAAATTGATTTTGGAGCCAATTGGGTCAAAACCAAAAACTAGTACAAAGTGTAACCCGAGCCGCATCTCCCTTGAATTGCTGCTTATAGACCCCTTAAGCCGCGGCTTGGCATTGTAACCATCCAATGCCTCGACCTCGATGGTTTTTTGTGGGTTTCCGGTCAATTTTCCTTTGAATTTCCATTCTTTCTAGCACCAAACCAACCAGACTTATAGTCTAATATTTGTGTGTAAATTTTCAACCATAAATTTGGAGTTTTTAATTCAATTTCTCAAACCCTTAACAAAACTCCAACATTTTACAAAACTGCTGGATAAATAGTGAAATTTAAGTTACCTTTTGAGATCTTTCAATAATCTCTGCAGATTCACACCCTAGGATTGTCGTTCAACCAATTTCCACACTGAACATATGATTATCTATACACCATTCCAATTTATCAGATTAATTTCTCCAAATATACAACGTAAGACCATAGAGGGGGGGAAAATCGAACATCAATTTACCTTCAATTCAGACATGGAACCGTTGAAATTCTCCAAAATTATGTCCACACTCCTTAGTAACTGGCAATATATCATTAGAATTAACACGGAAGACTCACTTTTATAAGCCCTACGGCTCGCCTGAGATAATGTCAGGAATCAGAGAAAATAAGATATTATCCAAGTAAATTAATAGAAGTCCAATAGAAACATGTTTAATTACTAGCTGAATTTTACATATGATGTGTACCAGAGAATGTGTTACAATATATAATGAAATTAATAGACATTTTTATGTGTGGTTTCAGGATGTGAATTTGGATGAATTCATAACTCATGAGATGCCATTGGAGAATATAAACAAGGCATTTCAGCTGCTGATAGATGGAAAATCGCTTCGATGCATTTTACATCTCTAAATTCTTTTTTTATTTTATCACGTTTTAAAAGGCTTTATTTGATATCATTAATTATCTTTCGTTAAGTATTTGTGCATGTATTGCTATCGTGATCTATCGTTATTATCTTTGAAAAGTATTACGTGTATACTTTCAAATTTTATGTGCAATTTTTTCTAGTATAAATTAAAATAATTTTAAATTAAATCTGTTTAACAGTCAAGAAATTAGCACAGGAATTTAAGAAAAGTCAAAGATCTTAGTGCTCCTCCCCAGTCCTCTGGAATACTTTGAGGCATTATGATTGGTCCCACGTTCATAGAATTTGGCCTAATTTTCATGCTAGAGCTAGCCATATGGTGGTCAAACCCAGGTATCGGATAATCTTTTGAGTGTGTGTGAAAAGATCTAGAAATACTTTATTCTAAATAAAGATAAAACCGAGTTAGACAGTCAACTAGAAGGGGGAAAGAGATATCATTTCAGGCTTTGTTGATTAACTACTATATGATTATATAGAAAAAGACATTACCAAAGAAGAATGGTCGATCCGGAAAAATGATCATCGATCGAGAAAAAGATGTTACATTCACATTTTTTAAAATCGAATGTTAATAAAAAAAACACGAAAATAAGAACATCGAGATTTAGATGTAAAATTCTTTTGAGAAAAAACTACGGGTAGAAGAGAAATTCACTATAATCAAATAAAAGTATGAATGAGTTTTATGATTCAAGTAACAATATATAGAATAATACAAAAACTCTAATATTGAATATGAGCTCGACTAGGTCTAAATAGAATTCGGGTCCATCGAATTCTAATAATCTCTACCTTAATACGAATTTCAAATGAGAGATCCAAAACGCAAACTTTTTCTGTAGAACTTGAAACGAATCCAGAACACTAAACTCTGACAATCTCCATTTCAAAGGAATTCTGATGCAAAGAATAAATTTACAAAACTTCAATTAAAATAACATTCTCTTTCACAAAGGCACCTTGAAGGGCCAATTCTATAAAAACTGGAATATTTTTGCAACAATGAATAAATCTTCATGTGATTTTTTCACGTCACCCGTGGTCAACGTGTTTCGTGTTGACCCAAATTCACTCACAATTCAATTAAATTTGGCCACGTAAAGGATTTTTGTCAAAGAGCCAATCAGTGGGGATTGGGAGATGCCTAAGGGTCAATATGATAAATTGGTATAAAGTGAAAAGGAAACCTTATTTTTCTTATTATTTTTTACCGCAAGCTACAATGAAAGAGAGATGTGAGTGAAGTGTGAATTCCAGCAACAGTGAGAATTGAGAATTGTTCACGTGGCCTTAACGTCCAAAAATCCATGAAATGACTTCGAAGCTAAGTCATTTTCTCCATTCATTTTTGTGTTTAAGTTTGACTCTCTCGTTGGTTTTTTGGATTTGAGCTCAGGAACTCATGTGGGATGAATTTAGAGTGTATATGAGGGTTCAGGCCATTTGGAGGCGAGGACTGGCATAATATGGCACTCATCCTCATGGGCAAGTGGGAGTGCAAGCTTCCGCAGCAAAGTAAATAACACACGAATCTGTGGAAGGCAAACTTCTGCAAAATGTACATGATAGTGGGAGTTAAGTTTCTGCAAGATCTATGTGTCTGCTAGAGCGAGGGAAACCCGTCCGTGAAAGTGCAGGCTTTTTGTAACAAGAACACAGGCTTCTGCAGCAGAAGCGTGGGACTTATGCGCAAGAGTAGAAATCTGCGGATACTATTTTTACATTCCAGATGTGACTCACATGCTGAATCGAGTCCTTGCTGCCTCGGCACTGAATGCTTGGTAAAGTTTGCAGCCGTAATTATGTTTCTTCTTATTTGGGTTCCTAGACCAGTATGTAACTTGTTCCTTATCCTTGTTCTTGAGTTAGATAGAAAAACTCATTTGATTGACTTTGTTTAGGTTTAGACAATTTTGTGGACTTTGAACCAGTGCTTGAGGCTACTGCTTCTTTTGGAATAAAGGAGAAACCGTTGTCGAGGTATAGATTTTATATTTTATGCATAGCATTGCATCATGATTTTCAAAACTGTATTTTGTGGGTTGCCATATATGAAAACCCAACAGGGACTGTTCGAAAACACGTTAGTTTTTATACTATGCATGTACGTGAGTTTCACACGTTTGATTTATCATGCATGGTATTTCATGGATTGTTATGTTACTGATACGGGAGGACGAATCCTCTTGATACTTTGGATGGTCACGGTGTCAAAATATCATGTGGCTATCCCAGTACATCTCATATTACGTGAAGATGTTTTGTTTGTACGCTGTGTGAAAATGGTTAAAAGGTAGGTGATGATACACTCCTGAAGTTTTGAATCCCTAAACTTGATCAGGATGTATTTGGTTATTGATATTATAGGTTGTGTAGTCATGGAGTTTTGCTTGTCGACAACTCGAGTGACGTCACTGGATTTTCAAATTGCCGTCATTTTTTTCCTTTTGGCTCATGAGGTGCTGCCTAGAAACGATTGTTGCCTTTTTGTCCATTTGATCTGAGGAATCCCTAAGTGATCCACTCTTTTCACTGAGAATTGTTTTATGGTGAAAACCTGATAGAGCTATTTTGATATTCATTGTCTATATATATATATATATATATATATATAGCTATGTTTTCTAATTTGCTTATCTATGTCTGGTGAGGCTGGTTTCTGAAAATGTTGAAAATGATTTAAATACATGCACGACATTGTCTTTGATCATGGTTTTGACGAGAAAAGATAAAAGTAATTTTACATGCATTGCATTTCTACTGAATTAGTCACTCACCCCAATGACCCCATATTTCATAGGTAAAGACAAGGCTAATCATGAGTAGCAGTTCGGTGGTCGATTTCCCTGATTTCACTTATTTCTTTGAGTGTTTATCTTTGTCCTTGGTGAGGACTTTATATTAAATTCGAGTATGTAAAAGAATAATTTGATATTGTTTGGCTTTCGATTTCATGCACAATATTTATTATATTCTTGCTATTATTTGTCATAATCACTATGTGTACCTAGGCTCATCTCGTGTGGACTATAACTTTGATTTGTGTTCAAGTCTTCCACTACGAACCAAGCTTTGGGATGAGTGATCGGGTCCTCTCTGAGGATTAGGTTGTAATACCCTGAATTTGTACCATGTGAAGATTAGGTAATTATGATATTTGACAATATGGGTATTTATTTGATTGAGTTATTATGGTAAAGGTTGATTTATAGTGTAAAAGGATGTAGGATATGAAGAATGAATTGATAATGAAATAGAGATTGAGGTTAGACGTGAAGGTTTTACTTGAGTTGTTCTCTAGAAGATTTGTGGTAGACCACAATGAAATTTATGGCATACCACAATGAGAATTGTGGTAGACCAGTTCTGGAACAGATTGCAAAGTGTAGCTTTCGAGCTGTTTTGTGGATGACAAATCGTGGATTTGTGGTCAACCAGTGTTATGAAAAAGTGGAAAATTGTTAGCTACTTGTAGAATTATGGTCAACCAGTTGAGGGGTGGTCGACCAGGAATGTGAAAAGTCACCTGAATTATAATGCAATGTCATGTTTTAATTGGATGGAGTGAGAATGGCACTTCAATTAAAACATTATCATCTTGATTTGATATTAAACCTTATCAAATCACTACCAAAATAGTCACTCCTACTGAAGTAGTTAAAAGTATTAGTCATGAAGTTTTACATATCATTAACTTTTTATATACTACACGACGAATTCTAGAACAAAAATTACAAGAAATTTGTAGTGAGAACCCTCTTGATGAAAATAAAAATACTAATAAGGAAGAAATTATTATTAAGCTAAAAGATCCTTTAGCCGAAATAAATGTTCCTAATCGAATTCCATATAGTATTAGAGATGTAGAAGAATTTTAACAAGAATGTAAAAATTTACTAGAACTAGGAATTATTAGAGAAAGCTTGAGTCCTCATAGTGCTCCGGCCTTTTATGTAGAAAATAAAAATGAAATCAAAAGAGAAAAACGAAGAATGGTAATCAATTACAAACAATTAAATGATGCAACTATAGGAGATAGCTATAAATTGCCAAGAAAGAATTATATATTAGAAAAACTCAAAGGAAATAATCTATTCAGTACGTTAGATGCAAAATCAGAATACTGGTAACTTAGACTAAGTGAAGACACTAAACCTTTAACAACCTTTAGTTGTCCTCCACAGAAACAATATGAATGGAACGTATTACCATTTGGCCTAAAACAAGTACCATCTATCTATCAACGATTTATGAATCATAATTTAGATGGATTAGAAGATATATGTTTAGCTTACATTGATGATATTATTATTTTTACATCAGGAAATGAACAGGATCATATTAGTGCAGTATTAAAAGTATTACAAAGATGTAAAGACAAAGGACTTATTATTAGCAGAATCTACAAATGGAATCTACAATCAAAACTCTGCAGGAACAGCAAAAGATGAAGGAAAAAGAAATATTAAAATTTCGACAACAGCTACAAGAAGTACAAACTTTATTAGATTCCAACTTTATTAGATTCCGCAGTAGCAGAAAAAGAAGCAATTGGCACTTCAATTAAAACATATCATCTTGTTTATTATCCTCATCAACTCATCATAAGGCAACTTCGTCAACTCAACACAAGACAGCTAATACCACCAACATGGATACATCATCATGGGCTGAGCAAGTTGATAAAGAAACAGACATACTCTCTCAAGGACCAAATATTGACACCATTATAACATCAAGTACAGCAAAAAAGAGGGGGGGGTAAATTAGGAGTGCTAACTTTTTTGTGTGATATTTATTATCTCTAATCCCTAAGTGATTTAACACATTCAATGCATACAATTAATAAAAAATAATAAGAGTTAAGGGATAGAGAGAAGCAAACCAAATTTGTTCGCACAATTCGGTAACTTTGACCTATATCAACGCTCTAAGTTTTTGACTTGGAGATTCTTAAACCCAACAACCTCCCCGGTTATTGTTGATTGAACTTCATGGGTGTCAATCAAGCTTTTAAAGACCATTCTAGGGTACCTCCCTCTTCTCTTTGACTATTCTCGGGGCATCACACTTTCACTTACCGTTTGAGTACAATAAATGGTAAAACTAAAAATCCAAACTCTCCCAAATATAAAATCTCAAGTTTGGGAGTTGGAGAGTTAGATTTGACACTCAATTATAAACGAGAAATTGTGAATGAAGTTTGGCAAAGCTTCGCTACGATTCTTGCTTGGTTAGTTTGAGCTCCAGAGTGTCTTCTATTTACAAACTTTGCAAACCGGTCAACCACCCTCTATTTGGTCGACCGTTCCCGACCGTTGGAATGTTTCTGTTGTAAAATATAGTCGGATCGGTCGATGACTTTGTCCCCAGTCGATCACTTCTGCACAATCCAAAAACTGGCTCAAATCTGTCTTATTTTTTGGTCAACCATTTCTGAATCGGCCAACCACTTTTATGCAGTTTTTAGCATTTCAGCAATCTACCTTCATTTTCAGTCGACCACTTCTCTGCAAAATAGAATTCTTGAGCTCTCTACCTTGATTCTAGTAGACCACTTTTGAATTGGTCCACTGCCTTCACTGTTTTTCAGCAAAATGGTCAACCTCCTCTATGGTTTAGCCATCCTCTTCTTCACGTTTAGCATTTCTTGAATCCTCTAAGTCTCAATGATCATTCTATAAGCTACATGACTTAGGCAAACACGTTAGTAAGCAATAATATCTATATTAAGGGTATTTTCAATAATGAATAAGCGTATTTACTTAATTCAAACAAATACATAATAAACAACTTAATTATACAAATAAAATCGTCATCATCAAAATAAATAACCAAATGTCTATTAGGTTTACACATATCTTGTCACATCTATTTACATTTTCCACATAATGTTAGTTTCATTTGAAAACATATGCATAAAACATTTATGTACATTTTCAAAACCTTGATGCATGTCTATGAAATGAATGCATACAATTCTATCATTCTATCACATAAAATCAATGCAATACTTTCCAAAGAATCAATACTATCCTTTCCATTTCTTAGTTTGTTCTCCCATTTCAATCATCAAACAATCACATTTTAATCTTTGCAATGGATCAATACTATCCTTATATAGATCTTAACATATCAATATTCATGTGATAGCATACAAATAATTCAATTCATATCATAATACTAACCTTCTATACACAACAATTCAAACAAGTGCTATATTCTAATGATGTAGGCCAAAGGGCCATAAACACACAATATCTCTTACTTCAATTCCTTAGCTTAATATCTTGCAAGTGTCCTCAACTTTTAATTTAATCTTTAACACCTTGAGAAGGAGAACCATAGTCTTCTTCCTCTTCAAGCCTCTTCTCCTTCTCTTCTTTCTCTCTTTCAAGTTTTTTCTCTCAGAACTCACCTTCTCTATCTCTCTCTCTTCTCTCGAATTCTTCTCCCCCTTTTTCTCACGATTTTCCTTCTCTTACCACCCTCTTTTCCTTTTCTTCTTTTCCCCACGCCAATTTCTTCGTTATTTTCCCTTAAGTTTTCTTCTTATATAAGCTTAGTCTCCTTCATCAGCCATCCAAGCAGACTTAGCCATCAATTGCTGAGTAGTCAACTCCTTCATCCAATAAAACCATGACGTCATTCCCTTATTCGAATGACTTTTTGCATTACCGATCAATCAACAACACTAGATGATCTACCGCTAATCAGCCTTAAACTAAACTCTGTATACTTTTCAGAATACCATCTTGAATGTTACAATCTATATTGACCGTGATCGACCGCTAAATCCTCAAGATCAACCGCCCCTTCAGCCCAAGACCAAATCATCATAGAAGCTGGTCGTTCACCGAGCGACCTCAATTCCTCCTCATTTTGAATCTATAATGAAGCTGAACGACTGAACATCACCTTGATCGACTACCACTTAACCAAAGAGTCTCATTTCATCAGTCTGCACACTCAATGGTCGATGAAACCACCCGCTGATCGACCACTCCCCATCTAAATCCACTAAAACATAGAAATTCACACCTCCAAAACCATAACCCACAAATAACTATTTTCATCCAATATAACTTTAATAATCAATCAAATGAGTATCTAAATCATCAAATATCATCCTCATTTAATCTTATGCTTAATACGATGAAAATTCAAGGTATTATAGAAAATACCCTTAATACAGTTATTAATGTCCATTAACATGTTTATCTAACTCTATGTAGCCTATATGTTGATTATTGAGACTTAGAATATTGAATTTGGGCAAAACACGGAGAAGTGGTTGACTTCGTAGAAGAGGTGGTCGACCAAATTGAGTCAACACATTGGAGGCGGTCGACTAGTTGAGAAATGGTCGACCTAAAATCAAGGCAAATTGCTCGAGTTTCAAGAACGATGTAAAGCAGTCAACCGGTTAAGAAGTGGTCGACCTCATAAATGGACAGATTTGAGCAAGTTTTTGAAAATGTGAAGAAGCAATCGACCTATGAGGCAGAGCAGTCGATATATTCCATTGCACAACATAACTGTAACGAACGATTTTTGGTAAATCCTTTAAAACGCGTAAAAATATTAACTTTTGTAAAACCGTTCGCTTTTCACATAGATCAGAGTGTGACGCTAAACCGAACCGCTACTAACCTTTTTTAAATTCGTTATAAAAATCGATTAATTTGTGGAAACATTATAAAATCCTTTATTTAAAACATAGCAGAAGTGTAAATAATTTAACAAAAGAAACTAAACAATTAAATACAATTTATTACAATTGTTTTTCTCTTTTCGTTTAAGCCTCGCTAGCCACAAGTTCCCACGTGTGCAAACTCTTCATCCCTGCTTTAGATTATTTGTTCATCATTTGTACCTACACCACAAGAAAGACGTGAGCCTAATGACCCAGTAAGGAAAAGGGTTTAATGCAACATGAGATGCCTCTCTTTAGTCCTTTTTGGAATGGGGGCCACCCAAATCAATCCTTTCATTACATCATTCGTTCGTTCTTTACTTTACTTTTGTTCATCATTCATTATTCGTACATCGAGCTGGAGATTGGACGTTGTCCTTTCAAATGGCATAGTCTGGTCGGCTTCTAACCTCCTGTGTGCAAACTAGTCCCTTTCTCGACAAGGTCAGGGCTTGGCCTAGCTATAAGGCTAAATCCGTACTACCCATTTACCCTAACTCCCTTTTCTTCTTTTTCTTAATATTTTACCTCACATAATGCATGCTTGAATACCACTCTGGTGCCACTCCCTACTGGTTTCTATTAATATGATTCATGATCATACATTCTCAACCTAGCATGATGCATGATCCAATTCACATTGCGCATATAAGGAATGTAAATAACAATTGCATTGAAAGTAAAGCAGCTATAATTGAATTTGCACATATAATGAATCACAGTAATTGAAAGCACACAATTATAATTGAATGTGCGTAACATGGAACAATTATGATATCGAATTGAAAGCAATGAATGAGCAATATGAAATGATAAAGTAGCATGCGATGAATTATAATTAACTAAACATGCTCGTTAAACTAAGCTAAACTAAACATGGAAACATGCTTTAGACAACGAATAACATACACATGCTTGTAAATTGGTAATTCTTATTCTAGTTGCTTAAGCATGCTTTTATTATAATTAATTAAATATGTTATATTTAATAGTCTAATTATTATCCTAGTTAATTACATGCTCAAGATGATTACATGCTTAAGAAGGGATTTCATTTAATATTCTAGTTACATATCTTGGTTAATATTAATTTCTTAAGTAAAATGGTATATTAATTTCTTAAGTCAAATAACATGCTTCCATTATTCCAATAACTCAATACTAAAGTACAATTCAGTTATCCACCATTATTCTCTAAGTTAATTAACATGCTCTACTTAACATACAAGCATTAAGAAGTAACCAAGTTAATTAAACATGCTCAATTAGTTAATTTACTTACACAACTAGTTAGATAATTACATATTCAAGATTAGTTATCCATTAAACATGCTTGAGTTGATTAACATGCAAACATGCTCACTAGTTAATTTGTGGTCCTAATTAATTAACATGCTCAAGGGAGTTAATTAAACATGCTCTAATTAATCATGCTTATATGTTCAGCTAATTAAACATGCTTCAGTAAGTGAACATGCTAATTGATTATGCTAGTTAGTTAATTTAGACCTGCTAGTTAATCAATTTAGTCGATTTACATGCTCCACTGATTAGTTGGTTAACATGCTCCAGGATTTGTTATTACTTAAACAGCTAGCTAAACATGCTCGACCCATTTATTTAAAGACTAGTTACTTAATTAGTTAATTAAATGTGCTCAAGTCTACCTAGTTAGTCAAACATGCCTATTAACATATTCAGAATAACACTAGACAGTAAATATGGGACGAATGAAATATCAGTTCAGTTAACGCAGAGAATCCAAGCTAGACATCCAGAAAATAACAAAGAACAGAACAGTAAATCATCCAAGGAAAAACCCACATTCGAAGCTGATTTGTAGCTCATTCCTACTCCTCATCATAGTCAACCATTGATCATTTATCACAGCAATCCATCACAACAAAGAAAGTAAAACATTTGCAATAAAAAGAACAATTAACAATAAAGAATATGTCTACAAAGAAAAGCATTCGATCACAATTATAGGAACAACTAGAAAAAGCAAAACTAACAGTAAAGGAAATGAATCACGGAGCTAGTCATATTCTAACAAGTGCTAACAATTCTACCCTATCCAATAAAGGAAATATCCATAGCAAGGAATCAACAAG
Source organism: Begonia loranthoides (assembly GCA_022433065.1). NCBI lineage: Eukaryota > Viridiplantae > Streptophyta > Magnoliopsida > Cucurbitales > Begoniaceae > Begonia > Begonia loranthoides. The sequence goes on from CM039469.1 coordinate 31,822,136, forward strand.
GAAAATATAGCAGGAAATCATCTAAGGAATTAACAGTAAGCATTTTAGAAAACAAACATAAAACACACGCACTCTACTTGTGGTGTAGGGCCTCATCTGGCCAAGACACCCCTATTTCTTTACCTCAAACTTTATCGCGTATTGCACTTAATCATTATCCTTCTCTTTCCTTGTCCAATACCTTCATTACTAACACATGTATCCATTAATAACTTCTCATCGAATTCTACACACTTTAACACTTAACAAATTCCAACAATCACAACTTAACAACGAACAAAGCATTCTCATTATTCTTTTTATCCAAATAGAATGGTAGCGGACAGATCATTCCAACATACATAACTAACGGTTCATAAACTTATCACGATCAACAACAGAGAGCACATTCACTTCATACTAATCACATGGAGGTTACAAACAACTCATCAATCTAACCTAATTTAACAGCTTATTCCAAATCTTAACAAAACAAAGGACAATTCATGTATATCAACCAAGCTCAACCGATTATTATTCCCCACAACAGAGTGCAACCCACAAACAAAATCATCCTACATATAAAGAAAAGGGCACATAGAACAACCCTTGAATACAGCACAACTCCCCCTTTTAGACCACAAAACAATCGACTCCAACAGTTATGTATCACTAATTAACATTTTGAATCCAAACTGTAACTTAACAATAATTAGCATTTCCATATATCTCAATATTCAGAGTTCTTTTCTAACATATTAGAAAACAATAATAAATTAAACGTAATACTCACAACAGCACACGGAGTATAAAACCCAACATCACACACAGTTATCCTTTTTAAATTTCCAACCAATAGAGTGCATAATCAACATCACACTTGGAAAACTCACGTTAACATATCACTAAGCATCCATCAACATATTATTAACTAACCAACATTTCCAAAAGATTATTAACCAACCAACAATTCCAACACCAACCAACAACAACTAACTCATAAAATCCACTAACCAACAGCAACTACATGAAGAAACAACAAGAATAATCAACCAATAGAGTATGTTATAAGAAAACAGGGAAGGAAACTCACCTCCAGAGCATCGGTCTACCTCCAGAGGAAGCTTCCAGCTCAGCACACCCACTGTCCAACCATTCCCAGATAGCTCCAGCCCCAGTTCAGACCACCTCTCCATTCTTCCTTCTCACAGGAGCTCACTCGAGTTCAGCCAGCCCCTGGACATCTTCTACATCCCAATTTAAGAGCACAAATCCACAGCTCAGTTGACAACATCCCATAAGTCTCTCCACCAGACAAAACATTGCATGCCCGACAAATCCTCTCCATTCTACCCACAGTCTCCAGCTTTTCTAGAGGCTGCCCACCCCCCGCTCGACATGTTGTCAATCTCCAATACAGTGGGGACCAAAAGAAAATCAACCCAATAGCTGGACCATGGCCTTTGGTCGGTCCAGCTCGAACCGCTCCTGCTGCCATGGACCCGAGGCGTCGATCGCCTCCAGCCCGTTGTTCGCCATTGCTTATTCGTCTTTACCAGCACCGTCTGTCGCCATTCTGACAACACTGGCCACCAGGAATCATGCCCCACCCTGCGCCAGATCTGGCGACCCAAGCCAAAATCAACGATCTGAGCTCCAACCCGTTAAGCCCGATGCTTCAACCGTTGCCAGCCGCTCGATCGTCGGTCCCCAACTCGCCATCGACGTCTCCCTTGCTGCGACTCCTCTTCGTCTCCAATCACCTCCCTTCCCCAGGTCTCCTCTCTCCCTCTCGTTCGGTTCTCTCTCTCCCCCTCTCGTTTTTGTTTGCCCAGTCACAAATGGCCAAAGGCCATTGTTTAATTGATTGAACTGGTTCACTAAGTGAACTGGTTCATCCCCTCGTCAACTCTATTTTAAAATTCCCCTTTTTAAATCCTAATGCATTCTAATCCCCAATAATCCAAATTTAAATCCTTAATATTCTTCTTTCTCATTTCGTCAAATGGCCGTAGGCCAGATGAAATAAGAAGTGTTGAACCGATCCCTTAATAGATTCAGTTCAGCTAATCGAAAATACACATCCATTTATAAATATTAATCCCAATGGATCGCTTATGTTATAATTTTATTTAATTAGCCCTAATTGATCACATACATTATAATTTAATTCATTGAATTAATATTTATTTTAATTACATTAATTTCCATAAATTATAATCTAACGAAGACATCACTGGTAATACCCCGATAACTACCCAATTAATATAATACCTCTAATTACCTTCCTATTATTTTTATTAAATTCCGATATGAAAATTCATGGTGTTACACAAACATAACTCTCCATACTTCAAAACTAGAGATTTTATATTTAGGAGAGTTAGGTTCTTGTTTGTATTTTAATTTTATTTCATTGTACTCAAATCGAAGGTGACGCCCTGTGAATAGTCAAGCTAATGATGACGCCCTAAGAATTAATCATTATAAATGTTTGATTGACACTCGTGAAGTCAATCATCACTAGCCGGAAAGGTTAGGTGATTAAGGATCTCCAAGTAGTAAACTTGGAGCACGGACATAAGCATGAGTTGCCAAACTGCATGAACAAATTTGGTTTACATTTTCTCTATCCCTTAAACTCCTTTATATTTGTAATTGTTTGTTTATTTATTTGCATTAAATCACTTAGGGTTTAGAGATTAAAATATCACATGAAAAAGTTTAGCACACCTGATTCACACCACCCCCCCCCCCCCCCCCCCCTCCTCTATAGGCATTCACATGGTCCAACACTAAACCCTATTTCTATACTTATTGTCTTATGTAAACCCTTCCATAAATACGATGTAAACCTTAAATCATGATCCAATACAATTGACGCAAGTATTTCATTCACCTGTATCATCTCTTGAATATATAATTATGTATATTGATTCATTGTATACGTTATCTTCACAGGAAAAAACTGAACAGTCTTTGTTAATCTGTCAATGATCACCCATATAACATCATATTTCTTAATCGTCTTGGTAACCCAACAACAAAATCCATAGCTATATGTTCCCACTTCCATTCTGGTATTGTTAAGGGTTGTAATGTTCTCGTTGGTCGTTGATGGTTTGCTTTAATTTGTTGGTAGGTTAAGCATACTTCTACTTGTTTAGCAACATCCTCTTTCATATTAGGATATTAATAATGTTACTTGAGATCTCTATACATCTTGGTACTTCCAGAATGCATAGATAAATTTAAGGAATGTGCTTTGGTTAATATTCTTATCGTAGTTTCCTATCCTTAGAAATATACCATCTATCGCTAAATTTCACAATCCCTTCCTTAGAGATAGAGAAATCTGATTGGTTTATCTCTAATCTGACTTAAGACTTATACATTTGGGATCATCCTCTTGAGGTCCCTTAATCTTTTCTAATATAGTAGCCGTTAGTGTAACATCCCATTTCCGTTTTTACATTTTCATGTCCATATCACATTTCCGTAAAAATTTCATCATTTTAAAAACCATTCAAAAATACTTAAAGAAACGCATCATAGTAAATATACGTGTAATAATTAAAATATTTAAACTATTTTTCCAAAAAAATATTAGCTAAAACATTTGAAAACCATAACTTAGAGTCTTTAAACAATTTAAACAACTTTTATTCTTTCATGAGCCATAACTCCCAAGGTCGATTCGTGCATGGTAACACAAGCTTGCATAACATGACACTTCTTCCATGTTCACTTCACTTGGATCATAATCAATACCTACATCACTAGAGGAATAATGAGCTTATTGCCCAGTAAGAGATATAAATGAAATGCAATTGCAAAGCCTATAACAACTCTATATGCATATGTCACATAGCAGTTCATATATCACAAGCAATAATACAATTTATTATCTAACAATGAGCAAGAACCATGAACTACGAACCAACAATAATTAAACACTATGCATACTATTATTACTTTTCATTTTAGGTGGCACATGGAGTGAGAGCAACCTTTTCTATATCCGAACTCACTTGCATGCTAGATGAAAGCAACCTCTTCAGTATCTGAACTCAACCGTACGCTGGGTGAGAGCAACCTCTTTAGTATCCAAACCCACCCACACAGATTTGATTCCATGTAAGAGCAACCTCTTCGGTTTCTGAACTCATGTGCATGCTGGGTGAGAGCAACCTTTTCAAATACGAAACTCACTCATATTGACTCGATTCCATGTGAAAGCAACCTCTTCAGTATCCGAACTCACGTGCACACTGGGTGAGAGCAACCTCTTTAGTATTCGAACTCACTCCCACGGATTTGTTCCCACGTGAGAGCAACCTCTTCAGTTTCTGAATTCACAAAAAAAACTAATCTGTTTACATTTGCATTTATTTACATTTGAAAGGCACTAATATATGGCAACAACCAAACTTACTAGGCAATAAGGACATTAAAGGAAACATGTTGTAAACTTTACCTAGGAAAATATGTCACAGTAATTATACTTCTCATCGTGCATCTGTGATAACTAACAACATGCATAAACAAAATCTAATTAATCTAAAATCTACTAGAAAACATTATCACAGGAGTATGTCATTTCATCCCTAAGAGAATAACCCAAACCCATTTCTTTATGACAGAACATTTACAGGTTGTATCTTTTAACATCTAGATTATTAACACAGAAAACAACAGAGGAATATAATTCGGCGGTTTCATTCTTAAGAAACATACTCTTCAGAGGCACATCTAGGCAGTTATCCATGCAGAGAACAATATTGACCCAAGCAAAACAATAATCAGCAGTCAATTAGCAGGAAGAATAATCCATTTAACGTCCAGATTATTAGCAAACTAAAACTCAAACATTTAGGTACAGAAAACCACTAAATCAAGCCTAGGAATCACTGAGAACATATCAAGGAATCTAACAAACATGCAAAACTAATTTCCTCATGGACAATCCTATTAACAGGGAAGAATAATCATAGAAAAAAAGTTATCAACATGTAAATTTACTTCCTCTATATAATTTATTGTCGATAGATTATCTCTTATCATCTAATGTATGAAAACTAATAAAAAAAAAGAGGCATAAGAATAGCAAAACCATCACATAAACACTAACTTGCAAAGAACAAACAATTCACATAACAAACAACCCTACTCCCATGATGTAGGTCCTTACGGACAAAGAACATGCATAATCTCTTACCTCACTTAATCCTTCTCTTCTCCTTACTTAGCAGTAGCCTTTCCTCACTGTCGAAACGTCTCACAAAAGCACATAACCAAAACACATCTGAAACAACACAGAGAGAACACAGAAGAATAATCCTCTGGTTTTCTACCCCAAAGCCCCCTAATACATTCTGTAACACTCAGAAATCGACAAGGAGTCGAAACTATAAGAATTCCAAGGACCCTTCACACAATCAGATACACATTTTCAAACCGATGCTATGTGTACTGGACGATTAGTTCAGCGTCCACGATCGACCGCCAATTCAATCGATCAGCCGCTAAATTCAGTTTTCAAATGTACCATTCGATCGTCGTCCGACCACCATACCAATTTCACGCAGGCCATGATCGACCGCGAATCCTTCCAACTGATTACCACATAAATGGTTATTCGACCACAACTTGTATTAATTTCCTTATTTTCCTAATAACCACACCTCTATAAATCTAATATATTTCCAAGTGTTAAAAAAAAACACTATTATTCATAATAATATAAAACGTGACAATTTTACAATGACAAACTATTACTCCTTACATATTCCAAGATTTACACAAGTCAAAATACCACGGGTATTACAGTCAGGGTAATAGCTGAAAGCGTAGACACCAATTGTGAAGTAATTACCTATAATTCCTGCTTTTGAATCTTTGTTTGAAGTACTAGAGGCATTTCAAGATATAAATGCATAGTTATTGTCTTTTTACTTAGTGCATCTACCACTACATTTGCTTTTCCGGTCAACCATTTGCTCGAGCGCTACCTTGATGGCTATTTTGATGGACAATCTGTAATATGTTGCAATCAACCAATTTCTTCCTACTCGACTGCACCATCGACTGCAAATCTGTGAGGCAATTTGTCTTTAAAATTGGTCAAACAAATTTTCATTACTCGATCGCTTCCTCAATCGCAAAACCTGAGAGCACATTTTCTTTTGTGCAGTCAATCACGTGGTCGACCAATTCCTTAGTGTAGAGCATTTTGGGTCGACCTCGTTCTTTGTTTACTCGACCTATTGCCTTCTATTTGCTATTCTTGAAATTTCTAAGTCCCAATATGATACCTATTCACTACATGGACTTAGATAAACATGTTAGCACAACATTAATACTCGTATTGAGGGTATTTGAATATAAATATAAATATAATAAATAAACATTTATGCACAAACAATCAATAAACAACTTGTAATTGCAATTAAACCATTCATCATAAAAAAAATTAAGCCTAATGACACTTAGGCTACAATCTCTTCATTTTTTATAATGACAAACTATTATAAGTTGTTTATCCATAAAACTAAGCATGTGTATAAAGTATTGCATAATATGATCTCTGCCCTTTAATTTATGCAATATTTCTAACCTTTACATTATGCATACATTCTACGTATAACTTATATAAATATCTCTCCCCTTTTGTCATAATCAAAAAGAATTCATGGGGAGGCCTAAAACAACAAGAAATCTCCCCCTTTTTCAAAATTCAAAACATAGAAAATTTCGATGGAATATCAAACAATCAACCAAAATAATATATTTTCAAGAATAAGATACCAATTGTAATAATCTATCTTTGAAAAAAAAAATATTCAAGTTAAAAATTTCTCTCCCCGTATATCAATGCACAAAATCAAATCATTGGGGAATATCAAACAATCAAGCAATACAATTTTAATATATTTTTATCTCCCCCTATTGAATTATCATCAAGAATATATGGAGGAAATGCAAAGAATTCAAGAAAATGATACCATTTGTAATATTATCAATTGAAATCAAATTTTTCTTCACCTTTATAAATATTCAAAATCAAATCCATAGGGATAATCAAGATATCAAACAAAATAATTTAATCAACTCAAGAAAATTTAATCAATCTAATTCTTCCCCTTTGTCATTCATGAATCCAATAGAAATTGGGGATATGCATCAAACACACAATTCTATTTTATCCCTCTATGTTAAGAACCAATTTTAAATCAATGGGGTAATCAAAACAAGACATTACTATTTTGTCCCCCTAAATCAATAAAGAATTTCAATCTAATGGGGAAAAACAAAACATCAAAATCAATTACTAGCAATTCTTTAATATATGCAATTTATTATGTCAATTGCTAGATTATCAAAGATTAAACCAAAAATAAACTAATTGAGAAATAAAATGATACCAAAAGAAAATGCAAGTAATAAAATCGAATCAAACAAGAGAATATGATTTTAACCAATATATACATATCGAGAAAAATTTATTGAAATCAAGAGTATAAATGTAACGACTCAGATTTTCATAATTCCTTTAAAATGCGTAAAAAATTGAAATTCTCTTTTTAAAACAAAACGTATCAGAGTGTGTCTAACTGGATCGCTACTGCCTCTTTCTTTAAACTCGTTATGGAAACCAATTGGTAAAATGTGCGAAAGCGTTATAAAATAAATCCTTTTAAAACATGGCGGATTATCAAAACTTTGCGGAAGCGTAAATAAATCATTTAACGAAGAAATGCTAAACGAATAAATACCGCGTTTGAGAAAGGAAAACTAAATGACTAATTACAATTTATTTACAACCTTTTCTTTTCCATTCCCTTTAGCCTGGCCAGCATCAATATCGCACGTGCAAATCTTTCATCACTGCTTCATGATGTGTTTATCATCTACTTATTATTTGTTCGTCATTGTACCTACACCACAAGTAATACGTGAGCCTAATGGCTTAGTAAGGAAAAGGGTTAATACAATTATGCTTATGACTCTCTTTAGTTCATTTGGAATGTGGGTCACCCAAAGCAATCCTTTCATTAGCCATTTACCATTTTATTTCTTTACTTTAAGTCGTTCGTTCGTTACTCTTACTTCGAGTTGGAGATTGGAAGACCCGTATGGGATGGTATAGTGGGTCAGACCTAACCTACTACAGGCAACTAGGTCTTGTTTCTGATAAGGTAGGGGCATTGCCTAATTGCCAGACTAGGGCCGCTACCCATCCGCCTCCCAACTCCCTTATTCTTTTCTTTGTATCTGTGTCAGGCTAAGCTACCAGACCACGAGGCCTCTATTATCTTACCGTTTTACTCATTTTCATCATTTTATCCTCACTCATGCATGTGTGCGTACCACCCCGTGGCACTCCCTATTAGTTTCTATTAACATGATGCATGACCATACATTCTCAACCTAACGTGATGCATGATGCTCAATAACGTACATTAATAGAAATTGAAATGCGCATTGAAGTAAAAGTACTATAATTGAACTCGCGCATATAATGAATAACAATAATTGAAAGCATACATAAATACAGGGAACAGTTATGATATCGAATTGAAGTAGCGAGTGAACAAGATGAGATAATAAAGTAACATACACTAAATTACAATTAACTAAACATGCTCATTGAACTAAGCTAGGCTAAACATGGAAACATGCTGTAGACAATGAATAACAGCAACATGCTTGTAAATTGGAAATCCTTATTCTAATTGGTTAAGTATGCTATACTTTAATAGTCTAGTTTAGTTAATTAACTGATTAATTAATTAAGCATGCTCAGATAAGTTGGTTGAACATACAAAGGTTAAACATACTAGCATAATTAAAAATCATTATCCTAATTAATTACATGCTCAGGTTCAGTTAATTACTCTAGTGAATCAACATACTCAAGGAATAATTAATAACTAGTTAAACATGCTCGTATTACTTAATAAGAGTAAACTAACATATTCAGGTAGAATTACAATTATTATGCTAAGTAGTTATCCTAATCAGTTTACATACTCAAGATTGTGATTGGTTATTCTAGTCAATTTACATGCTCGGATTACATACTTCTATTCTAATAATTCAAACATACTTAATTATCGTTATTAACTAGTTATCGTGGATTGGTTAATTAACACAATAAACATGCTCAGACTATTAATTAATGGAACACTCGTTAAGTTAATTAACATACTTGGGGATTAACTTACACAACTAGTTAAGTATGCACAAATTTGCTATTTCAAGACTATTAAGTTAGTTAATAAAGTAAACATGCTCAATCAAATAAACATGACATAACTTAGATCTATCGTTATTATCTTAGTTAGTTAACGTGCTCAATAATGTGATTAACAGTTGAATTAAACAACTAGTTACCTAAACATGCTCAAATAGAATTACCATTATTATTCTATTTAATTATCCTAATTAAATTGCATGTTCATTATCACAAGTACTAATACTAGGTTATGAAAGTAAGACAAACAAATGGCAGCAGAACAATGATGAAATACATAGCAGCTTGAACTTAATAAGTAAACAGAAGTTAAACTATAAAGAACAACTCATAATAATGTCTTCCCATTTAACTCGTCTATCTCGTTCATTATATAAGCATTTCTCGTTCATCAATTGTCTATCACTCGTTCATCAATTATTTAAGCCTTTATGACAAACTAGCAATATCACTTAACAGTAAAGAATACCAACAATGAATAATAGCTGTTAACCAAGCAATATCACAAAGCTAACAATAATCTACCCTATTAATCCAAGGAAATAACAACAAAATATCATTCAAGAGACACAACACTACTCACGCACACTACTTGTGGTGTAGGGCCTCCAAATGGCCAAGACACACCTAATTTCCTTACCTCACAGTTTTAACACATACCAGCACTTATTTGTTATTCTTCTTCGTCTTTTTCGATACCTTCACAAATTAATAACACTAGTCATAAATCTAGTAAATTATTCAACTTATGAAACTTTGTCGTCGCTTAATAGAGTTTCCTAAATGAAACCACTTCCTTAATTACAATTTCGCTTAATAAATTAATCCCAATTGATAACGTTTAGAATTGAGTTTAATACGTAGCGAAAACCAACGTGATTTCACCAATGAATTATAGGCTCGTAAATCAAAATTCAATAACGATATCTGGATCAAGTCAAAAACTATATCATCCAATGTCCATACTATGCATTAATCCGATTAATGATTCGAATCCGCCTCCATAGAGCGTATCATTCAACCACTCATAACGCCTTTACTTTACCAAACTAAATCAACAATTCTATGTATACAAATCAAGCCCAACCGGTTATTACTTTAACAAGATCATCCTACATAAAAATAAGGCACATAGAACAACCCTTGAATCTAGCACAACTCCCCCTTTTAGACCACAAAACAATCAACTCCAACAATTATGTATCACTAATTAACATTCTGAATCCAAACTATAACTCAATAATAATTATCCAGGGCACCACAACTAATATTATTTCCAATAGATTATTGATTCTAGACAGTAGAATACTCATCCCTTAATATCAAACCCAAACCCAACATGTAAGCATAGTCATTCCATTTCACAACAGAAGCAACAGAGAACATTCCAATACAACAAACAAAAGTTAAAATGACAGAATCAAAGATCATCACAAAACCAGCCAACAAGATTACCCCTCGACAAAAACCCACATGAACAAAGCCAAGATTTATAACATTATCCAATCTAACAGAGCAGTTTAGCAATCCACAACACATTCTTCATTAATGTGTTTTTAACTAATTTGACATAGGAAGAAATGCTCACCCAAAGATCCGAGAGTAGCAAACCTCTCTTCAACCATCCCTGCTTACAGTCCTCCTTCACATTTTTGTCTCTCCACTCAACTTTGCCAGTTTTTCTCAGTTCTTATCTCACCAGGGATACCACACAACAACCATAAGAGAGTTCTCCCGCACAAAACACCTTTGCCCTTTTATCCTGCCCACGCCAGAAGACAATCACTTTGCCACTTCCAGAGTGTAGCTCCTGCACACCTGACAACGTTGTTTTCTCTATGCAGCTTTCCAGAGGCTGCTCCCCACACTCACACCATCGTTGTTGTCTGCCGCAAAGGTATGGACCAGACTCGTTCAGACCCAACAACGGGCTGGACCCTGGCCTTGAGCCGATCCAGCCCAAACCTGACACTTCCAGCCATCTATCTCCTGTGAGATCGCTAGTTGACACCCTATCGTCGCCAACAGTCAGCGCCGGCCAACATAACGAAGGAGGAGGGAAGAATCATCTAACATAGCTCCAAACTTCGCTGGAAAACATCGCCCAAAGCTCGAATCACCGCAGGTAGCAACTCTGATTCCGAGCCCTAGCATCCCATGGCCTGCCTCTTCACTTCGAAAGCAACCGCCACACCCCGGAGCTCATCATCGGACAGCGTCGCCCGAGCCCACGCGTCGTCAACCTTCCTGATTTACTCCCCCTCTCTTCACTCTCTCTCTCTCGGGTCTCACCCCCCCTCCCTCTCTCATTTTTCTGTAAATGCCCGAAGGCCAAATGGTAAGAAAAGAAACCAATCCCTTTCTTTAAAGTCTAAACCGCCTACTTGAACCGGTTCTCTTGAACCGGTTCACCCTCAATTAATCATTTACTTTTTAATCTATTTTAATTCCTCCCCAATTAATTATTTACAAAATCCTCCACTCCAATAATTCCATTGAATCTTCACTTAACCACTCTCTAACATTTTAATCCCAACTAATCTGATAAAATCTTATTTTATTCTCTTCCACATTAATTATAATTATCGTCCGATAAATTATCAAAATAATGATCTATCGGCTACGTCCTTGGTAATACCTTAATTATTATTCGATAAATCCAAATACCCCTGATTAATTTTCAATTATTCTTAAAAAATTCTGATATAAAAATTCGGGGTATTATAATAAAGATCAAGCAATATCATCAAATTATATCCAACTCTTGATTCAAATAACGAAAAACACCCAAGTGCTTTTCTTAGGCACTCAAACCTTTTTGGGTCCTTTATTCTTAGTAATGGTCCCTTTCGGAACCCAATCCAATTTTATCATTCAATTTTATAGGGCAAACAAAGTATTTATGTCATATACAATTACAAATATTGCATGTAATAGGACCAACAAAGAAATTATTATATTTTTTTTTTCTTGCAAAAGGTTTACAGCCAATACCGACTTTGTCAAATGTAACCATTTGCTTGAGCATATTAAATTTTTTGCTCTTGTTAGTGAATTTCAAAGCAATAAAATTCAAATCATCATTTTTCAATTTTAATTCACTAACATCAAATTCTAAAGATTTAATTGTAGCATTAGAACCCTCAACCATGCTTTTCAAATCAACAATTTGATTTTCAAGAGATTTTAACCAATGCAACATGCTTCTCAATCAAATTATTGTTATCCATTTTCAATGAATTGTGTTTTCATTTAAGCACATTAAATCTATCCAACAATTCATTAAAAGCATCCAACAATTCATCATTAGCATCAAATTCATGATCTGAATCACTAGATGAATTGTGTACCTTTTTCTCATTGGCCATGAAGCATAAGTTTGAGACTTCTTCGATCTTAGAAGAAGAGTTATCCTTGCTATCATCCCATGTGACCTTGAAGGCTCTTTTCTTGAATGCCTTTGATTTCTTCTTTGTTTTAGGGCATTCAGTAAATGTGGGTCCAGGTTTCCCACATCCAAAGCAAACAATTACCTTCTTTCCTTTCTCTTTCTTCTTTGAAGGTATTTGTTGAATTTCTGGGTGATGAACTTGATTTCTTCATCTTCATCTTCACCCTCTTCCCCGGAATCCACTTGAGAGCTTGAGGAGACTTTGAGAGAGCTTGAGGAGACTTTAAGAGCTATGTCCTTTCCTTTGGGAATATCTTGCTCCTTTTGCTATTCCTTCTTATTGCTCTTCATTGTAATCTCATGCGTCATTAATGATCCGATGAGGTCCTCCATCTTCATGGCTTTTAAATCCTACACTTCTTGAATGGCAGTCACCTTTGGTTACCATGCTCTCGGTAAACATTTAAGAATTTTTCTCCCCAACTCTTCATTGGGATACACTCTACCAAGCACTTTTAAACCATTAGTAATGTTAGTAAAATGTGTAAACATACAACCAATGGTTTCATCTTTTTCCATGGAAAACAATCATAATCATGAATAAGCATGCTTAATTTAGATTCTTTTACTTGATTAGTGCCCTCATGTGTAATTTCAAGCAATTTCCAAATTTTGAAGGTACTATCATATGCTTGAACTCTATTAAATTCATCCCTATTTAGATCACAATATAGAGTATTTATAGCTTTTGCATTCATGATCAATTTTATTTTATTGCTATCATTAAACTCACTATATATCTTTGGAATCTCTATACCATTTTCAATTTTATGCGGAATGAAAGGCCCATTTTCAATAATATTTTAAAGATCATAATCTAATGATTGAATATATATTCTCATTTTAGCCTCCCAATAAGTATAATCACTACCATCACAATATGGAGGCCTAAGTAAACATTGTCCTTCAACTTGCAAATTGAAGGCCATTTTAAATTGAGCAATTTATCAACAAATAATTTGAACAAAATTATCCAAACAATTTCCAGTCAACAAAAATCAGTCCAATAGGTACAATTCAAGCAAATATGTCCAAACAATCATAATATCACACAAAAATTTTAATTAACCTACTCTAATACTAATTGTTAGAATCATTGCCCGCCTATAGAGGGGACGGTGAATTAGGCGAGCTAATCTTTTATGTTCGATTTAATTATTCTAACCCTAAGTGATTTGATAATAATAAAATAAAGCAATTACAAATATAAAGAGATAGGGTTAGAAAGTTGACACCGGTGTTGTTCTCGCGGTTCGGCAACCCTAGTCTACGTCCACGCTCCAAGCTTTCCACTTGGAGATCCCTAATCGCCCAATCTCCCTAATCTGTGATGTTTGACTTCACGAGTGTCAAACAAATCGTTACAATTGACTCTTCACAGTGCATCACCCTTGACTTGACTAATTCGCAGGGCATCACCCTTGACTTGACTAATTCGTAGGGCGTCACCTTTCACTTGACTAATTCGTAGGGCGTCACCCTTTTCTGTTGACTACAATGTGGAAATGAAAAATACAAACTAAATCCCAACTTTCCCAAATGTAAAACTCAAGTTTTGAAGCTTGGAGAGTTAGGTTACACGCTCAAAAAATGATTTGGAATTGAGTATAAAGATTGGCAAGGCTTTGTCTCAATTCCCGATTCATTACATTGAGCCTCGGAGTGTCTTATACTTATAGACACTGAGAAATCGATCGACCAAATCCTTTTTGGTCAACCGCTTATGACCATTGAAAGCTAGCCATTGCGTTGTCCAGCATTTCTTGTCTACCCCTTCTTCAACCACTACCTCGACCGTAATTCTGATGGGCAATCTGTAATATGTTGCGGTCGACCATTTTCTTCCTAGTCGACCGCATCGTCGACTGCAAATCTAAGAGGCAATCTATCTTTGAAATAAGTCGACCAAATTTTCGTTGCTCGATCACTTCCTAGACCACAAAACCTAGGAGCACATTGTTTTTTGTAACAACCCGATCCTAAGTTCTCCGGATAAACGATGTAATCAAAACTTTGGAAGTAAAATGGGTTTGATATTATATAATACATAGTTCTATGGACATTAAGTTGCGACGTATAACCTAGTAGGTGTTTAATTTGGGCAAAACTTAGACGAAAATATGAAAAAGGATGTATTTAAGGACTTGAGGACGCCTGCGGACGCGATGTGTCATCCACAACACATTTGGAGTGTCTTCCAGAGGTGAGGATGACTCGAGATGACAAATAGCGTCCTAAATTTGCTGTGGAGTGGAGTTTCGGATGATGGACGCTGACGGTGCGGACAAGGCTGGATACGTCCGCAATGAATCTATTTAGATCTAGAGCATTGCGGACGACGGCGGACGACTCGAACCAGCGTCCGAATGAATCTGTCCAATTTTTGGGACAATTCAGAGGCCACCTGCGGACGATGCGGATGACGGCACGGCATCCGAAACAGGGCTGCAGATGGTACGGACACAGTGGGGACACCATTTTCCGTCCGAAGCCATGTATTGGCTGAGTGATTTTTAGTCTTGCGGACGCATGCGGATGACAGTATGGCATCCGTACAAGTCCGAATTGCAGTAGATCTGCAAAAATTAAGAAAATAAAAGTCAGAAAAATTGACGTAACTTGACATTTAGCGAGTTAATATTCGCACTTTTGGCGAGAAAAAGGAGTTTCCTCCTGGTAGTAGCCCACAAAGGAGCCTCCCTACAAGCACGTTTTGTCTCCTAGGCACTTCCTCTATTTTACAGCACATTTCTTCCCCATACACTTCTTCATTTTGTTTCTCCTTCGTTTCTACTGGGGGAAGTTCTGCTAGAAAGGGACGAGCTACTGTACGTGAGGAGGTTCAACTTCAAGGGTAAGGAATGGGTTGTCTTGGCCATTTTGAGGCCCTACACCCAAGTAAAAGTGTGTGTGTGAGTATGAGTATACTTAGTTCACTTGCTGAGATTGGTAGAATACGTAGGAAATTTCTTGATGAACTTCCATGCTTTCCTTCAATACTTGTTGTTGCCTTCACTTTTCACTTTGTAGATGTCACCGTTAATTCCTTTTTATGTATAATTTCTGTTCTGTTTGACAAGTAAACATCAAGAAAAAGAGGAAGGGATCTAGACAAAATTCTAAAGGAACAATGAATGGAAATGGAATATCATGCCTGAAATGTTAAAGAATGAATGCCTTATGTTGTGGCCATATTTAGTAAGATCACCTATTCTGTGGAAATAAAAATGAGCCATTCCATAGTTTATCTAGCAGTATGTTGGTTGCCGTGTTAGTTGCTAATGATTGTCTACTGTGTATAGACATTGACAAGCACGTTTTACTATCAATAACTGCTACTGTATATCAACGTTATGAAGTTCGTTTACTGCCCTCATTCGATCTAAAATTTCTGATGCAAGTTACAGTTTAGGAAGCATGATAAATGTTCTAATTTGTTGTTTTATTGCTCAGATAAATGCATGTTTATATGTCTAAAACATCATCGTTATGGAGGATTTAAATTACATTTGAACGCTTACATTTGTGTTGTCTCATGTAGTTTATAAAAGCATGCTAGTTTCTCTTGTGTAGTCGACTTAAAAGCTTGATAGATGGTGTAAGGTGTAGTTATTCTGGCTGCTTAAAAATATGTTTAGTCTTGTTGCATAGCCGATTTAAAAGCATGCTTGTATGATCGTATTTTACTACTGTATACTATTCATCACGTAATCGTTCAACGTAAGTTTCGCTATTATAAACTGACACGGATCATTGCTGTATTCATATGATTATAGTATGCTTCACTATATACATTCCACCATTTCTGTTGTGGGTAAATTGTCCATTAGAAAGCATGTTTAGTTGCTAGTTTCTTCTGTTGTTATGTTCGATTGAAAGCAAGAATTGTTGAACGTGTTTTCTGCTGAATGGTTGATTAGAAATACGTTTCGGTACTCACGTATTCTACTATGTAGTAGATTAAAAATATGTCATTGTCATTGTAAATTCAATATGTGTTATAGCTGTTGTTTCTTTGGGTTTGCAATAATGTTGTAGCTCTAGTTGGATAGTAGTTCATTTACTCTATGCTGCGTTATTTCCATTATGCACGAGTATGTCATGATCTAGCTGTATTAAGCGTTAGTGTGATTAGTTTCCATTTCATGATTGAACACTATCATTATTTTATCATGAGAAGTATGTGCGAGTATTCACTTTGATTCCTTAAAGAATTGTTGTTGATTTCGATATATGTGTTATTTAAATTGTTAGAGGATGCATCATGTTAATAGAAACCAAGTAGACAGTACCCTTCGAAGGGAGGTATCCACATGCATGAGTGAGGAAAATGGTAAGAACAAGTACGTTCGAAGGAAACCTTCATCACCAAAGAAACCCTAACGGCGGGATACGCTGGAAGGGAAGAAGCTCTAAAGGCGGGATACACCGAAAAGAGGAAGAACTCCAAAGGCGAGATACACCGGAAGGAGAAAGAACTCTAAAGGCGGGATACGCCGGAAAGAGAAAGAACCCAAAAGGCGGGATACGCCTGAAAAAGGGAACCAATAGGGAGTTTGGGTAGATGGGTAGTCCGAATCTAGCCTAGCAGCTAGGATACACCCTCACCTAGTCGGTAAAGGGACTAGCATGCACACAGGAGGTTAGAGCCGTACAGCTAGGCCATCTCAAAGGACCACCCCCAATCTCCAGCTCGATGTACGAGTTAAGAACGAACAAAGAAAATGAACGTAATGAAAGAGTTTGGTTTGGGTGGCTCTCATTCCAAGAAGAACTAAAGAAAGAAATGCATAAATTGTTTTCCCCCATCTCCTTATTGGACATAAGCTCACGTCCTTACTTGTGGTGTAGGTAACGAGGAAAATATACCAGAAATTAAGGGAGAGGTCATTCCAGTGGAGCCTACGGTAGGTCCGATAAAAACGCCAACGGAGTAGTAGTACGGCATGAAGAAATGAAAAGGAAAATCAATAAGAGCTAACGTTGAATGTTTATCTTTTACGAACGTTAAATTTTCCTTTTATTGCCTTTACTTGGATATTCAGAATATTATGTAAGTCTTATTTGGAAACTCAAAACTTTGGATTTTAAATTATGTTTTAAATGCCGTTTTCTGATAACTATTATTCACCTTTCTTTGTTATTTGGTAAAGGTAGATTTTCTCATTAATTATGCTTCCGCAACTTTTATGAATGACTTTTTAAAGAGATAGTTTTCTTCTCTTTAATGAACGATTCAAGAATGGGTTTTTATTAAGGATCAGATTTTGATGTACACAGGAGGTTAGAAGCTGACAAACTAGTATGCACACAGGAGGTTAGAAGCCGACAAACTAGGTCATCTCAAAGGACAACCCTCAATCTCTAGCTCGATGTACGAGTTAAAAACGAACAAAGAAAACGAACGTAATGAAAGAGTTTGGTTTGGGTGGCCCCATTCCAAGAAGAAATAAAAGAGAGAAATGCATAATGGTGATAATTATGTGCATTGGATGGCTAGAATGAAAATCTATATTCAATCCATTGATTACGAAATGTGGAGGATTCTATTGAATGGACCTTATGTCCCAGTTAAAGATATAGATGGATTGAAAGTACCTAAGTTAGAAGATGAATTTAATGATGTAGATTTTCGTAAATTGAGTTTAAATACTAAAGCTATAAATCAACTATATTGTGCCTTGAGTAGTAACGAATTTAATAAAATTCAAAGTTGTGAAAGTGCGCATGACATTTGGAAACTACTTGAGGTCACACACGAGGTCATTCCAGTGGAGCCTGCGGTAGGTCCGATGAAGACGCCAATGGAGTAGTAGTACAACACGGAGAAAAGAAAGAAAAGAAAAATCAATAAGAGCTAATGATGAATGGTTAATTTTCACGAACGTTACATTTTCCTTTACTTAGATAATTCAAAATATCATGTAAGTCTTATTTGAAAACTTAAAACTTTGGATTTTGAATTATGTTTTAAATGTCGTTTTCTGATAACTAGTATTCTCATTGCTTTATTATTTGGTGAAGGTAGATTTCCTCGTTTAATTATGCTTCCGCAACTTTTATGAATAACTCTTTAAAGAAACAGTTTTCTAATAAAGAATGAACGAGTTTTTATTAACGATCGGATTTGGATGCACTCTGATAATCCCTTTTTCTTTAGAAATGATTTTAATTTGTCGTGATAGTAAGGTTAATGAGCTTTTAAAACGGTTTAGAAATCTGAGTCGTTACAATTGGTATCATAGCAGAATTTATATCAGAGCCATACTACTACTCAAGCATCTCGCTACAGACAACCCAGACTCCATAGGTAATGCCTCTGTTGTAAGTTTTCCCTTATGTTTCAGATAGCATATGAATGATTTATTGCATAGTAAAGTCAGAAATGCATAGAACTGTAGTACGTTTTTACTTATGTTAACGAGATACATATTAATGACTGCTTCATAATGTAGAAAACAAAAAACGTAAAACTTGGAAGAACTGCGATTGTTTACCTATGAGCTTAATGTAGAAAACGTAGAAATGAGTAGAACTGAAATAAGGAAATTGTTTACCTATGAAACCTAGTTCATGAAAATATGGAAAGATATAGGACTATTACAAGTTTTCCTATAATGACTGAAATCCTAAAATGCTTACTCACTTATCTAAGTAACGTGGACGCGTACGAATTTAGAACCAAGAATGGCAAGGCGAGGAAGAGGAAGACTACATGGATTGAGAGGAAGACTACATACAGGCACTTTGTACACGAATTGAGGAATGAGATCCAGGAGGCAGTTATCGGGGCCGACACCGAGGGTGTCGCATATTCGAAGATGGTGGCTAGGGCCCTAGACGTGGAAGGAGTAAAGTTCTCTGCGGCCAAAACAAGAGAGGTTAATCCGAGAGTGTGGAAGCCTAATCCAGGTCAGCAGTCGAGGAGTGGTCCTCCTACGACTCAGGGAGTCAAGCGCCCAGCTGAGGCGGAACTGCAGCAAAGGCCAGATAAGAGGCCTATGATACCAGCGACCAATATTCCTCAGCAAGATGCCTGTCTTAAATGCTAGAGGGTACACAAGGGTGAATGTTTGGCAGGCTCAGAGAAATGTTTTTCCTATGGAAAGCCAGGACACAGGGCCAGACAATGCCCAACCCGACTTGTAGCTCCCCGAGTTTTCGCCCTATACGAGACTGAGGATGATGACCAGCCCACAGTAGTAGCAGGTACGCCTTATTTAATCGTCAAATAATTATACACGTATTTATGCTTAAAAAATTTCCCCTACATAACTTAGGAGTTTTACCTTAGAACAAATGACTTACCTATTCCTCACAGGAACGATATATATAAAGGGATGTGAGGCTTATGTCTTGTTTGATTCGGGTGCTACGCACTCATTTGTATCTACTAAATTCTGTGAGCGGGCGAACTGTTTCTCTGACAGTATGAATTCCACGCACCAAGCATTGCTACTTTCTAGTGACTGACTGATTATGAAAGGGGTGCTCAAGAATTATGCAGTGAAATATTAATGGCCATTTAGTCTGGGCCGATCTAATTATCATGGATCAAAAAGGCTACGATGTTATAATGGGGATGGATTGGCTATCCACCCATGATGCGATCATCAACTGCAAAAAGAGGGAGGTCAGCTTTTACCCTTCGGTTAGCGAAAAACATATCTTTCGCGGCATTAAAGAGAAGGAAAATTCGCTATTATCTCCGCACTTAAAGCAGATAAATTACTCAAGAATGGGTGTGAAGGATTCCTACTCAATGTGGTTGACACTACCGCTATCACTGAGGTTAAAATTGAGAATGTCACCGTGGTACATGAATTTCCGAATGTCTTCCTCAACAATCTTCTTGGTTTACCCCCAGACCGTGAAATCGAGTTCGAGATTAATGTGCAGCCAGGTATGGATCCTATTTCCAAACATCCGTATTGGATGGCACCTACCAAACTGTGAAAGTTAAAATAACAACTAGAAGAACTAGTTGCTAAAGGATTTATACGGCCCAGCTTTTCTCCTTAGGACGCACCGGTGTTATTTGTCAAGAAGAAGGACGGGACCCTAAGGATGTGTATAGATTATCAGGAGTAAAACAAAGTGACCATTAAGAATAAGTATGCTACCCAGGATCGACGATCTGTTTGACCAACTGAGTGGCGCTAGAGTATTCTCCAAGATTGATCTACAATCAGGATATTACCAACTGAAAGTTAAACCCGATGATATAATGAAGACTACATTTCATTGATGACATCTTAATCTATTCCTGATCAGAAGAGGAACATTGTGAGCATCTACGAATAGCATTATCTATTCTCAGCCAACACCAGTTGTACGCGAAGTTTTCCAAATGTGAATTTTGGTTGAGCAAGGTCGGTTTCTTAAGCCATGTTATTTCTACAGAAGGTATATCTATTGACCCAGCAAAAATATAGGCAGTGGTGAACTGGATGCCACCGAAAATGTTGGGGAGGTACAAAGTTTTCTAGGATTAGCCTATTATTATAGGCATTTTATCAATGGATTTTCAAAGATCGCTCTACCACTTACAAGCCTGACTAAGAAGAATACTCGATTCTGGTGGTCTAGTGAGTGTGAGAATAGTTTTCAAGAACTGAAACGCAGACTTACTACGGCCCCAGTTTTGACATTGCCCACAGAGGAGGGCAACTTTTGTATCTATTGTAACGCATCGAAAAGGGGACTAGGAGGAGTTCTTATACGACATGGGAAAGTTATCGCATATGCATCCCGACAGTTGAAGATACATGAGCAGAATTACCCCACCCACGATCTGTAGCTTGCAGCAGTGGTCTTCGCTCTCAAGGTCTGGAGACACTATCTATATGGACAGCGCTATGAGATTTTTCCGATCACAAGAGCCTCAAGTATATCTTCACTCAAAAGGAATTGAATATGTGTCAGCGACGGTGGGTTGAATTCGTCAAGGACTATGATTGTGAGATTAAATACCATCAGGGAACGCTAATGTTGTTATGGATGCCCTCAGCCGTAAAACTGCAGTAATGAGTGTCATATGAGGGGAAATGCCTTCTGTACTTCAGAAAGATCTCCAGAGGATTGGAGTACAGATGGTTCCAACACCCTTGGATGTGGTATTAGCAAAGTTGACCCTGATGCCATCTATTTTTGAACAGATCAAGGAGGCCCAACAAAATGATGATGTATGCAAGGGTTTCAAGTTGAATCCAACCCTTCCGAAGTATCAAAATCTCTCTACTTCCACTGACGGCATCGTTAAGTATAAGGGTCGATGGTATGTAACAGATGATACTGCGTTACGAACAAAGATTTTGAGGGAAGCCCACACTTCCAGTTTCTCAGCACACCCGGGAAGTAATAAGATGTATCGAGACTTGAAGACTCATTACTACTGGCCGAGGATGAAGTATGAAATTTCCAAGTTTGTGTCAGAATGCCAAATATGCCAGTACGTCAAAGCCGAGCATCAGCGCCCTGGCGGTGTACTCGAATCACTACCGATCCCTGAATGGAAATGGGAGCACATGACCATGGACTTCGTCACATGCTTACCTAGGACAGTTAAAGGCTACGATGCTATTTGGGTGATTGTTGATCGATTGACCAAGGTGTCGCACTTCCTGTCAGTATCTATGACAGACACAATGAATCAAATTTCCGAATTATATAATAAGGAAATCATCTGGCTCCACGGTGTTTCAGTTTCGGTAGTATCGGACTGTGACCCACATTTTACTTCGGTCTTTTGGAGGAGTTTGAACAAAGCAATGGGCACAGAATTAAATTTCAGTACAGCTTTTCATCCACAGACTGACGGTCAAAGTGAGAGGACTATTTAAACACTCGAGGACATGTTACGTGCCTGTGTTCTCGAATTTCATGTCAAGTGGAAGAAATTTTTACCATTGGTGGAGTTTACGTAAAATAACAGCTTCCAAGCCACTATTGGTATGGCACCCTACGAAGCTCTATATGGGAGGAAGTGTAGATCCCCCTTGTATTGGGATGAAGTTGGTGAAGCGGAACTCTATGGCCCTGAGATAGTGCAGAAGACAGCTGAGTCTGTGGCCCTGATTAAGCAGAGAATCAAGGCAGCACAATGCCGCCAAAAGAGATATGCAAATAATAGACGTCGAGATTTAGAATTTACTGGAGGTGATAGAGTGTTCTTGAAGGTGTCTCCCTTCAAGGGTATTGTTCGGTTTGGCAAGAGGGGAAAGCTCAATCCCCGGTATGTGGGACCTTACGTTATCACTGAAAGGATAGGACCTGTCACATACAGACTACAGCTACTAGATTCCATGGCAGGTGTACATTACGTCTTCCATGTATCTATGCTCAAGAAATGTCTTGGTAATGCAACAGTCTTAGCCCCTTCTGATAATAATGTCGTTGTACAGCCCAATTTGAGTTACTGAGAGACCTGTTCAGATCCTCAATTCAAGAGTGAAATAATTGCGACGCAAACGGATTCCGCTGGTCAAAGTTCTATGGCAGAATCATAGTCATGAGGAAGCCACGTGGGAGAAAGAAGATGATATGAGGGCTAAGTACCCCGAGCTGTTTAATAGCTAAATTTTGGGGACCAAAATTTTTGTAAGGGAGGTAGGATGTAACAACCCGATCCTAAGTTTTCCAGATTAACGATGTAATCAAAACTTTGGAAGTAAAATGGGTTTGATATTTATATAATACATCATTCTATGGACATTAAGTTGTGACGTATAACCTCGTAGGCGTTTAATTTGGACAATACTTAGATGAAAAATATGTAAAAAGGATGGATTTAAGGACTTTAAGACGCCTACGGATGAGACATGTCGTCCGCAACACATCTGGAGTGTCTCCTGGAAGTGGGAATGACTCGGGACACCAAACCACGTCCTAAACTCGCTATGCAGAGGCATTTTGGATGATGAAAGCGGATGGTGCGGACGAGGAAGGATGCGCCCGCAACGAATTTGTTTAGACTTGGAGTTTTGCGGACGAAGCGGACGACTAGGTCAAGCGTCCGAATGAATCTATCCAATTTTTGGGAAAATTCGAACGCTATATGCTGACGATGCAGACGACGTCTGGCGTCCGAAACACGGCTGCGGACGGTACGGACACAAGTGGGGACGCTGTTTTCTATCCAAAACCAGATTTTTGCCTAAGGATTTCTGTCTGAAAGTTAGCAGATCTGCGAAAAATCAGGAAATAAAAGTCAGAAAATTCGACGTAACTTGGCAATTAGCGAGTTAATACTCGCACTTTCAGCGAGAAAACGATGGCAGTAGCTCAGTAGCCCACAAAGGAGCCTCCCTATGTGCACGTTTTGTCTCCTAGGCTCTCCCTCTATTTTATAGCACATTTCTCCCCCCTACACTTCTTCCTTTTATTTCTCCTTCGTTTCTGCTGAACTTTGCTGGAGCTGGGAGGCCAAGGAGTTGCACGGGAGATTCGACTTAAAAGGGGTAAGGAATGGGTTGTCTTGGCCATTTGGAGGCCCTACACCCAAGTATTGTGTGAGTGTCTATGTGTTTGGTGATTTTCTGTTACAGTTGAAAAGATATAGAAATTTCTTGATGAACTTCGTCATTTTCTTCCAAAAATGCTGCTACAATTTTCCTTATTAGTTCCTTCATCTTGAAGTTAATGTTTGAAAAATAAATAGAATATGAACAGCCCTTGATGAATTCTATTGTTCTCTTGAGATATTGCTACTACCTTCTCTTCGCACTTTGTAGATGTTCCCTAGTTATTCTTTATAAATTCTATTGATGATTAACAAACAAGTGATAAGAAGGTAAAAAGGTTAAGATATGTCTAAAGGAAAAATGAACGGGAAGGAGAATCATGACTGAAAGGAAAGATGAAAGGAATTGATGATCTTGTAAGAACACCAGTTGATTTTTGATTTCCTATGATAAAGTTTGCTATGCTTCATGATGTCATGCGTACGGATTTCTTCGCTGTAAATTTGATCAGATGTTATTATACTCTTATGGAAAGTATATTTTGTATGAGCTTAGTGATGTTTCCTTCCAGTTATTAAGATATACATGTTTCACCATTCGTTTTTTTTTTTTGGAAATACTGTTGTATAAAAGGACCTAATGCATATGTTATTTTTCTGAATTCCTTACTGTCCAAAGCATGAGTAGTAATAGATTTTAATGCATCTATTGACTATTGAACGTATGCTTCTATGTTGCCTCTAGTTAGAGTATGATCATTACATGTTGCCTTTATGTTCGTTACTAATATTATTTGTTGTATGTTCGCTGTATGATCATCAGTAAATTTCCTATGAAAACTAAGTAATAAGCACGTTCCGTGAACAAAGTTGTTGTTATTTCCTTATTACGTAAAGCATGTTTAGTTGTTAGTTATTTTGTTGAAAGCAAGGACTGTTGAACATATTTCTGCTAGGATAATTCCGGTTTAATAATAAGCTACAAGTATGTAGTAAACTGAAAAGTATGTTATAATATCTTCATTTAGTAGCTTGATTTACTGCTGTTTTAGTATGTGAAGCAAGTAATGACATTCGTTTCATTTCTTGTTTACAATGAATTTCTTAAAGTGTTGATATTAATTCTCATATGTGCTTGGTTGATTAGGAAGAAGTTAGATAGATTGAGTTCATGATAATAGAAACCAAGTAGGGGGTAACCTTCAAGATGGTACCCACATGCATGAGTGAGGACAAATGGTAAGAACAAGTATGTTCGGGACGAGCGGGAAACGTCCGTCACCGAAGAAATCCTAACGCCAGGATACACCAGAAGGGAAGAAACTTTAAGGGCAGGATACGCCGGAAAGAGGAAGAACTCTAAAGGCGGGATACACCGGAAGAAGAAAAAACTCTAAAGGCGGGATACGCCAGAAAGAGAAAGAACCCAGAAGGCGGGATACGTCAGAAATAGGGAATGAATAGTGAGTTGGGGTAGATGGATAGCCCGGATCTAGCCTAGCTGCTAGATACACCCTTACCAAATCGGGAAAGGGACTAGTATGCACACAGGAGGTTAGAAGCCGACAAACTAGGTCATCTCAAAAGACAGCCCTCAATCTCCAGCTCTATGTACGAGTTAAGAACAAACAAAGAAAACGAACGTAATGAAAGAGTTTGGTTTGGGTGGCCCCATTCCAAGAAGAACTAAAAGAGAGAAATGCATAAATTGTTTTCCCCCATCTCCTTACTTAGCATAAGCTCACGTCCTTACTTGTGGTGTAAGTAATGAGGGGATTATGCCAGAGGTTAAGGAAGAGGTCATTCCGATGGAGCCTACCGTAGGTTCGATGAAGACACAACGGAGTAGTAGTATAGCACAGAGAAAAGAAAGAAAAGAAAAATCAATAAGAGCTAATGATGAATTGTTAATTTTCAAGAACGTTACATTTTCATTTATTTGCCTTTACTTGGATAATTCAAAATATCATGTAAGTCTTATTTGGAAACTTAAAACTTTGGATTTTGAATTATGTTTTAAATGTCGTTTTCTGATAACTAGTATTCTCATTGCTTTATTATTTGGTGAAGGTAGATTTTCTTGTTTAATTATGCTTACGCAACTTTTATGAAAACTCTTTAAAGAAACAATTTTCTAATAAAGAATGAACGAGTTTTTATTAACGATCAGATTTGGATGCACTCTGATAATCCCTTTTTCTTTAGAAATGATTTTAATTTGTCATTATAGTAAGGTTAATGAACTTTTAAAATGGTTTAGAAATCTGAGTCGTTACAATAATGTTGTAGCTCTAGTTGGATAGTAGTTCATTTACTCTATGCTGTGTTATTTCCATTATGCACGAGTATGTCATGATCTATCTGTGTTAAGCGTTAGTGTGATTAGTTTCCATTTCATGATTGAACACTGTCATTATTTTATCATGAGAAGTATATGCGAGTATTCACTTTGATTCCTTAAAGTATTGTTGTTGATTCCGATATATGTGTTATTTAAATTGTCAGAGGATGCTTCATGTTAATAGAAACCAAGTAGGGGGTACCCTTCGGAGGTAGGTATCCACATGCATGAGTGAGGAAAATGGTAAGAACAAGTATGTTCGGGATGAGCGGGAAACCTTCATCACCAAAGAAACCCTAATGGCAGGATACGCCGGAAGGGACGAAACTCTAAAGGCAGGATATGCCGGAAAGAGGAAGAACTCCAAAGGCGAGATACGCCGGAAGGAGAAAGAACTCTAAAGGCGGGATACGCCAGAAAGAGAAAGAATCCAAAAGGTGGGATACGCCTGAAAAAGGGAACCAATAGGGAGTTGGGGTAGATGGGTAGTCCGGATCTAGCCTACAAGCTAGGATACACCCTCACCTAGTCGGTAAAGGGACTAGCATCCGCACAGGAGGTTAGAGCCGTACAGCTAGGCCATCTCAAAGGACCACCCCCAATCTCGAACTCAATGTACGAGTTAAGAACGAACAAAGAAAATGAACGTAATGAAAGAGTTTGGTTTGGGTGGCTCCCATTCCAAGAAGAACTAAAGAGAGAAATGCATAAATTATTTTCCCCCATCTCCTTACTGGGCATAAGCTCACGTCCTTAAGGGAGAGGTCATTCTAGAGGAGTCCGATAAAGACGCCAACGGAGTAGTAGTACAGCACGAAGAAATGAAAAGGAAAATCAATAAGAGCTAACGTTGAATGGTTATCTTTTACGAACGTTAAATTTTCCTTTTATTGCCTTTACTTAGATATTTATAATATTATGTAAGTCTTATTTGGAAACTCAAAACCTTGGATTTTAAATTATGTTTTAAATGCCGTTTTCTGATAACTATTATTCACCGTTCTTTGTTATTTGGTAAAGGTAGATTTTCTCGTTAATTAGCTTCCGCAACTTTTATGAATGACTTTTTAAAGAGATAGTTTTCTTCTCTTTAATGAACGATGCAAGAATGAGTTTTTATTAACGATCGAATTTTGATACACTCTGATAACCCCCTTTTCTTTAGAAATGATTTTTAAATTTGTCATGTTAGTAAGGTTAAATGCGTTTTTAAAACGGTTAAGAAATCTGGGTCATTACATCTTTTGTGTGGTCGATCACCTGGTCGACCAGTTCCTTCGTGCAGAGTGTTTTTGGTCAACGTCTCCTTTCTTTACTCGATCTCTTGCCTTCTATTTGACATCCTTAAAATTCCTAAGTCTCCATATGATATCTATTCACTACATGGACTTAGATAGACATGTTAGCACAACATTAATACCCGTATTGAGGGTATTTCTAATGAATATAAGTATAAATACAATGATTAAACATTTAATCACAAACAATCAATAATTAACTTATAATTGCAATTAAACTATTCATCATCAAAATAATTAAGCCTTATGACACTTAGGCTAACAATAATTACATATAATTCATGCTTCTGAATCTTTTTTGAAGTACTAGAGGCATTTCAAGATATAAATGCACAGTTATTGTCTTTCTACTTAGTGCATCTGCCACTACGTTTGCTTTTCTCGGATGGTATTTGATCTCACAATCATAATCTTTTACAAATTCTAACTGCCGTCGTTGCCTCATGTTCAATTCCTTATGAGTGAAGATATATTTTAGACTTTTATGGTTGGTAAATATTTTGCATCATTGTCCATATAAATAGTATCTATATAGTTTGAGTGCAAATACCATTGCTGCTAGCTCCAAATCATGCATCGGGTAATTACATTCATATGTTTCTAACTACTTAGAAACATAGGCAATCACTTTTCCATTTTACATAAGCACACACTCTAACCCACTTTTAGATTAATCACAATAAATACTATAATTACCATCCCCCAATGGTAGGGCCAAGATTGAAACTGTAGTCAATTTCTGTTTCAACTCTTGAAAACTTTCTTCACACTCATTCAACCACCAAAATCTAACATTCTTTCTTGTCAGACTAGTCAAAGGCAAAGCAATTATTGAGAATCCATCTATAAATCTTCGATAATATCCTACCAACACAAGAAAACTATGTATTTTGCCAACACTTCATGATTATGACAAGTCCAAAAATCCTTGAATTTTAGCTGGATCAACAACAATGTCATCTTTAGAAATTACGTGACCCAAAAAATTAACTTTTTCCAACCAAAACTCACACTTTTAAATATTTGCATATAGTTGATGTGCTTCCAAAATAGATAATGTGATCTTCAAAATATACATGCTTTGAGATATACCAACAAAATTAATAGCAAAGAACTTGTATGAACATGCTTCAATATAATAGCAGACATGCTTTAAGTTATATTAGCAGTTTTATATGGTAGAACAAGGTTTACCACAGAGTTACATGCGTTGATTTCTATGGTAGCAACATCAAGTTATATAGCAGCAACAATATCACAGCAGTAGCAATAATCTATTATGCTTAGCAATGAAGTAACAATGGAGAATAATATACAGTATAATAATAGAGAACCATTTACAGCAGCAACAAAGGATATGAACAAAGTAATATGTAGTGTAATGAAAACAACAAAGAAATATCACAGAATAAAACAACAGAAAATACTACCTTTTAGTTCAGTTCATCTCTGGATAACAGTTGCTAGGCTTATTCATGTCTCGTAACTTTCCTCTACTAAGCTTGATCATTTAACTTTGAAAATGTAACTACAGAGAAACTCAAAGCTTAACATCCAGAACATATAATCAAGTAATAATCACGCATGAGGATAAATAAGCATTTAAAGACGACAAATGAACAACAAGAAATCTAGCGTAAGAACAACTAAAAGTCTATAGCAGAACAAGACATACATGGGATAACAGAGATGAATATTTTCACAAAAGCTAAGAAATCACAAATCAACACACACACACATTTACTTGGGTGTAGGGCTTCCACATGGCCAATGACTACCCCAAGTTCCTTACCCTTTGTTGATGATTTGATACACCAACGGTAGTGTCTCCCCCTCAGCTCCCACACTCTCCACGCAGAGAATACACCAGCAGCAAGGAACCCAACGAAGAAGAGGATGCAGAAGGAGAAGCCCAATTGGAACTACATAGAACCCTGGGAACCAACCGTATGCCTGGCAGGAGCATGCAGGTGACATCCTCTGGCTGGTCTGGATCATGGGGAGTGGGATTCTGTGTTGGGAAGCCGTGATTTCATTGGTTGGCATCTCTTTCTTCTGATTTTAAATCAGTTCTGTCGCTGATTTTCAAGGATTCTGACGAATGCAGACGAGGTCTTCACGTCTACATTCATCCATAAAACCAAAATATCACAGTCTAAACGAGGCTTCGGACGACCCAATTCTGCCCCCTATCGTCCGAATTCAGAATTCTGACCTGAAATTGCGCCCAAGATATCATCCGCGTGCGTCTGAATTCATCCAGGATTCGGACAGATTCAAACTCACAACATTCACTTGCATCCGTTGTTATCTAGGATCATCCGAAATCATCCAGAAATTGAATAGATTCAAACCTACAACATTCGCCTACGTCCACTATCATCCGAGATCGTCCGAATTCCTTCGACACATATGAATTAGGACGGGTTTACTCGTCCTAATAGACCAAAATTTCATTTCCTTCACATTTTCAACTAAACTTTCATCCAAATTGATTCCCACATAATTACAAGTCACCACTTAACGCGTATAGGGACGAATTGTATCATAAAATTTTATCTCCAAAGTTTGATTACATTGCTTAACGGGGAAAATTACTATCGGTTTGTTACATTGGCGGTGTGATTCGGCGAGGCGACGACGTGCAACACGATGGCAGGGTGTTCGCGAACAGGTGCGGATGGCAACCCCCCGACCCAGCTTCTTCTGAACTCGATCTGGACGGTTCGGATTGAACCATTGTCGGTAGTGCAGACAACCCCATGCTCATTTCCAGCTTGGAATCACAGTGAAAATACAGAGTGGGGAACTATGTCGGTGGCTGGAGAATTATGGCATTAAGGGAAAGCTGTCGGGGGAAATAATTGTGGCTGGCAAATAAATTGGCAGAGATGAGAGAAGGAGGAAAGAGATGGGTGCTCTGGGGCGATTTTGAAGGAGGCCGAAGATGATATGCAAAGAGTTGGAGTTGTTACTCTCTGGTCTTTCATGGATAGGCTACTATATGTTGGATTTGATTGTGAGAAATAGGAACCTTGTGCTGAACTGTTCATTGTGTAGTGAGTCTTCTCTGAAAATTGGTAAGGAATTGGGTAGAGTCTTGGTCGTCAAAGCTCTACCCACAAGTAGGGTCATTCTATTTTCTTGTTTGAATTCCATGAGTTTTCCTTACTTGAATTCTATTGTTGTGACTCTAGTTAGTACTTGTTATTACCCTATTGATAATGCTTGGGTTGGTTAATTCCTTGCGTATTCGATATATATAGATTTTGTATGAATTTGTTGTTAGTTTTATCCAATTACGGAGCATGTATGTATATTCATATTCACTGTCATACTTCTTAGCTTGTTGTCGAAATTTATACCATGTATGCATGTTTAATTCGCTGTAGTATATTATTAATTCCGTCGATTCATAAGGCATGATAACTCGTCCTAATTTTAGTTGAATTATCTGCTGTTCCACATTTGTTTTCTGTTAATTTCAATATATAATAGCATGTTTTAATTGTTGAGAACTCACTGATGTTTTTTCTATTGTTTCGAGATTTCTTTATGTCAATTTCGAAGCATGTTAAAGTATTCTAATCGCTATTGAATTAACTGTTGTTCCGTAATTGATTTCCGTAAATTTCAGAGTATGTTAGCTTGTTTTAGTTATTGCGAATTCATTGATGTTTCGCTGCTGTTCCATAGCTATTTTCTATCAATTTCGAAGCATGATTAGCACGTTTTAATTGTTATGACCTCGTTGCTGTTCTGGTTGTCGTTTTCTGTCAATTCGGAGCTATATTTGTACGTTTGAGTCGTTGGAAACTCGTTGTCAAGTCGCTGATTATATGATGTTATTTTCTGTTAGAATTCAAAACATATCGTATGTTTTGTTTCGCTGCTACGTTTTATATTCGCTGTCAAATGATAAAGCACGTATGCATGTTTTCATTCGCTGTCATATATTTTGTAGTTCACCATCAGATTATAAAGCATGTATGCACGTTGTTAATTCGTTGTCAAGTTACGAAGCATATATGCACAATTTAATTTGCTGTTATATTTCGTATTCGTTGTCAAATTATAAAGCATGCATGTCATTTTAATTCGTTGCAGACTTCGTATCTTGCGGTTGATATCAAAGCATTGTAGCATGCTTTATTCATTGTTACTTGTTATTATTGCTAGTTTTAATTCAAAGCATGATAACTGTTTTTAAGACATTATTGGTTCGTTGATATACGCTGTGAATTTCTAGTGATTCATGAAATATATTAGTCGTTATAATTGCTAGTAGAATTGTTGTTCTTCTATTGTTAGTTTCCACAGGTTTCGATATTCGTTAGTGTGGTTGTTGACTGTATTACTTAATGTGTACATGATTATTTCCTGCTACTGTGGTGTGCGTTGATTCGCTATTGAACTGTTGTCGAAATTCCGTGATTGATTTCCGTAGTGTATTCCTTATATATTCTGGAAATCTTTGTAGTATGGAAAGTAAGAGAATTGTAGGTCGGGTTAATAGTTCGGATCTAACCGATAAACTCTGATAGAATTTAATCTGCCCACATTTGGTGTGAAAGCTTGTCTACTCTAGAGAGTTAAATGCTGATTCCCCACCATTACCCGCCAGGGTTCTCCAATCTCCCAACTCGATCTACGAGTTTATGTTATATGTAACCGTGAGTAAAGAACAATTTGGGGCGGATCCGATTATGACATAATGAGTTAAAGGCATTCATATTGCATATCTCAATTCCTTATTAAACCTTTGGGCTTACAGTTTACTTGTGGTGTAGGTGATCGTGTTATTGCCATTAATCAAAATAGGAGCGGTTGATGAAGGATTTGCACGGGCATAAAGACATAAAGAGAAAAATAGTTTGAAAACATAAATGTAATCAGTTGCTTTTATTCCGCAATTAGTTTAATTGAGCTTCCACTATGTTTTAGAAAAATGATTTATACTTACAGATTTCCATGGTTTAAATAACGAGTATAAGAGAAAGAATTTAACGGTTCAGTTTTTAGAAGAAAACTCTGATTTTAATTAACGATGATTTAGTTGTTTTAGAACTATTTTGCATTTTGTTTTATTCATAATTACAAAAATATGGTACTTAATTAAAATTAAACATAATTAATCAATTTAATTAAGCAACTCCAAGTGTAGACATCTGATTGGTCGAAAATTTTCATTGTATCAATAGCTATGCTAAACCATGTTACTGCGAACCATTATGTCCATTTTTTGCTTCTCAATTCTTATTCTAACACTCACTTTCAACTGTCAAAGTCGAAAATTAATCTTAGCTATTCACAAGTAAGGTGTTAATTTTAAATGTGCTATTCTATTATTCAAATTGACTTAATTTTAATATCAATTCATAGCTTATGAAACGAACTCTTATATGACTATTTGTTTTGAGGGTAAATGACAAATCAACCATCGTGGTTTGAGGTCAATGACAAGTCAACCATTATTGTATTTTTTTTAACAAGTTTACCATTGCAGTATGCGAAAATAACGAATCTCACATCGCGGTAACTTTCTCCATTACTAAGTTGACGGCAGACACGTGTCTCACACTAAAACTACGAAAAAAGGCACTGACCGCATAAAACGTGGTCTCTCGCGTTAGGAGAGACCGTGTAAAGGCAAGAGGAGAGACCGCGCAAAAATGCGGTCTCTTGAGTCAGGAGAGACCGCTTAAAAACTCGGTCTCTCCTGACTCGAGAGACCGCATTTTTGCGCGGTCTATGGGCATGATGAAAGACCGACTAAAAACGCGGTCTCTCCTGACTCGAGTGATCGCATTTTTACGCGGTCTCCCAGCGTAAAAACGCGGGGGAGAGCCCCTATTTCTTAGGGTTATCTCCCCAATATCCCAAATTTCTCCCCAACCCAAATTTCTACCCAATTGGTCGAAGAGGAGACGCAAGGAGAGGACTGGCGAGGCGGCGCGAGGAGAGGACCGGCGAGGCGACCCGAGGAGAGGACCGGCGAGGCGACTCGAGACCAACAGAGAGGACCGGCCGAGGCGAAGCGAGAACGACGGAGATTT
>CM039469.1:31856466-31991287 GCA_022433065.1 Begonia loranthoides
CACCCCCCTCTTAGGTTAAATTCGATCCTACAATTGGTATCAGAGCGGGTTAGAACCATTTTTTTATTGTGAATTAGGTGAATTTATATATTTAATAATATGGCATACAACTCAAATAGTGTAAACATGGAAGGACAAGCTACAAATAGGCCACCATTCTTTAATGACGATAATTACTCACATTGGAAAGCTAGGATGATGATATATATTCAAGCTATTGATTTTGAGATGTGGAGAATTGTCAAAAATGGTCCCTTCATTCATTCTAAAGTTGTAAATGGGGTGAAAGTAGCCAAGGAGTTAGAGGAAATAGATGAAACGGAAGGTCGTAAAGTTAGTGTAAATGCTCGGGCTATTAATCAATTATATTGTGCTCTAAGTGCTAGTGAATTTAATAGAATACAAAGTTGTACTAGTGCTTATGAAATTTGGAAAAGACTTGAGGTAACTTATGAGGGCACTAATCAAGTTAAGAAACAAAAATTAACTATGACTGCACATGTTTATGAGATGTTTAAAATGGATAAGAATGAAACTATTGCTCAAATGTTTACTCGATTTACTAACCTTACTAATAATTTGCAAGCACTTGGTAAGGATTGCTCAGATGAAGATATGTGCAGCAAAATTCTCCAGAGTCTTCCAACTGAATGGGATCCAAAGGTTACTCCAGTGCTTGAATCTAAAGATCTCTCTATTATGTCATTAGAGGAGCTCATCGGGTCTCTAATGACACATGAGATTAGATTGAGAGCTAATGAGAAAGAAAAGGAATTGGAGAAGGAGAATCCCAAAAAGAAGTCAATCGCTCTTAAAGCTTCCTCAAGCAAAGAAGATGAAGATTCGGAGGGAACGGAGCTTGATAAGGATGATGAGGATGAAGAGCTAGCCTTGATAAATCGGAAGATGAGGATACTTCAAAGAAGAAAATTTCAAGGAAAGAATAAATATAAAGGAGAGAAACCTCATCACAAAAAGCCTCCAATTTGCTACGGATGTGGAAAGACGGGGCACGTAAAGGCCGATTGCTATCTCGAAAAGGAAAAGAAGAAGAACCAAAGAGAGCCCAAGAAGAAATCGCTCAAAGCCACATGGGACGATGATAGCGATGAGGAACCCTCAACCGAAGGAGAAGAAGTTGCAAACATGTGCTTCATGGAAAATGATACCGAGGTAAGTGATTCTTCTCCTAATAAGTATAATGTAGACTCTAGTGATGAGAGTAATGATGAAGAAGATGATGCATTTGATGAATTACTTAGAGAATTTAATATCTTAACTAACAAGTATAAAAAGTTAAAGAAGGAAAATGAATTATTAGTGAAAAAGCAAGTAAGGAATGAAAAAGTAGATGTAAATGAAAATGCAAGTTTGAAATTGAATAATGATGAATTAAACAAGCAGATTAAGGTTATTGAAGAAGAGAATAATATGCTTAAGGAGAAAAATGAGGAACTAAATAAAATTGTATTGAATTTCACTAATGGAAGTAAGAACTTGAATATGCTTCTAAGTAAACAAAAGTTGACATTTGATAAAGCCGGATTGGCATATCAACCTTTTATAAGAATTTTTTTTGTTAAACCAACTACTTGTCACACATGCAATGCTATAGGTCATAAATCCTTTTATTGTCCATCAAAGAATATTGTTAATAAAAAGATTATTAAGTATGTGTGGGTTCTGAAAGGAACCAAATTTAACCCTTTAGGACCCAAAATGGTTTGGGTACCAAAGAGATCATCTTGATTTATTTTTTGTAGGTTAAAACACCTCCCACTAAGGATCAATGGTAATTGGACAGCGGTTGTTCAAGACATATGACGGGAGATTTTTCAAGATTCACCTCCATCAAGGACAAGAAAGGAAATGTGACATTTGGAAGAAATCAAAAAGGGAAAATTAGAGGTATTGGCAATATAGGTAATGTTTCTAACCCTATTATTGAAGATGTTTTACTTGTTGATGGGTTGAAACATAATCTATTGAGTATTAGTCAATTATGTGATAAGGGATATAAAGTTATTTTTGAATCTAAGTCTTGCATGATCATTGATGATTCAAATGGCAAAGTTTTATTTACGAGTTATAGACACAAAAATATCTATGCTATTGATTTATCTAGTATTTCTAGTGATGTTGAAAAATGTTTTAAAGTTGATGATTCTTTGTGTTCTTGGACTTGGCATAGAAGATTAGGACATGTAGGCATGGATACCTTAGCTAAGATATCGAAAAATAATCTAGTTAGGGGTCTTCCAAAAATTGCATTTGAAAAAGATAGAGTTTGTGAAGCTTGCCAAAAAAGAAAGCAAACAAAAACCTCTTTTTCTTCCAAACAATATATCTCTACGTCCAAGCCTCTTCAATTACTTCACATGGATCTTTTTGGTCATTCTAAGGTTTCAAGCTTGGGAGGAAAATATTATGCATTTGTAATTGTGGATGATTACTCACGTTACACGCGGGTTTTCTTTCTAAAAACTAAGAATGAAACCTTTGAAGTATTTTCCAGCTTTAGAAAGAAAGTTCAAAATGAAAAGGAGCTTACCATTATCACAATTAGGAGTGATCATGGTGGCAAATTCGAAAATGATCAATTCAACACCCTTTGTGAAGAATATGGTATTGAACATAATTTCTCCTCTCCTAGAACCCCTCAACAAAATGGTGTTGTTGAAAGGAAAAATCGATCCCTCCAAGAGCTAGCTCGAACTATGCTCAATGAGAATGATCTTCCCAAATATTTTTGGGCTGAAGCCGTTGCCACAGCATGTCATGTTCTCAATCGTGTATCTATTCGTCCTACTCTAGATAAGACTCCTTATGAACTTTGGAATTGTAGGATTCCTATTGTTAGTTACTTCAAAGTTTTTGGGTGCAAATGTTTTATTCTCAATACTAAGGACAATCTAGGAAAGTTCGATTCCAAGACAGATACGGAAATCTTTCTTGGATACTCTTCAACTAGCAAAGCATATAGGGTCTTCAACAAAAGGACATTAGTGGTGGAAGAATCCATGCATGTGACTTTTGATGAATCCATTCCTACCTCTAGTGTTGAGAGACCAATTCAAGATTTAGAGGATAATCTTGAGAATCTCTCTCTAAGTGATAAGGGAAAAGAGATTCTTGAAAGCCCTCGTCAAGAATCTCAAGATCAATTCTTAGAAGGAATGTCAAGGGGAGAAATTCATAATGACTTACCAAAGGATTGGAGGTATGCCAAAAGTCATCCTATGGTAGATATCCTAGGTGATCCTAACTTAGGTGTGAGAACTAGAGCCTCCCTTAGAAATGAATGTGCAAATTTAGCTTTTATCTCTCAAGTTGAACCCAAAAATTTTGATGAGGCCGAAACCGATGAGAATTGGATATTTTCCATGCAAGAAGAATTAAACCAATTTGAGAGGAACAATGTATGGGAACTTGTTCCTAGGCCTAAAGATCAATCTATTATTGGAACAAAATGGGTTTTCAAAAATAAGCTAGATGAAAGTGGTGTGATTGTTAGAAACAAAGCTAGACTAGTTGCAAAAGGTTATAAGCAAGAAAAAGGAATTGATTTTGAAGAAACCTTTGCACCAGTTGTTAGGTTAGAATCGGTTAGAATGCTCTTGGCTTTTGCTTGTTATAAGGATTTCACTCTTTATCAAATGGATGTAAAAAGTGCCTTCCTAAATGGTTATATTGAAGAAGAAGTCTATGTTGAGCAACCTTTAGGATTTGAAGTTTATGATAAGCTAGATCATGTATATAAACTTCATAAAGCTCTATATGGACTTAAACAAGTACCAAGAGCTTGGTATGAGAGACTAAGCAACTTTTTGAAGGAGAGAGATTTCAAAATAGGAAAAGTAGATTCCACTCTTTTTGTCAAGCACAATGGTAATGATATTATGATTGTGCAAATCTATGTAGATGATATCATTTTTGGTTCCACCAATGGCACACTTTGTGATGAATTTGCAAATTTAATGCAAAGTGAGTTTGAAATGAGTATGATGGGCAAATTGAAATATTTTCTTGGTTTACAAATTAAACAATTTTATGATGGAATTTTCTTAAATCAAGAAAAATATGTCAATGAGCTTATTAAACGCTTTGGTATGGAATCTTCTAAACCATCTAGGACTCCCATGAGCATTACCACAAAATTAGGAAAGAATGAAAATGGAAAAGATGTAGACATAAAGAAATATCGTGGTATGATTGGATCTTTATTATATTTGACCGCAAGTAGACCCGATATTCTCTTTAGTGTGTGCTTGTGTGCTAGATTTCAATCTTCACCCAAAGAGTCACACTTAAATGTTTTCAAAAGAATCATTAAAAACTTAAGTGGGACTATTAGTCTTGGATTGTGGTATCCTAAGGGTACAAATTTTGATTTAGTGGGATACTCCGATTCCGACTATGCGGGTAGTTTAGTTGATAGGAAAAGTACAAGTGGAACTTGCCAATTTCTTGGAGAATCATTAGTATCTTGGTTTTCTAAGAAACAAAACTCGGTTGCACTTTCTACAGCCGAAAGTGAATATATTGCAGTCGGGAGTTGTTGTGCACAATTGCTTTGGATGAAGCAAACTTTGGAAGATTATGGACAATTCTTTAAGCATATTCCAATTATGTGCGACAACACAAGTGCCATCAACATTTCCAAAAATCCTAATCTTCACTCTAGGACAAAACACATTGAGATTAGACATCACTTCATTCGTGATCATGTTAATAAAGGTGATATCTCTCTAGAATTTGTTTCCACCAAAAATCAACTTGCCGACATTTTCACCAAACCTTTGGATGAAAAGACGTTTTGTGAAATTCGAATTCGTCTTGGTTTGATCCTTCTTGATAACTTAGCTTCAATACCATTTAAATAATTTTTTTTATCTTTCTAGTGTGTTGGATTGTTTACCTCTATGATAGCCTCAATTTTTGCTCATTAAATTGTTCCAAAATCTTAAGGATTACACTGTGCGAATGTCATAAATGGAATCCTCAACGTCCGCTTACTCGAAATTTAAAGTCTGCTTCATTTCTGGTGAGTTGCGGACGAGCTGGACGCCAATAAATGCCGTCCGCTGCGTCCGCAAACACATTTTAAAACAGATTGGGGATCCGCCGAAACCCTAACTCCGCGTCCTCTCCTCCAGACCCGTCTTCTCCCTCGCACTCCGACGACCTAGGCTCACTTATCTTGGTATTTCTCTTCGATTTTCAACTCCCGTTGTCATTGTTTTTCGATTTGTCATTGTTTGTTCTTGTTTGTCTAGTATTTCCCTAGGGTTACATTCAATTTTTATCTCAAGTTTCACAATGTCTAGTCGTCATCCTAGGAAACGTACTTCACTTCAAACCTCCGATCCTCCTCAAGTCTATAGGACTCGTTTATTTTCAAATGATGAGTGTAAGAAACGTTATAAGGATGATTTCAAGAATCGTTCCTTAATTTCCTCTCGGAAAATCGATTTCGAGCGTTTGTCTAGTCTAGATTTAGAGGATATGTATACCTATATGGGTTTACGTAAATTATTTTCTCCGGATGGTCCGTATGTTGAGAAGGCTATTCGCATGTTTTATGCTAATATGACACATACTTACCATCCTCTAGTTGTTAAAAGCTTTCTCTATGGGCGAGAAATTGAGATCACTCCTCACCACCTTAATGTCTTCCTTGAGTGCCCCCAAGGTCTTTTGTTGAAGGAATACTACAATCCTCATTCTCCTCTGTCTTTTCACAAGAAAGAAGCTGGTGATATTCTCTTGCGTCAAATCCTTCGCGATCCAATTAACGATTATCAAGTTAAGCCCAAGTCGAGACATCTCAACATTAGGGCACGTGTTATTCATCATTCTCTTCAATACAATGTACTTCCTTGTGCCGGTCACCGAGATCATGTTAGCTACATGGATCTCTATGTTCTTCAACGTATGTATTCTAACACTCCTTTCAATTTAGGGTATATCATCACGGCTCAAATTGCCGACACCGCTGATAGTGTCTCGCTCTCACTTCCC
Source organism: Begonia loranthoides (assembly GCA_022433065.1). Classification (NCBI taxonomy): domain Eukaryota; kingdom Viridiplantae; phylum Streptophyta; class Magnoliopsida; order Cucurbitales; family Begoniaceae; genus Begonia; species Begonia loranthoides. Next base: position 31,862,488 of record CM039469.1, read on the forward strand.
TTCAATTTACTCCTTACCAACTTGTTCAAAGAGTTAGACATTCCTCTTCCTTCGTCCTCTACATTTTGTGAACTTAGTCGCTCCGATATCTATTCTCCACAAACTTTGGGACGGATGGGTATCATTCGTGCTCCAAATGGTGAGTGGATTGCCCGGCAAGACAATGTCCCGGTTCCTCCCCATTCTCCAGACTCTCTTCCTCCACAGCCTTCAGGGCTGTTCCTTACTCTTCACGCAGAGGCTGGACCCTCTTTCTTTCCAGGAGAGAGTTCTTCTTTGTCACATGGACCCTACGCTACCACTTCTGACGTAGCTACGTTGCAGGCCACCCTGGATAAGCACACTGACTACTTGGTTCAGCTTATGTCGTCTATGCAATCCTTTACTACTCACTTCGACGCCATGGAGAGGCGAATGGATGATTTTGCTTGTGGCACATGGCACACCAGCATCTCTTCTCCGGTTGCTCCTCCTGAGGTTCCTTCATCTTCAGCTCCACCTACACATGATCTTGATGATGAGGACATCCCAGATGCATAGATTAGGATTTTATGCTTACTTATGTCTTTCGTTGTTGGCTTAGGAGAGAAAAAACAATTTGGTTGTAATTTCTAGTATTTGAATTTCATATTTGATTCTGTTACGTGTTGCATCGTTTGAATATTATGAATGAAATTGTCGAGATTTATATGAGTTGTTTCTATTTCTACATATTCTGGCTCGTTTGGCTTAGATCCCTTGTGTTTACAGATTGTTTTTGGCATTGAGGAGGAGTTTAAGAAATAAACATAATCATGCGAAATATTTTTTTTTGATCTATACTTTGTTACATCCTATTTTGTTTAATCTTGATTCGAGTTAGATTCCTTAATTTAGGGGGAGAACCTTAAATTCAGGGGGAGACACTTCAATTCCATATTATTACTTGATTGAGGGGGAGTTTTTCTTAGTCCCATATTTTGATGAGCTTTAAATTCCCTAGCCTTTCTTTTTGCTTATGACAAAAAGGGGGAGAATACTAGTTGTTGGTTTGTGCTTAATGTTAGGGGGATTTTGAAGATAGCATGTTGTGAATGAACAAATTGAATGATAAATTGCATATATGAATCGGGTAAATATAAAATGCAATATTTGATGCACATGCTTAGTTTTTGGATATAAACAACTTAATATGTTTTGTCATCATCAAAAAGGGGGAGATTGTTAGCCTAAGTGTGTTAGGCATATTTATATTTTTATGATGAGCAATTTAACTAAAGTGTAAAAGTTGTTTATTCATTGAATTAATAATTATCTTTTTTATGTTTAAATTGGAAATACCCTTGATCAAGGGTATTGGGATTGTTTAATATATTCTTCTAAGTCTATACAGTGATATGGAAGATTTGTATGACTTGGAGGATGCGTCTCGTGCAAGATTGAAGTGTCAAGTACACACGCGGATGCGGACTAACAATGCGCGGATGGGAAGGAGGCATCCTCAAGAAGAGAATTCTACGTCCGAGTGCAAACTGTGTTGCAGCGGACGCCACGGACGCCATTTCGAGTCGTCCGATTTGAATCTGCCATTTTGAAGATTCATGCGGACGAGTCACACGGACGATGGGTTTTGCGTCCGATATGCCTCTGTCCATTTCAATGTAGAATGCGGATGATTCACACGGACGATGCGGATGGGAGAATGGCATCCGCAAGTACGCAAATTTCTGCAACGGCTATTTTCCAACGTTCGACTGCGGACGATCCTAAAGGAGTTGAGGATGACCGCACTGGGAAAATCTATAAATAGATGGACTTCGAAGAAGGAAGGTACCCAAGCAATTTGAAGCGAAGCTCTGCCGAATTTTTGACTCAACCATTGTGTACGAATTTGAGTGACAAAAACATCCTCCAAAGTATTTGAGCGAGATCATTTAATTGTTGTGAGGATTATTGTATTTGTGAAAGCTTGAGATTTTTCCAAGAGAAAAATTACATTCGAGAGAAAAGGGTAATGCCCTAAGAATTAGTTTTTTTAACGGTTCGATTGACACTCGTGCAAGTTCAATCAATTGTAACTGGACACGGTTAGTGGAATATATCTTCAAGGGAGAACCTTGAAGAGCGGACATAGGCGTGCTTGGTCGAACCGCGTTAATTACTCGGTTTCGATATCTCTAACCCTCTCTTGTAGATTATTTGTTATATTGTGTTTATATTGTGATCAAATTGATATTAGTTAGAAAAATAATTATCCCACGAAAATTACTAATAAACCTAATTCACCCCCATCTGAGGTTAAGTTCAATCCTACAGTGTGTACAAAATTGAGATCATCTCTTGTAAGTTTTAGATGTTTACTTTTATTGCTACTCCTTTCTCTTTTTTGTGCCATCGAAGAAGAATATCCAGTAAAGGTGTAGAAAACTTTCAAAGATCCAAGTTGGAGAGCTACTTCTTGCGAAGCAACCACTGAAGTCGGAAGACACAATAGTAGTGTGTTTTTGGACTAGCTTGTTATTTTCTTCATAGTTCATTTCATTTCGTGCTATTGGAGGAAAACTGCCTTAATTTATAGAGAAGGTTCATCCCAAAGTTTTCACCTTTCATCTGCAACTTCTCCATTGATTCTGAACACAACTTCGTCGAGAACTCGTCTTCCACTTTCAGACAGACGTGAGGTACAAACTCTGTTGTTCTCTGAGTGCAGATTATTCGAATTGATCAGCCTCCCATTTAGAGTAGTTTGTGGTTCCATTTTGCGTTTTCAGACGTACATTGAAGAAGCTTTTCATTATGCAATCACGGGTAGAGTTTGCCTCGTTTTGGATGTCCCTCTACTATGAAGGACGTCCCTATGCTCTTAAAACGACGATGCTTGTGCTATAAAGGATATCTGTTACCCATATCTATCGTCTATTTTCCTATTTCTCAAATGACTTGTCGTTACTCCATTTAGCGCCGTCAATTCATTCACCTTGAGGGACGTCCGTTCTACTAAAAGGAACGTCCGTCGTTACTCCAATTTTAACGGCGTCAATTCTTTCGTGTTAAAGGACGTATGTTCTTATAAAAGGGACATCAATCTTTCCCCGTTTTAAACGCCCGTCTCTCTTAGCTCAAAACGATGTCTTCTTGATATAAAGGATGTCCGTTCCTCCACAAGGGATATCTGTTGTCCCCGTTTTTTAGCGTCTGTCTTTTCTAAAGTCATTCGACTTCCTTCCAAACTCCCGTACCTCTCTTTCCTACGCTCCAACGCCTGAGTAAGCTTCGATAGTGCATCATTTAATTAACCGAGCTTCCACAGGTGCATCATTTGGTATCAAAGCCTTCTCCCTGTTTTTTTTATACCCTGTAATTGGCAAACTTGAACTCCTAGTATGATGACAAGAGACTGTAGTTATGATATGACTTATAGTGAAGAAGAAAATGAGTTTCTAGTTTCTATCCCTAGTTGTAACGGTTCGGAATTGGCTAAAGATTACCTAAATTGGGAAGAAGAATTTGAAGATTTTTTTTTAAGTCACGAATTTTCAGATAAAGGAAAAATGAAAATTGCTTCATCGAGACTCAAAAGAAAAGCTTCCTTTTGGTGGAGAAGGGTAAATTTTAAGAGAAAGGAAACTAGCGAAGTAGCCATAAATTCATGGAAATTGATGAAGAGATTGTTGAGAAAAATGTATGCTCCAAAGCTTTCAAAGATTGTCTCATTTTCTCCACCACCAGCCCGATCCTAGAAGTGTGTTTCCAAAAGCCAACAAACCCAAGTGTTTGACATAAAGGACTCACTACAACATATAGCTCAAAAACTACAAGAGGTGCAGGACCAACATCTTAAGACTCTTCAAACACCAACTCCACGGGGAGAAGTGGAAGAAATTATTGAAGAAGTTGATAGAAATGAAACCAAGTTGGAGGAAGCTAATGTCGGTTATCAAAATTGCTTTATCCATGTATTTCTAACGACTATTTATTTGCTTCATCTTGTGTTGAAGGATTGTCTAATGATGAGAAGTTACCAAAGCTAAAGATGGATGATGAAGAAGCTCTTCCTCAAGGGGAGGCACTCACGGTCTTAGAGGAAACACACCTCATTGAGGATGGAAAGCCCTTCACTTTGTATAACCGAAATGTTTTGTGTCAAATGGAAGAAGCATACATAGTGGAGCATGGAGATGATTTTTTTTTGCAGAAACCATTGAAAAAGAGAAAATTCAAGGGGAGCAAAATTGTTTTGACCATTGTTGGAGCATGGGCAAGGTATTTTCCTTGTTCACAAATGAAAGGAGATATATCAACTTTGTTTACATGCATTTGGATGAGGACTTGGGCTTAGAGGCATTGCCACAACTGAATCTTCATATGCTAGTATACAATAGTGGAGAAACAAGCAAACTAGCCAAAACCATGTGCTCGAGGTATGCACCACTAAACAATTTGATAACTTGGTTATTTAGAATTGGTTGGATTAGAGATTCCTTTGATATTGGTGCTGTCTTTGAGTTTTGGAAAGAAGGTTTTAATATTGTGGTTGAGAAAAAAACATTTTAAGTTCAAAATGTCTCCTTAATTGATGTTAATATGCCAATTCAATATTTGTGTTTTTCTCAAAGACATTGTTGGTGGTTAATTGGCTTGCAACTTTATCATTTCATGGAGAATGAGGTTCATAGCAGCAATTTATCAAATTACTTGGGGTAAAGAGAAACTATGTGAAGCAATGAGGGGTTTATTTTTTGGGCCACACATGTAAAAAAGTCCACAAAATTGTTGAAAGTGCATCATTGCTAAAGGGTCCAAAAGAGGTGAAACCTGTGCATGTAAATGTGAGAAGCTCACTTGGAGGAGAAGAAGATGTTGAAGAGAAAAAGTCAGGAGGGTCAAGCCTTGGATTTGAGGTCAAATCCTTTTCAACCCCGAGAGTATGATGCACTATGGCTCCGCCTCATTTTTAATTTATTTATTTTATTTTGTTATAATTTAGATGTTGCTGAGATTGTTTAGATAGGGACGATTTTCTTGTGTTTATGGTTTTATTTTAAGGTTATTGCTGTAATTTTTTGTCATTAGGGCTCAACCCTAATTAGTGGGGTATTTAAGCTCTGCTCAGTGATTTTTGTAAAGGTGGAAAAATGAATATATAAAACTAAACATTGTTCAAACTTGAAGTTTCTCCAGTCTGCTGCATCCTTTTTGGTGAGTCATATCCGAACAAGTTTATGTGTACAAAATTGAGATCAGTTCTTGTAAGTTTTAGGTAATTTCTCTTATTGCTACTTCTTTCTCTTCTTTGTGCCGTCGAAGAAGAATATCCAATAAAGGTGTAGAAAACTTTCAAAGATCTAAGTTGGAGAGCTACTTCTTGCGAAGCAGCCATTGAAGTTGGAAGACACAGCAGTAGTGTCTTTTCAGACCAGCTTGTTATTTTTTGTATAGTTCATTTCATTATGTACTATTGGAGGAAAACTGCTTCAATTTATAGAGAAAGTTCATCCCAAAGTCTCCACCTTTCATCCATAACTTCTCCATTGATTCGGGACGTAGCTTCATCAAAAACCCATCTTCCACTTTCAGACAGACACAAGGTACAAACTTAGTTGTTCTCTGAGTGTAGATTGATCGAATTGCTCAGCCTTCCCGTTCAGAGTAGTTTGTGTTTCCATTTCAAGTTTTCGGACGTACATTGAAGGAGCATTTCATTCTAGAATCACAAGTAGAGTTTGTCGCGTTTTGACGTCCCTCTGCTATAAAGGATGTCCCTGTGCTCTTAATACGACGACGCTTCAACTATAAAGGATTTTCGTCACCCATATCTATTGTCTGCTTTCCTATTTTTCAAACAACCGTCGTTACTCCATTTAGTGCCGTCAATTCATTCGCCTTGAAGGACGTCCATTCTTCTAAAAGAGACGTCCGTCGTTACTCCAATTTTAACGCCGTCAATTCTTTCGCGTTAAAGGATGTCCGTTCTTATAAAAGGTATATCCGTCTTTCCCCGTTTTAAATTCCCGTCTCTCTTAGCTCAAAACAATGTCTTCTTGATATAAAGGACATTTGTTCCTCCACAAGGGACGTTCGTTGTCCCCATTTTTTAGAGTCTATCTTTTCTAAAGTCATTCGATTTCCTTCCAAACATTTGTACCTCTCTTTCCTATGCTCCAGTGCCCGAGTAAGCTTCGCCAGTGCATCATTTAATTAACTGAGCTTTCACAGGTGCTTAAGAAAATAAGGTGGAGTGGTCTTTGTTGCAAGGGCCCATTGACGTCGCCGTTTTCAATTGTGAGATTGGGGGACCGGCTTGTAAGTGTGCAAAGTTTTCTTTAAATTTTGGTTGTGATTCTGCTCTTGGATTATTGGAAGGGAATGTTCTCTGGAAAATATTGAAGTGTGCAAGTGTTGGCGTGGATTGGATTTGATTCTACATTTTTGTGCACTTTTTGTTATTGGTGGGCAAGACTATTTTATTTTGTCATTTTCTGAGCAGCTTCTTGTTGATTGCAAAACTCTGTCTTCGTAGCCATTTGAATCCAAATTTTTGGTGGGAATCTTTTCCTTGGTGTCTCTTCAGACAGTTCCCCTCGTTAGCATAACTCTCTCCTCGTGACGAGTTAGCATCTGATTTTTGGTAGAGACTTTCGGTTATGTGATTTCTACAAGCCCCAAATGGCTGCCTGCATCAAAAGTTGTCAACGTTTTAATTTTAAGTGTTCTGTTTTGAGTACCCAATTTGCACTATCCCTCTTTGTGGGCTTCCTAGCCCGTGGTGCATCACTCGGGTAGGTTTTAAATAAGTTAGTTTTTCTAGGTTCTTGCTAGCTACAATTCTATCTTTAGACTGTTAGGAAAATATAAAATTTGGTATGATTTTTATGAGATTTTCTCTCTTGTGGTTCTCTGTTTATGGGTCTATAAATAGGAAATGTTGGGTTGAAACCCAATTTACCCTAGAGCCACGAGGATGAGAGAACCATTCTCTCAAGCTCTCATGTGAATCCTTTCTTCAAGTTTCTCAAGATAGGCTCTCCACTGTTTAGTTTCTAAAGTTGTCCTTGAAATTGTAAAGTAATAAGTGTTACCTTTCTTTATGTTTTAACCCATTTCTTCTATTATTTTAAAGGAAAACTCGACATATGGAAGAGTTGAATAATTCAGATTGTGTACAGACTTCAGGTAAGTGATGTTGATTGTATTTAGCCTTTAACCTGCATCACAAAGTGCTAAAGTAAAGTAAAATTATGATATGATTCTGTGAAACCTATGGGCTATTGTTCTAGGATATGATACATGTTGATTGTTTACTATTCACTATTCATGTTGTGGTATCATTTGAGATATGATATCTATTGGTTGATGATTGAAGACATATTTTGATGATGATATGATGTGATGACTATAGGCTGTTGGTCGATGCTATGATTATTGCTTACTTATTGTTCATATTAAGAGGTTGATCAAAGATATGTTTACTATTATGTTCTTGCATGTTAGATTGTCATTATATGATACGTGTACGTTTCATGCAGTCATGAAAAACGTTTTCTTTAAGAAAGAATGAAAGACAGACCGAATAAACGTAAATGGTCGTTATGGGGGGTTTGAGTTGGTTGTCCCGCATGAGGTGGACCTAATGATGTCACTCTCTCCCCCAAACTGAATTACCTATAATGAGTGGACTGTAAAGTGAAAGAAAAAGAAAAAGAATGTTGACCAAAAAGACACAGTTTTTACATACTGCATCTCATAATCATGTTTTGTGTTATACATCTCTTACTGAGTGTTAGGCTCATACGTGAACTTTGTGATGTAAGTAATGATAGAAATTATATAGGAATATGAAGATAGAAACAATTGATAGAGTGGTTGAAAATGAATTCTCATGGGCGAAGCTAAAGCATTTTGGCTTTCCTTGGTTTCTTCAACAATTTCTTTGTAGGTTTCTTAGATTCATCTAATGAAGTTCACATCACTGTGTTGGTTCCGCTAGTAGTCAATTGCCTTGATGTTTCCAGCAAAAATAGGTAGAAAAGGTAGCAGTGATCCCAAATCGTATATCATATTCTTTTTTTAAAATTCGTCCAATTCTCAGTCTTGTTTTTCTAATTTCCTTTTGTCCATCTCGCTAAATCCATCATCATTACTCCAGTGTTGTAATAGTAGGGAGTTATGGATAGTCGACTCATTAGAGTATATCCCTAGAATATTTTTTTATCAACCTCAATTTTTCCTCAGTAAAAATTTCACCTACATCACAAAACTAAGGGTGACATAAACTCAATTAGTGAAAACTTGTGCATATATGAATTAATTTCATGCATTAGCAAATTTTCATGCTTGAAGTTACGTACTGATTGAGACTCATTTTCCAACCTTACCATGCCTTCAGACTTTCATAAATCATCTCATATTTATCATGCGTTCAAACTTTCATTAGCCGTCTCATGTGTTTCAACTTTCAAAAAACTAGCGGGTTCTTACTCTTATAAGGTTTCATCGGCCATCACAAAATATATCATGTTTTCTATCAATTTTATCAAAATCAAGCATTCATACTTGCATACATTATGACCTACAAATTTTAACTTGCTCTAAATCTATATTAATGTCTAATCATGTGTGTCAAAATAAAATATCAGAATTTAAGTAAAAATAAGTTTAAAGAAAATAAAATAAATAATATGCTTTATAATGTAAGGATGATAGTTAAAACGTTGAAAATCAGCGTCTTTACTTATCTGGATTTTGAGAGTATGAGATTTTTGGCAAATTCTGAGCTTTCAAATAACATTTTTTGCTTAAATAATTTTTGTGATTAAAAATCTTCTTTAAATCCTAAAAATATCCTTGAAAAATTTAGGAAGATATTTCTTACTGGTAAAATTTTAAATGGATCAAAGTCGAATTTCAGATCGACCTAGATGGTTTTGAGAGATATTGGGTCCGATCAGGATTGGGTGTGGTTTAGCAGGATCGATTTGGTTCGGGTAGGTTGGACCAGTTCGATTATGTTTCAAAAAAACCAATCAATATGGTTTCAAAAAACCAATTTGGTTAGGGTTCAAGAAACTGGTTCGATTTGGGAAACCCAAACTTCTTCTTCTTCTTCTTCCTTCAACTTAGCAATTTTGTCCTTCTTCTTCTTCCTACAGCATTTAGATATCAAAAAATTATGCAAAATAAAAAAATATCATCCAAATCAGTCAATTGAGCACAATGTTATGGTCTTCCGAAATTTTCGAGTAAACGATCTCATTTTTTTCTACTTGAATCTGCTATGATATGCATCAAATGACAAAACAGATCTCTCATACCTGTACATCGTGAAAAAATGATGGAAAATGAGTCCTCAAATGTCCAAAACCGTTGAAAATGGAGAGAATTATCGATCTGCAAAGATTTACCATTTCTCTTGGTGAAAAAAATAAATTTCTTTCTTATCAATCTGCGGCGGATCGTGATCAATCTGTAGTGAATTATTACATGATCAATCAACAGTAAACAACACAGCAATATTAGTGACAAATTTTTTTTTAGAGTTCAATAAATAATTTATTAACAAAAATAATTGAATGATTTGTTAATTTCCCAAAAAAATAATCTTCCTCCATTTGCCTCACTTTTCTTTTTCTTTTACTCCGTAACACGGTGATGCTTCTTTGTCGTGCGACTCCACTCTGCGACTCCACTCAACAACAAGACGAGCTCTCGTGTTGTTTCTAACTCAACAACGGTGATCTGTTGAGTTCGCAACTGGAAAAAAAAAACAAGAAATTTCAGCCAAAACTGAACAGTCGTCAGAAGAGGAGGAGATTGACGGTGAGGAAGGTTTGATGTTATTTCAATCTTCTTTTTTGATGCTTTCTATGGCTGGTGTAAATGGCCGAAATTTTTTAAAATGTTTGGTATTTTGTACACAAAAATAGTCTCCGTTTTACTGGATTTTGAAGCGAGTTCATGTTTTATGGATTGCACAGTAGTTAACAAGCTGAATTTATTAATCCAAGATACAGTCTCGGAATTTTTTGTCAAGGTTGGTGATGGATATTGAATTGACTTAAATGCGATTTTTCTGAAAATACAGTTTAATGTCCAAGGAAATTGCTGACATAGCCACTATAAACTCTGATGTTTTCTTTCGATTTTGTTTTTTTATTTTCTAGCAGAGAGGAGAGTGATCTTGAGTGAACCTGCACTACAATTTGATGTCAGCGCCAACCATGATCACTGCAATTCCTTGTTCTGTTTCCTAAACCTATCGATTGTTGAATCTCTGTACAGTTTCCGTTATTCTAATCATGTTCTCTATCTCTCTATATCTTTCGTGATTTTGTGATATGCTAAACCTGTTTAAGTGTCAAGCTATTGAGTTTAATTTTATGCTTATTATGAAATTACTTAGTTTTTCATATAAACTTATAGTTTGTGATACGGTTGTTGTTAGTTTTGCTTCTTTGACAATTTCTAGCGTAAATATTTTGATTATAAGCCTTCTATTATCTTTGAAATGTAATTTTAAATGCTGATTTGATTTTGAACTTTGAAAGAGAAAGATGTATACTTTCATTGTATTATATAATGACTAGAATCGAAACCAAACCAAAAATTTCAGGTCTGTAAAGAGAAATACAGAATAGCAGGAAGAAAGAAGACCCCCTCAACGTCTCCACTCGCAAGTAGAGGCAGCGACTCAGGGAGAGGAAAAGATATGGACTCACAGAACTCAAACACATCACTGCAGCGTCTCCAAAATGTGGAAAAGGTTAGCATAATCTAAAACTTTCAGATTTTGTTTCGTTTATCTGATAATTAATGGCTTATGGATTGATTTGGGAGTTGTGTTCTGAAGAGAATAGTTAGGGTTTTAGAGCTAGCTGGAGGGGTCATGGATGAGCTGGCTAATCCCTTGGGTCCTGGAAAGGATTACATCAATAACCACTGCAGCGAGTTTATGCAATTAATTAAGGTCTCTCTCTCTCTCTCTCTCTCACACACACACAACAATGATTCTTTAAGTAACAGGAGATACAGTTTTGAGTTGAAGCTGGAATCAATCTGAATGGTATTCTGATAGGAAATTGAGTGACATTTGCATTTACATTATTCAAGAAAATTAACAGTGTGACTGCTCAAGATAATATCACATTCAATGCCTATCATATTCCTTTATTAATTTTTTTAAAGTGGTTTTACATTGTAACTTGGTGTGAAAACTTGTTAGATTGGCAATGGAAGTTTTAAGAGTTTTTTTTATTCACTTATGGAAAAAATACCATGGAAACAGGACATTCAAGTGACTTTGCGAGATGAAATCAAAAGTGTCTGTGAATACCGTCCATTTGAGAGTTGTGACTACAGCTCAAGAATAACCAACGAAATCTTTTGCAAGAAACTGGAATATGTGGTCTCCCAGTTGGATGAAATGGAACAAACGATGGATGATTATCAAGTGCAATTCGAAGATGAATAATGAAGCAGTTTTAGGTAATGGTCTTATGCAATTCTACTTTCCCTTTCGAATGCTGCAACTGTGGTTTTGAAATTGGTGTTTGGAGGCAATGTCAAAGGATATGGGAACCATTTGTTGTATTAATTTACAGGATTTGGAGAACATAGAAAAGGTTAGAGCATGTAAAAGTCATTTGAAATACATATTATGGGAAGATATGTAGTGTTTTTAGAGGATAAGAATCGTAAGGTAATTTCAACAGCCTGTCCTAACTTGTTGTCAACAAAATTTATCTATTCACCCGTATGATAGATGTGGTTTTTTTTATCCAAACTATCCTCCGTGTGGCTTGGGAAAGAGATGAACAAGATTTCGTTGACTGGAATCCTAGATCCAATCTCTTAATTTAAAGTATCAGGAGTTTCAAGGCATAAATACATATGTTTCTCCAAGTTGAACTAATGTCTTCCAAGATTCATTAAATCCACCAAATTTTATTAAATTAGGATCGAAGTACTAAATTGATGTTGTTTGGGAAAGTTGGATGAATTAATGGGCTGTGTGAATAGTTTAATATGGAGAGGAGAGATTAAGAACAGGAATTTATAGGAAAGTGGAAGGGCATCTTCGGAAAGGAAAATTTGTGTCACAGATTGGTTGCCATTTTGGGGCACCAAACCGTGGAGAACAATAGCCAAACCATGGGAGTGAGAGAGTTCATCATCGAAATTGGAGAGGAGGGGTGAAGAAGAGAGGAGATGCCTTCCTTGTCTTAAATGAGATTTCAACAAAAAAAGAAAGGGGTATATTGATGAATTGGTAAGCATTAGATGTACATTGTATGGATTGTAAGCAAGTTTGGAAACTTTGATGAAAAAAAGATGACGAATAATGGTGTTCTTCCCCACTATTCACTGCCAAGTGTGAGTTTGGCATAAGAATTTGTAATCCTCCATTATCGGATGTTGTGACATTGATGCATTCATTATACATATATTATGATAATATTGTGTATGTCTGCAAGAGCGTTGATACATTGAAGGACATAGAAGGCGTATTTCCTAGATTTTTTTTTAAACTCATTACGTTGTGGAGAGCATGACCATTATAGAGCATGTGTGCGTAATTATCATGGATCCATCGTATGTGGCATAATGGCAAATACAAAGAATGAGAATAAATTGCGTGTATGGATAATTAGTTAGATACAAAGCATGACCGGACTTAACACTTTCTTTGGTTGTGTTGAAAATATGAATCTGAATAGGAAAAAGAACGTAAAAAATTAATGGATACCGAGATTTACGAAAAAATCTCAAAACATGTAAAAAAAAAAATCATGAGCAAATAAGAGATATTTACTATGAAAATCGATACGATAAGTTTTGCTTCTCAAAATATATTTATTCACAAAACTGAAAAGCTTAATCATACTAAGTTTCCTAACATGGGCCAAACTAGCCTGGCCCATATAGAATTCAGATCACACTGAATTCAAACAATTTTCACCTTAACGTGAATTCCAATGTATGAAATATATCTCCAAAACTTCAGCAAACCTCCTCTTTTAGAAAAACTCCTGAGAGCAAAATCAACAACTAATAACAACTAAGATCAAACAATGCTTGAATTTAGATATAGGTAGCATTCTGGTCATTATATCATCTGAATTATCATAAGTACTAATTTTACTTACATCAAATCACTACGAGCAATCACTTCACGAACAAAAGGATAATGAATATTAAAGTGTTTCGTCTTATCATAAAACATGTGATCTTTAGTGAGAAAGATAGCATTCTAACTGTCGCAAAATACTGTGGCATTCTGTAAATATTTATTAAGCTCACCAAACAATATTTTCAACCATATAGCTTCCTTACATACCTTTGTAATAGCCACATATTATGTCTATATTAGACAATGCAACTATATTTTATAAGGTAGTTCTCCAACTGATAGCATAACCTCCAACTATAAAGACATATTGTAAAATATCTCATCTTATCAAGTTCTCCCACGTAATCAGAATCAATATATCCAATTATAAGATCTTTAGTTCTTCCAAATTGAAGACAAATATAACTAGTTCTATATAGATACCTAAGAACCCATTTAATTGATTTCTAGTGTTTTTTTCCCAGATTTGTCTTGTATCTACTACTCGTACTGACTATGTAAGATAAATCTATACGCATGTAAATCATAACATATATGAGAAATCGCACTGCACAAGAATAGAAAACTTGGGACATATAAGTAATTTCATCTTCTAATTGTGAATATAAGTAAGATGAAAGCTTGAAATGAATTGTATCGCCCTGAAAATTCAATTTTCCCTAAAATTTTAAACTCTAAACTTTTTCTCAAATTGATTGAAATATTATGCAAAAATAGTTTATTGAATTCTCTAATTAAAACTAGGGAATCATCGAAAACATCAAAATCATCATTTCAGTAGAAGAAAAACTAATCTTTATTAGGAAATATCCATTTAATTTATTTATACTCAAACATTAAATATCTATATTTAAAATTTCTCCTTCAAACAACAAAATTAGAATATAAAAAAAAAGAATTGAAAATTCATCCAATAATAATATTAAATAAAGCATGTTTCAAAACTTTTTTAAACGAAAATATCAAATCAAATTTAATGAAAATTTCAACTACATAATATCATTCAAATGATAAAATTTTCAACATAATTTATTTATTAAAAATGATATTTAAAACTAAACAACGAATTAAATTATCCCACTAATCCGACAACATCTTCCTCTAAGTGGAGGAGGTGGAGGTGGTTTGGCAAGGGCTAGTGTCACGAACCTCCTACCTAGACACGCTAAGGCATTGAATTTTTCTCAGCAAAATAACTCAACCATTGTAAGAACTCCCTCTCTAAATTAGCCTCTCCAATTTTGATTCCTAGTAAAGCCACACGAAAGAGTAGAAGAAAGAATTCTAAAACTCCTCTCCAATCTTTTCTCATAGGGGAAATTTACTCAGAATTCGAGTCATAAAATGTAACACCCCGATATTTTTAAAGTAGATAATTAATTATCGGGGTATTACGAATGACGTATTCGTAAGAATTTCCATTTCTTGAGATTAATGGATTTTACCGTAATTAAAATAAAATTTTAATTTAACGAATTTAAATTATAATATTTGGGGTTTATTATAATTGTTTTACATTAAAGATTTAGTTAATGGTTTTACGTTAAGGAATTTATTAGGATTAATTGGGATTAATTAGATTTATTGGAATTAAAATGTAGGAGGATAATTAAATGAGGATTTAATGAATAATTAAAAATAATGGAAATTTAAAGGGAGTGGAGTGTTGAACCTATTCAACAGAAGAACTGGTTCACGCCATTTGAACCGGTTCACTTAGTGAACTGGTTAAATGGAAGAGAATGGCCTTGGCCATTCGCGTTTTGCTGCCAGGCGAGAGAGAGGGATCGGGATGAGGGAGAGACGGGGAGACCGAGAGGAGCTCGCGACGAATGACGAGCAACGAACGGTGCCGGTGTGCAACGAACTAGCGAACAAAGAGTGTTACGATCAATGATCGAAATTTCAGAGAAAACTGCTTTTTATTGGATTTAGTCGTCGCCGGCTTATTTTTACAGAGAAAGAAAATAAACTTCTAGAATAGAAAACTGAAAATAGCATATCAACTTCCCAGCTTTCTCATCTCTTCTCAGTCTTTTATAGTCTTCCATTAGCCACATAGACTTCCATATTTCCACATCAGCTCACACAGCTACTTCACTGATTGATCCACATGTAATTCTAAATTTGCAATGGTAGGTCGACATGGCAGGTGATGTCGTCGTCTTCCCCAGTTTAGTAGCCGTTGAGATTTATGACAAGCCTCTCCTCCCGAAGAACCTTGCCCCCAAGGTTCGAAATCTGGGAACCTGTCCTGCACCACTTCTGTATCCATCCAAGTAGCGTCAATCTCCAACTCGCCTACCCATTGAATAAGCCATTGAGTGACAGGAAAATCACCCCGCTTAACAACACGAGTTTGCAATAAACGAAAAGGATAGCACTCATCATTCTTCAAAAACTCAGCCGGAAGACGTGTGGAAGAAATATCAGATTGACCAATCTGTTTCTTAAGGAGCGAAACATGAAATATAGGATGAATGCGAGCTTCGTCTGGTAATGCCAATTTGTAAGCAACCTTACCCAAATTTTCCAAAATCTCAAAAGGACCAAAGTACTTTGGTGTCAACTTCTGAATCATATGGGCTTTGATCGTTAATTGGCGATAAGGTTGGAGACGTAAAAACACCATATCGCCCACAGCAAATGAGCGCTCAGAACAATTTTTATCTGCATACAGTTTCATTCTTGCTTGGGCTTGTGTGATATTTTGTTTGAGGAACCTGTTCATGTGAAATCTGTCACGCAGAAGAGAATCAGCAACTGCCACATTAGTGACTTGATAAGGCCCCAACGCTAATTGCGGAGGAGGAAAGCAATACAGAGCTTGAAAAGGAGAGACTTTTATAGCCGAATGATAAGTAGTATTATATCACCACTCAGCTAAAGACAACCACTGACGCCAACGACGGGGGTGAAGATGAGACATACACTGCAGATACATCTCCAAGCACTGATTAAGTCTTTCCATCTAACCATCCGATTCCGGGTGATAAGCAGTGGATAAATGAAGCTCCGATCCCAACGTATGAAGCAAAGTTTTCCAAAAAGTCGAAGTGAAAATTTTGTCCCTATCCGAGACAATATGTTGAGGCAATCCATGAAGCTTGAAAATCTTGTCCAGAAAAACATTGGCAATGGACTCTGCCGTAAATGGATGTTTTAAAGCAATAAAATGCCCAAACTTAGTAAACCTGTCCACAACCACCAAAATGCAGTCAGCATTATTAGATAAGGGCAAACCTTCTATGAAATCCATAGAAATGTGAGTCCAAGGAGTATCCGGTACGAGCAGAGGTTGCAGCAATCCAGGAAATGCTACATGTTCACTTTTACACCTCTGACATATATCACATTGCAAAACATGTTGTCTGATAGTGCGAGTCATGCCCGGCCACCAGAAATTAGCTTT
Source organism: Begonia loranthoides (assembly GCA_022433065.1). NCBI lineage: Eukaryota > Viridiplantae > Streptophyta > Magnoliopsida > Cucurbitales > Begoniaceae > Begonia > Begonia loranthoides. The sequence continues at coordinate 31,879,005 of CM039469.1, forward strand.
AGTCCTGTAAATTGTCGCTTGCACACCAGAATGCCCACCTTCCTGTGAATCATGTAAGGTTTAAATAACCTTTTGTCTAATATTATTAGAATTACCCAATACTAATTTCTTATGAAAACGCAGAATTCCATCTACATAAGAAAAACCAGAAACTGCAGAGGAATCTAAAATGAGCTGATCCAAAATATTGGTTACCCAAGAATCATTTTCATAGCTTGAAATGACTTCTCTAATCCACACCGGCTGAATAGAAGTAATAGCACAACAGTTAGAAGAATCGAAATCCTTCCTGGATAAAGTGTCAGCAACAATATTTGTCCTACCTTTTTTGTATTGAATAACATACCTCAGCCCCAACAATTTCGTCAACCACTTCTGTTGTAAAGGGGTGGTAATGCGCTGTTCAAGTAAAAACTTGAGAGATTGATGATCAGTTCGAATAATAAATTCGGCACCTTCAACATAATGGCGCCATTTCTGGACAGCCATAACAAGAGCAAGCAACTCTTTTTCGTAAATGGACAAACCCAAATTGCGTTTCTGAAATGGTTTGCTAAGGAAAGCGATCGGTCTCTGATTCTAAATTAATACGGCCCCCAATCCTTTATAACAAGCGTCAGTCTCTATAATAAAGGGCTGAAGAAAATTTGGCAAGGCCAAAACAGGAGAAGACATCATGGCTTGCTTTACAGATGAAAAGGCAGTAGTGGCTTCTTCAGACCAAGTAAAAGAATTTTTTTTAAGTAATTCAGTCAAAGGTTGAGCTATAGCACCATATCCACGTATGAACTTCCTATAGTATCCTGTCAAACCCGAAAAGCCTCTCAGTAGTTTAATGGAAGTAGGAATCGGCCAATCAGCTATAGCCTCCAGCTTATCCGGATCCGCTGCAACACCCTTATCAGAAATAATGTGGCCTAAATAGGCCACTCTAGTCTGGCCAAATTCACACTTTGACATTTTAGCAAAAAGAACATGCTGCCTTAAAAGTTGTAAAACAGTTTGTAGATGAGTAAAATGAGAGTCCATAGAAGAACTATAGATGAGAATGTCATCAAAAAACACCAATACAAACTTCCGCAGATAAGGCTGAAAAATAGAATTCATTAAAGATTGAAAAGTGGCCGGTGCGTTAGTTAAGCCAAAAGGCATAACTTTGAACTCATATAAACCTTGATACGTATGAAAAGCTGTTTTGTGGCAATCCTCATCCTTCACCCGAATTTGGTGATAACCTGCTCACAAATCCAGCTTAGAAAAAACAACAGCTCCATGTAGCTCATCAATTAGTTCATCAATTAATGGCATCGGATATTTATCTTTCCGAGTCATATTATCAAGTTGACGATAATCAACACAGAATCTCCACTGCCCATCCTTTTTCTTAACTAATAAAATAGGTGAAACATAAGAACTATTGCTAGGTATAATTATGCCTTCTGTTAACATCTCTTTATCAAGTCTGTCAATTTCTGCTTTATGGAAATAGGGACACCTGTAAGGAGCCAATCGGAAGAGCTTAGCTTCGTCTATCAAAGGAATGGCATGATCATGAGATCTTGCCAGTGGTAATCCAACAGGTAATCGAAAAACATCTTGGTAATTATCAAGCAATGTTTGGATCGTAGAGGGAATAATCTATTGCTGTAACATCGAAACAAATTGTAACTGTCCCACCAGAGCATAATTTTGATGCTTGAAACCATTGGAAAAACATTTCATCGAACAAAGTTCTAAAGAGGAACAGGTTGAAGTGGTGGGCAAACAAAGCTCAGTGCCCAATACTATTATCCGAAGTTGACCTTTAGGTAGATCAAAAGTAACTGGGCTGACATTATTAATCCAGTCAATACCCAGGATCATGTCACTGCCCCCTAGTGGCAGAGCTCTGAGTTGAAAAGTAAAGTCATGATTGTGCATAATCCAATTTACAGGTTGTAAAATTGAAGCACTAAAAATTTTCCCTCCATTAGCAACAGTTACAACCAAGCATTTGGAGTGATATAAAGGAATCTGTAAACGATCAGCAACTTTTTCACCCAGGAAGCTGTGAGTACTCCCACTGTCAATTAGTATAGAAACATTATGTCCCAACAGTTGCCCATTCAATCTCACAGTAGAATTTGTAGTAAATCCAGCTAGAGCATTAAGGGAAATAGCAATTTCGTCAATTTCCTCGCTGGGATCATCCGGAGAAAAGTCATTGGGAATATTATCATCCGATTCTTGAGAAGCAATTAGTAAGTAATTCACAGAATTATTTTTACAGGAATGATTAGGTGTGTCTTTCTCATCACACTTGAAACAAAGGCCCAGCTTCCTTTTGTTATTCAACTCAGCAGGAGTAAGCTTTGGTAATTTTGATAAAATAGAAGAATCAGAATTGTTTGATAGAACCATTGACTTATCTGGCCATTTTGAAGCAACAAATGTCTTAGAAGGTTTGGGCAATCGTTGTAAGGCTTGTATCGATTGTTCCTGTAATAATGCAACCTGAAATGCCAACGACAGTGTAGGAGGTCTATTGATTTTAACAGTTGCTTTGATTTCCTCCTTCAAACCACTTGTAAACATAGAGATGTAGTAACTTTCAGCCATACGAGGTAAGGTAGAATGAACCACTGCTTTGAGAGCCTCAAATCTTTGAATGTAATCTTTAATCAAGTTGGATTGACAAATCTTAGAAAAAGATTCAACTTCATCTTCTGCAACATTTTCAGAAAATCTGCTGCATAATTATGTTGAAAATAATTCCCAACTAGCTTGGGGATAAGTAGAAATGAATCCGTTAAACCATAAATCCGCTTGATCTTGTAAATGGAGTTTAGCCAATCCCAAATGCAGATTAACAGGAACTTTTTGAACCAAAAAGTACCTATTCGCTTTATGTAGCCACTCTCTTGGGCCATCTCCCGAAAAAAAAGGAAGATCTAGACGCGGCAATCGATTTTGAGTTCCACAATCAGAACGTACATTATTGCCTGGTGACTGAAACTGAGAGCTAGAAGGAACATTATTAACCGCATCTGAATTTGTAAAAACATCTGGCCGAGATGGAACAAATCGAGCAAAAGCGGCCATTATAGCGTCATGCCGACTAGCATTATCCTGAGCCATTCCTTGAACAGTCGACTCCCTTTTATCTCGGCGAGAAGACAGTTGTTGAAACTGCTTATCAGAATTCTCTAGTCTCGCAAAAACTTTAGTGAATGCAGCATCTATACCTTGTAATTCATTTTCCACACATTTCAAAGCTTCTTCGTTGGATTTGGAGCAAGTTTCTGCCATCGTCGGATCGAGACAGCTCTGATACCAAATGTTACGATCAATGATCAGAATTTCAGAGAAAACTGCTTTTTATTGGATTTAGCCGTCGCCGGCTTATTTTTATAGAGAAAGAAAACAAACTTCTAGAATAGAAAATTGAAAATAGCAGATCAACTTCCCAGCTTTCTCATCTCTTCTCAGTCTTTTATAGTCTTCCATTAGCCATGTAGACTTCCATATTTCCACATCAGCTCACACAGCTACTTCACTGATTGATCCACGTGTAATTCTAAATTTGCACCGGCAGGTCGATGTGGCAGGCGATGTCGTCGTCTTCCCCAGTTTAGTAGCCGTTGAGATTTATGACAAAGAGACGGTGACGGCAGGTCCGGCGAGCTACGAATGACGTGGAGCTAGGGCACGGGATCGACGACAGATTGGCGATGGCTCGGTGATCGACAGGCGTGGTTTTTCCGGCGTCGATTCAGGGAACGTTTTGCCAGGTTTTCTTCCTCCTCTTCCGTTTTCTATTGATCGGACATTGATAGTGAGTGATCGAGCATTGGCTGTGGCGATGCGCGGTGATAGGGCTAGGCTTCGGTTTGTTGGGTGTGGCTTGCGGTTCGAGTTGCTCACGGTCCAGCTGAAGGCGTGTGGTTCGGTCCAATCCGATCCATTCCAGTGATTCTTACCTAGTGGTTTAGATGGGAGTTGAGAGGCGATGGAGTGCAATCCGAAAAAATCAGGATCTATAGCTGATTTCGTGGGATAACCTGTTACTGCGTTTCAATTTCAGTCACTTGTGTATTAATTCAGAGAAGGGGTTAGCCGAGGGATAGAGTTTGCTAAGAAGGAATTGAGAGGGTGTCCTAGAGCTGGGATTTTGCTGGATGTCGAAAGCTACTGTTCTGCCATGTGTGATGGAGCTGTGGAGTTGAACTGAAGTTGCTGTCCCTGTTTTTGGTTCATCAAATGGTAAGGATTGGGTAGTGTCCGGCTGTCTAAGCCCTACCCACGAGTATGTGTGTGTGCGTTGAGTATGGTTGGTTAATTTCTATTCTCTGTTTGTAAATTCTCTATTGGATGCATTTGTTTGTCAATTCTCTTTTGGATGAATCTGTTTGTGAATTCTCTATTGGATGAACCTGTTAGTGATTTCTCTATGTATGGATTGTGTATTAGTTCTCTGGATTGTTATATGATAGTTGCTCTGTGTGTAAATCATCACGTTGCTATGTAGGATTTATGCTTGAATGCTCTGTTATTTCTGGTTGATACTCTGTAAGATCACTTGTATGCTTTGTTACTAATTTGTTTAGTTCTCAGTTAGTTTTAGGATTAGTTGATGGTTGCTTTGTTAATAGCTCTGCTCATTTTGTTACTTTGGTTATCTGTAGATATTAATTGAATATGAATTGACTAAGCAATTAGGTTTAGATTTACTAAATCAATAAGCACGTTTAAATCATCTAGGTTAATAAATATAATTAAATTCTATTATTTGATTGTTATCCCTTTTCTTACAGTTTACTCGTGGTGTAGGTATCCGCAGGAAAAGATAACGTGTGGACTTGAAGCAATTGATGAAGGATTTGCACGCAAGCGGGTTAGTGGTTGGCCCGGCTACGAACAATAAGAGATAAATGGTTTGTAATTTAATTAAATAAGAGTTTCCTAAATTGTAATCAAAAGTGTACTTAATTTGTTTAGTATTTCTTAATAAAAAGGTTTTCTAAACGCTTCTGCTACATTATAACTAAATGATTTATTTTTTTCACGCTTCCGCATGTTTATTTAAATTAGATCTTTATGACTAGTTTTAACGAATGGTTGGTAGCGGTCTGGATTAGGCGCACTCTGACACGTTTTTCTCAAATTTTAACGTATTTTCAAAAAGTGACGAAAATCTAGGTCGTTACATAAAAACTTGTCAATTGAGTAGTCTCTCATCTTCAAGTATCTCTCTCAATATCTTTGTGTCTCACATTCTCCCTCTATTTATAGAGGTTGGTGGTTGGCAACCCCTTGGCTAATAAGATGAAGACACTTATAAAATATTACAATCCACTTAAGTGCTCGGACATGTAAACACCACATAAGTCCCTTTAACCTCTTGAGATAAGATTTGCTTGCTAGCAGGTGAATTAGTAGAATTCAAACAGGGTACTATTGGCATTGCTATGAATTTGGAATCAAATAATGTTGGTGTTGCATTAATGGGTGATGGTTTGCTAATGTAAGAGGGAAATTCTATAAAAGCAACAAAAAGAATTGCTCAAGTATCTATAAGCAACGTGTTATAAATGCCCTGGCCTCCTTGAGAGTAGAAACTCAGTTGAAGGTGACCGCCTACCTTCAAAATTGGAATAAGTTGCCCATATTCAAAAATTGAACCTTGTTGATCAATGCTTCCACCACAAGCAAGATCCCTTGGGTCGTGCCCCAATTTGAAATTCAAATGCACTCGCCAATACATTCTTTTAGAAAAAGATATCAATGAAGTTCAAAATAAAGTTATAAATCAATTTAAAACACCCCATTAAATAGACAACTTGATATACACATGTTGGATTTACTAGAGAAATTAACAGAAAAGTTGAAATTGCTAACAGTTGAAAAGTGAAAGTTATGCTTATAAAAAAAAAGAGAAATTAACAAAAAAAAAACCCTATAGCTTGGAATAATAAACAAAACAAACCTTGAAAATTTTTTGCAAACAATTAAAATCTCAAACTATGTGAAATGAACGATGCAAACCTTCCCATCATGTTTTTCCTCGAAAAACACAGAGTCAAACACAACAGCCACTCTAACGTCAAAGCTTGTCCAACAGCGACGTCCAAGGATTAACAATGGACGTCCTTCGACCACCAGGGACGTCTAAGGCTGATCCAGATTGTCTTGAAAGTAGTACAAATGTTCGTTTCTAATGGTTGTTCTTCTCCATTGTTGGCGAGAGTGTATCTAACTAAGAGAGAGAAAATTGATATCAACATCATTGTCCATGGAGGGACCACTACAATTGAAAGACAAATTTATAGTTGTCTTTACCACATTAAAGCCATAATTCATTGAACTTGGTTTGTACATGGCATTCTTTTTGCATTGCCTGTATCTTGTTTGGCCTTGTTTTAGTCGAGTCTTTTGTTGCTCGATCTCTTCATGAGTTGATGAGATTGTTTTGCTAGAGGGACGTTCATTATAAGTTGAGGGACATCTGTTTTAAGCTGAGGGACGTCTGTTGTGGACTTAGAGACATCCATCGTAAGGTGAGGGACATCTGTCTTAACCGAGGGACGTTCGTTTTGAACTGAGGGACGTCCATTTTAAGCTAGGAACAATGTTGTCTTTTAATAATCCATCATCAACGTCCATCATAAGTTGAGAGATGTCTATCATAAGTTGAGAGACGTCTTTTTTAAGCAAGGGACGCATCTTTTTAAGTGAGGGATGTTTGTTGTTAGCCGAGGATGTCTGTCATAAGCTGAGAGATGACGTCGTTTTTCTATACTCTATCTTAAACGTCCGTTTCTAGAGACGCACATCCCTCAGCTCTGAAGGACATCTAATTAGTTCATCCAACAGCCAACAACCTTCATCTACAACTCTATTCCCATTTAAAATAGCATGTATCTTGCACATGATCCCTTTCAACATAATGTCCGCCAGCGCCTTAGGATAATAATCATGGCCGTTCAACCTCGATGAGAGACGTCCATCCCTCAATCCAATAGGTGTGAACCTTTGTCCACCAGCGTCTTAGGAAAAGGATCCTAGTGGTGAATCTTCATTTGAGGGATGTCCATCCTCGATCCAATGGGAGTACACCATCATCTGCTCGTGCCCCTCCTCCCATCCTGGAGGTCCATCGTCGTCAACAAAAGACGTCACTCATCCACAATAGCCATCCCTCCTGCTGGATCAAGCTTGGACATCCCTCGTCATTAAAGGACGTTTGTCGTTGGTCTCCGTTGGACTACCCTTGACGTTTCTAAGCGTTAACGTGCCTACAACGTTTGCCTCTTTAATTTTTTATGGAAAACATGATGAGAAGGTTTACGTCGTTTATTTCACATAATTCGATATTTTAGTTGTTTGCAAAAAATTTTCAAGATTTGCTATGTTTATTATCCTAAATTATAGAGTTTAGTTTGTTAATTTCCCTAAAACAAACATAGTTGAAATTTTAATTTTTAAATGAATCAAAAAAATTAGGATCTAAATTGTAATTTATCCAAAATTTACTATGTCAATTAGCATAATAGTTATATGGTGTATTATAATTATTATTAGGGAAAATGACAAATCAACCATCCTACTTTGCGATCAATGACAAGTCATCCACTAAAGTATTTTTGATAACAAATTAACCACTGAACTATGAAAAAATTCGTCGCAAACATCACTGTCTCGTTTGCTACTACACGTATTGATTTCATTTCGTAGCGAAACGAAAATGTATTGATTTTGTTCTATCACAGAACGATATTTTTAAAAACAACGTTCTAATATTGATGTTCTGTTGCAGAACGTGCCACTATCTGCGGTGGAATTCGTGTGTCGTTCTGTGTTCCTGTGCCCTAGTATATAAGACTCAACTGTACGCTTTGGCGAATTCACCGCGAACCACGAAATCCTTGGTGAACATTCATACTCTCAGACCTTCGTTCATCGCTATTTCAGCAATATGAATGGATTCCCACACAAAAAAATGCCGCTTAAGCGAAAAGGTGGTCTGCCTCAGCCTCACCCTCAATCACAGAAAGAAACGACAGACTCTGCCCATCCATCGGCTTACAACTGAGCAATTGAGCTCGTCGGTCAGTTTCATGGCAATGTATCCATTGCAATGCAAGGTGGAGCACCCACGATTCAAGTTAGAGCAGCCGCAGTTGACTTTGGAGGACTTGTGGTTGCCCCTGTTACAGAAGCCGAGGTTGAAGCATAACCACAACCTCAACCTTAACCTCGAGAACAACTAGTAGTAGGTGCATTGGTCCGTTTCTAACCTATTACAACAAGGTTTCACTCCCCACTTTTCAGAACAACTGACACGAACAAACGGTATGAAACCGATGTTAAACACCGTTCAATTATTGTTTCTAGAAAAGTATACTTCAAGTCATTAGCTGAATATGAAATTGAAGAAATGTTTGAGGGGGCTGGTTTAGTCGGGTTGTGCAGATTGGGTGAAAGTTTTTATGAACAAATTGTGAAACTCTTTTATGCCAATTTAAAACTGTCTACCCAACCATTAGAGGTCTGGACTTACATGTTTGGATGGGAGTTGACGCTAACTTCCAATGATATTAACATGCTACTTGGATGTTCGATGGAGGAACCAAGCGATCACTATTACCACGTGTCTCGGGAGACACCTTTCATCAAACGAGGAGAAGGTCTGGCAATGCTTAGATTGTTGCACTGTGATCCCGAGATTGGAGCGTACATGTAACGACCCGGTTTTTATTACTTCAAAAATCGGATTAAATTTAAAACTTTTATAAAACATTAGTGGGAGTTTTTCTTTAAAACCTTTAAAAGTAAAATCAGAGTTCTTTCTTAAAATCAAACCGTTAAAATCCCTTTTACTTTGACTTGTTACTAAAATCCTTATAAACAGCAAAAGAATGTAGTTATAAAATCCTTTTTCTTATAACGTAGTGGAAGCATAAACGATTCATTTAAATAAGTAAACAGTTTACATTAATTTTACAAAACTCTTTTATCTTTAATCCGTTAGCCTAGTCAGCCACAAGTCTCACCCGTGCAAATCCTTCATCAGCTGCTCCTCATTCTGTTCGACATTTCCTATTGTGTTTGTACCTACATCACAAGTCATAAACTATGAGTGTAACGCTCAGTAAGTGATAATACCTAATATGCTACATGCCCATGTTGTGTCATTTTAAAATGTATGCAGTTTCTCTTTTTGTTTTCTTTCTTTTATCTTTTATCTTTTATCTTTCTCGTTTATGTACTTCTTTTTGTTTCCATTTTCATTCCTGATTCTATATCCATTTTTGTATCCGTGATCGTATGCATTTTTTGTATCCATTCCCATGTCTGTTTCTCTATCTGTATCTGTATCCGTTTCTATTTATGGAAACTTGTTTCTGTTTCTGGAAACTTGTTTCCGTTTCTGTTTTTGTTCCTGTTTTTGTTTCAGTTTCTGTACTCGTACCGTTTCCATTTATGTTTCCATATTTGTATCTATATCCGTTTCTCTTTTTATGTTCTTTTCTTTACTTATCTTTTCTTTTCTTTCGTTCTTGTGCTGAGCTAAGCTACCAGACCACAGAAGCTTTTATCTTTGCTTTATCTTTTGTTCATGTGCGGGGCTAAGCTACTGGACTACACAAACCTTTATTTTTCTTTTCATTTGTTGGGTTATGTTCCGGGTTGAGCTACCGGACCACACACCCCTTTTCTTTTATCTTTATTAACCGATCCTTTGTACTTTCTTTTCATTTTAGTTTCCCATTTGTTCGTACTTCTTTTCGTTTTCCGTCTTTCATTTTCAAAACCGTGCATAAAAGTCATTTTTGTAATCTTTGAAAATCGTGATGCATGATGCTCGTGAATGCATACAATTTCTAACATATTATTAAAGGAATCTAATAGCACAACCACCATACAATTCATAGATCATGCATCATAAAATGGTAAACATGCTATTAATACTGTAGACATGCTTTCAATAAAATAGACATGCTTGTAAAGCTGTAGACGTGCTATTAAAACACTAGACATGCTATTAAAACTGTTGACATGATCATAAAGCGATAAACAACAAAATGTGCATATCCTATTCTTATGATGTAGGGCCCGAAGACCAAAACACACACGTATCACTTACCTGTGGTCCTTGGTGTGTTTTAGTTCTTTATCTTTTTTCTCGTTAATACCTTCAAAATAATTATAATTTCTTTGTTAATATTTTTATCAATTATAAATCCTAACTTTGAGTCCGTTATTTTATTTATTCATTTAATAATTTATTTCATATTTTTCGTCCAATTACTTTCATCGACCAATTTAACCAATATTTATCCATTTATTTCCAACAATCTCATCATTAAAATCACATATCGTAACCTACCATAAATCCTCATTCATTGTCTTTCTTATTCACCTCCCAGTTTCTACCATTTTTCTTTACTTTAACAATTATTATATATGCAGTCAACATATATTTCTTTACTTTTTAATAACTATTATTAACTTAATCCATACAAATCGGGAAGTAGTAAAAATAGAGGACATTCCAAACCAATAGAACATTCTAAAACCAACATATTCAGACTTATCATTATCTAAAGAGTTATCATATTCCAACTTTAACAGCCAACATATTAATCAACATCATCCAAACAATAATTATAGTCCAACAATATTCCACTGTCAAAAGTAACAAGCAAGTTTTACAATTCCACATAATTTCCCTCGGCAAAATCCAACCATGAACAAAACCAATTTCAACAGAGTAATTCCTGAATCAAACCCACTAATTTATCAAAAGTAGCAACCAACAGAGTATTTATCCAATGCACAAGGCATTATTATTCAGCAGAACACCAACCAAAATATTAACCCAACAATGACCCATAAGCTGTAAGGAAAACAGGGAGCACAACCCAACTACAACCACCAAACAAAATCAGAGAGTATCCATTACATAAATGGAATTCATTTACCAACATATTCATCATCTAGATTTATCAATCGAAGAACAGAGAAAGTCATTACCTTCAGACTTCACTCCTTCACAGCTATCACAATTTCCAGAGAGTCCCCTGCCTCCCTTTTCTTCTCAATTCCATCACGGCTCACAGCAAAAGAGAGAACTTCACCCACAACTCACCCCCTCTTCACTTCTCCTTTTCTCTAGAAGACACTTTCCCCTCTCTGTCTCTATTTTCTCTCTCAGTTCAGCTCAACGAGAGCACACCTCTCCCAGCCTCCCTTTTCCTCTACATTTCTACCTCACCAGAGAGGCACGTACAGACACACACGAGTGTCCGAAAGCCATACCTTGACTTCCTCAGCCATGCCTCTCCACAAGAGGTTGTCTCTCGCTTCTCCAGTATTTCACGTTATTATCCAAGTGTGGTGCCAGCTGGAAGAAAGGTGAAGACTTGTCTTCACAACCAGAACCAAAATGAACCGGGGTGACCTTAGAGCCGGTTCACACACCACAGCTGGATCATCGTCCGTGGCTCATCCCAGAAATCCCCTGCCCTTCATCCCTGCAATGCTGAATCAAATCGTCTAAACGCCCAAAATGATAGAACGCCAAGGAGGAGAACGGAAAGCCGTCGACTTACCTCTACCTGACACCGAAATTGCAGCTGGCAGGAGCTCCAATTTCAACCCTCCTCGTGACCTAGCAACGCCGAGCCCTAGCTCGCAACCCACGTCGCCCCACGAGCCGAAACCTGCAGTCGTTCGCCTGGATGTCGCCACCCGAGCTCAAGTCCGAGCCGAGCTCCATCATCATCATCTCCCTTCCACCATCGGTCCCCATCTCTCTCTCTCTCTGTCACGCTCTCTTCTCACTCTCAATTCTCTTCGCAAAATGGCCGAAGGCCAAATCAAATTCTCCTCCCCTTTCTTCTTTTGTCTTCCAGCCGAACCAGTAGAACATGAACCAGTTCAGCTAAACCGGTTCAACACTCCATTCCCCCTTAATTCCTATTATTTTTAATTCCTTATTTAATCATCACTTAATATTCACTTAATCTTAAATTAGTTAATCCCTTACATCTTAATCTCAATTAATTCCCACTTAATTAAATTCTTCACTTAGGAAAGAATTGAGCACTCCAAATTTTTAGACAAAGCCGAACCAAACCGATTCAATCCATATTTCTCTCATTTAAATTCTAATTATTATCCAATAAATTCTCATAAATTATGAACTAATGAATACGTCCTTGATAATACTCCGATAATTATTCAATTAATCTAAATACCCCCAATTACTTTCCAATTATCCTTATTAAATTCTGATATAAAAAGTCAGGGTATTACAGTACAAGAAGCCAAAGTTGAACGACTTGAATGTCATAGCCCGAGTGATCAACACCACCATGACGCACACCATTTTGCCTCTGGATCAACATCAAGACCATGTTAGTTGCATGGATCTCTATTTGCTTGAGAAAATGTTCAATAGGAAAAAAGTGAACATCAGCTATTTTGAGTCGCATGTATGAGGTGCTCAACAACCCGGCAAAGAGTTTGTCATTCAATTGACTAATTCAGAAGATTGTTGAGCATTACAGGGTACTAATCTTGAAGGAGGAGCTGAGAATTGAAGAGAAGGCCACAAACGTCCATAACAAATTGAAAGTGGATTGAATAGGGCTCAGCAAAGTTGAAGAGGTATAGGTATGCAAGATTCCATCCAAGCCCACCTCGAAGAAGCGAGTTACGGTGTCCTAGTTATATTAACATGTTGCTTAGATGTTCGATGGAGGAATCAAGCGATAAGTATTACCACGTGTCTCGGGAGTCACATTTCATCAAATGAGGAGAAGGTCTGATAGTCCTTAGATTTTTGCACCGTGATCCCGAGATTGGAGTGTACAAGAAGCCAAAGTCGAATGACTTGAATGTCATAGCCCGAGTGATCCACACCATCATGTCCCCCACCATTTTGCCTCCGAATGGACATCGAGACCATGTTAGCTGCATGGATCTCTATTTGCTTGAGAAGATGTTCAACAGGAAAAAAGTGGACATCGGCTATGTTATTTTTCAGTCACATGTACGAGGTGCTCAACAACCCAACCAAGAGTCTGTCATTCAATTGACTAATTCAGAGGATTGTTGAGCATTGCAAGGTACTGATCTTGGAGAAGGAGTCGAGAATCGAAGAAAATGCCACATACGTCCACAACAAATTGAAAGTGGACTGAATAGGGCTCAGCAAAGTTGAAGGGGTATGGGTATGCAAGATTCCATCTAAGCCCACCCCGAAAAAGTGAGCTACAGTGTCCCAGCTGCCACCCCCCCCCCCCCCCCCCTTGAGTTGTACGGCCTCCACTCCCTTGGTGGTATAGCCTCCAGCCCCTTCAGAGGAACAACCCTGTAGTAGCCCCTCCAACAGTCTCTCTAGTGGCCTCTCCATCATTCTCTTCAGTAATAAAGGCACAGACTGCTTGTAAGTTATTTACTTTTTACGCAAAAGTCCATTATTTACATTATGTGTATGTGATGTAATAACTTGTCTAAAATTTGCTGCACCATTGCCCTCCAACACCAACCTTCTCCTCCTGTGGTGTGTGCTAGGGTGCAGGAGATAGTTACTCCCAATCCTCCATCGATAACGGCGTTGGATGGATCGCTGCCTCCGCCACTTAAAACTATGCACATAGTACGTCTTTGATTTGGTTATCTACGTATGTCTGCACTTATTCATGCCTTATTAGTTTGACGGTCTCTTGTCAATGTTTTTTGCAGGCAGGTCAATTGATGGATCTTTTCAATAAGTATGTTGCTGCAAATACTCGTAAGAACCTAGAGACGTGTGCAATTCTTTTAGGAAAGTTGGTCAAACACGAGTACACCATCACTAAGACCATCTTCCTACAGCAAGAAGGGATGACAAACATGGTGAGAATTATTTTCTATTATATTAAGTAGTTCAGAAGCTTTTATCTTAGTACTCATCCTTGCTTTTCTTTCTTTGTATGCAGTGCTATGCATGGAACGAATAAGATACTTTGAGGTTCAATATAAAAAATCGCTACTAACATTAGGGTAGATTCATGTAAGTTAGCATCTCGCTTTTCCAATTGGTCGTTCATGTTTCAACAGTTCTAATGCGTGCTTCCTTTGCATTTTAGTCCCACCCAAAGCAAGCATGTTTTTTGTCATCAGTTGATATGTACACTCACTATCCTTACCAGTTGTTGCTGCCTAAGGCAATTGTGATCGTTGTAACGCCCACTGACAAAGAGAAATACATCTTTTCCCTTGTGTAGATTCATATTGCTTTCCGCTTATGTGCTGATTTTGTCCTTTTCATTTCAGCCCACACGACATCTTTCGGTGTACGAGTGAGGAGTTAGGGATGATCCGAGATTGCAAGGAGGTTGACTTCCACCATCACGATGATGTACCCACGAAGGGTCCGTTATTCTCCAAAGCGTCCAATGTATACGTGGACCCACATATGACATTTGAGCTCACGGATTTGCGAAAGAAATCTCGCAAGAAAGTAGCTTAGGGTAGTTGAGATATGTAGGAATACAAATTGAGATACTCATTTTGTTGTACATAATAAAAAATTCATTATCTCTTTATATGTTTATTTAGTGTACTTGGATAATATTATCGCTATTGATGGTTATGTTTTGTTTTCTGTTTTCTTTACTTTGATAATATCTGTTTGAAAAATATCTGGTTCGGATAATATCTTGTTTTAATAATGTCACAAGGGGAATAGATTAAAAATAAGGAAAACTCTTGCAAAATTTTCAATTTTTTGAAAGAGAAATTGACTCAAACCATTTCATTCATCATAAAAAAACAACTAACATGTTCATTGCAACAATTTAAGCAATTTGTGCATAACACCGAATTATACAAGGTAGAGGAATGTTCACATTCTGCTGCAAAACCACGGAATGTATGACGTTCCGCCGCTGAACGTTAACTTTATGCTGCGGAATGTCAACTTTCAATGGCGGAACGTCAACATTGACGGTGACTTTGGTTCAGTGTGGTCAAACTCGGCTATGCGCAGTCAATCAACCTTTGAATAGCGGTCATTCTTAGCCTTAACAGATTCAAGCAAATTGAAATGCGGTCGATCAAAAAGTGAGGGGCTATCAAATGACTGAAGTACAAATTCAAAATTTCGACTGGTTGGCTTGGGAAAAAGTTGTTAATTTTACAATTTCATACTAATCAATTTCCATTCATCATCAACAACCAAATTATCATTTCCATTACAACCATATCATGTACATGTGCATTACAAACGCAAAGCAATTTACCAATTCAATAACAATCATATCGTGCATATGTGCATTACAGACGCAAACTAAATTATAAATCTCATATTCTTCATTTTTGTGGCCTTCCAGGATGCCTCTACATTAGTAATTTGATCTATAATTATTCTTGAACTTCCACTTATATTTAATCTTGAATAACTCCAAGCATTTAACTTCTTCGTATATTTTTAACCTTCCTTGATTAAAGGAGACAACGCTAAATCAAAGTGGACTATTAACTATGCGTCGAAACCAAACATAATCATCTACAATAGGCTACTCAAATAAACTATTGTAGATGATATATATCTGTGACTATTAACTGTAACAACCCGAATTTTTACCCTTTCTTGAAAATTGCGTTAAATTTTAAAACTTTTGCAAAGCGATTTAAATCCCTTTGAAAATAATAAGTATCAGAGTGCACTTTCTAAAAATCTCGATCGTTACTACAATTTGCTAAAAATTCATTTAAATAGTCGAAGACTAAAATCATTAAATCAAATATTTAAGATATAGCGGAAACGTAAATAGAAACACTTATAGATAAAAGTTCAGGGTTTAAAATGTCACACATTCAAAACAAAGTTAAAGAAATACTTAGTATTTTACAAACCATGTTTTACCCTTAAAGTCTCACAAAACATACATTTTTCTTTCTTTCTTCAGCCACATTCTACTCCGGTCATGTTTCCTCCGAATACGCCGCAGGTCCACGGGAAGGACCTCCTCCTCTGCTCCCGGTATTATTATCTCATTACCTACACCACAAGTAAGAATGTGAGCCAATGGCCCAGTAAAGGAAATGGGGTTATGCTTATGCTATGCCTCTCTTTAGTCCATTATGGAATTGAGACTACCCAAACCAAACCTTTCATTTCTTTCGTTCGTATCGTTCGTTCTTTACTCGTATTTCGAGCTGGATATTGAAGGGTTGTTAGGGGATGGAATAGTAGATCAGACCTAAGCCTTTACTTGCGACTAAGTCCCCGTTCCTGTTGAGGTAGGGGGCTTCACCTAGCCGCGGACTAGATCCGCTACCCATCCGCCCCCCCAACTCCCGTTTCATTTCTTTTCTTTCTTTCATTTTCTTATCATTTCCTCACTCGATGCATGTGAGTACCACCCTGATGGGGCACTCCCTACTTTGTTTCTATTAACGTGAATGCATGAGGACACTTCAATTTAAATAGTGCATCCATGGAAAGTAAATAACAATAACTTAAAACAATCGATAATCAAAGGGCAGAATCTAAAACACGTAATTGTATACATCGACGATAGCTAGACAATGTGAAGCTAATTAACAAAACACATAGAATGGTTGAGCATGCCTTGACATTATACGGTAGCGTTTAATAATGAGAAATCATATCATGTTTTTTAACGACAATAAGCAGTAGTAAATATCACGGAAACATGCTTCTCAAGCAACTGTAAATACCAATAATTAATAATCAAAACAAAACAGCGAAGTGTGCTTCTTAATTGAAAATAAACAACAGCAATATTAATCGAATTGAAACAGCAAAACATGTTTTTTAATCAATAATAAACAGCAGCAAATATTAATTGAATTGAAACAACAAACAATGCTTCTCTAGCGATAACGAACAATAGCAAATCATAATCGAATTGAAACAGCGAAACATGTTTTCCAACAATTAAATTCTACAGCAATAATATTGATGAAAACATGCTTCTTAAATGACAACAATAGCAGTAAGAAATAACGAAATGAAACAGCGAAGACATGCTTGTTCAGAGACTATAAATAGCAGTAATTAATAATGGAATGAACAACGGAACATGCTTGTTAAACGACAATATCATACATAACTGCGAAACAAAATTTACAGATCATGCTTCTCAATAATAAATGGAACAGAGATCTATTATACGAAACGTGTTAACGTGTTGGAATATTTAACTAATCATGTTAAACAATTTTAACTAAGAAATAGTTAATGCGTTTGAGGGTTAAATGAGAGTTAATTAATATGCTTGTTAAACAAATATAAGCAATAGCGACCACTCACTATTATCTAATTGAAAGATTTCATTTCATATTTCGAAATTGAATAATAGAAAGCCCTAAATGAGTAAGGCAAGCTTATATAGAAATGGACCAACGACATTCTTCTACATAACAACCAATATAACTACAGAGACAAACATATTAACATGCTTTTAAACGACTAATTTATCAGCAGAAACTATCATTTAAACATGCTTTTCATATAACAATGAAATATTTAAGGCAGATGTATAATGCAAGAGAAATGGAACTTCAGATCATGCTTTTTAGAGGCGAATAACAGCGAACAACTACGTACAGTACAGAAAATAAACAATGGACAACATGCTCTATATAGGAAGTAAACAGAAAGTAAATACAGAACATAAACGTCTTGTTCATGTATAAAGTAAACAACCTAGTAAACACTGAAACGTAAAAACAGAGTACAGCAAAGCTTATCACATTCATACTTCATTCACAGTTTCACATTACCATACTTGTCTTCAGACAACATTCTTAACAAAGTAAAGCAAACATTAAAATGAAATTAGCAGCAAGGTAATATGAATAAGTAATTACAGAGTTTTATAATGTCAGAAAGAAAGTTTGCAGAAATAAAAACGTCTAAGGAGTTTACAAATTCTAACTACAAAATCAAGTAAATCACCAAACACACACACACATGTTTTACTTGTGGATAGGGCCTCCTTTGGCTAAGACTAACCCAGATCCTTACCTAAGTGTTGAAGGAATTAACAGCAAACTCTACTCTGCGCAACACACTCACACCCCAGAGGAGAGAAAACTGCTTGACAGAGGAGAAGAAGAAGAACACAGCTGGGGGAAAGAGAAGAAGCAACTGGAGGTTTAAAGGAGCTCTCCTCGACATAATCATACTCATAGGGGGGAGGAGGTCGGCTCCCCTAGTGGTCCAGGCCTAAAGGGGGCGACTTTCGCTGCTAGGAGATTCAATATTAATTTGCTACGAGACGAGCTATTCGATCTCTTAATTTATTTTCTTATTTCTTCTTATTTTACTACTTCACTCATCCTTCAATACTATGCACGCATCATTCTCCTTTGTATTTTTAAATTCTTATATTCTCTCTCCCTTTTAATTATTCATGTCCTTGTTTTGTCCTTTCTTCTATTCTCTCCATTCTCTCTCCCTTTTATTTTAATTATTCTAGTCCTTGTTTTGTTCTTTCTTCTTTTATCTCTCTCTTCTATTTTAATTATTCTTGTTCTTGTTTTGTCATTTCTTCTATTCTCTCCCTCCATGTTCTCTTATATATATATATATATATATATATTATATTTTAGTCTCCCATTTCTTTTATTTTATTTCACCCACGTTATTTCATCTCCTCTTCTCCTTAAATCATTTCCCTTTCTTCTTATGTGTCTTCTTTCTTCTAATTTTAATTATAATTCTAATTTATCCTATAAATTCCCCAAAATTCTCATTTCCTCTTTTAATTAAAAGAAAACCAAGCCAAACTTAATCTTTTTGGACCGAGCCGAACCAAGTCAATCTAATCCATAATTCTCTTTTTAGTTAATACTAATTATTATCCAATAAATTTTCAAAATATTTTTCCCACGAATACACGTCATAAGTTAATACGTAACATTACCTCATGTAATATATATTATCTCCAAAAAAATTTACTTACATAGCGTACACGAGAAAATTAGGATCGGGGTATTACATAAACTATGCGTCAAAACTATAGATATATCATCTACAATAGTTTATTGGAGATAGCCTATTGTAAATGATGTATATCTGGCTTCGATGCATAATTAATAGTCACTTTGATTGAGCATTGGCTTCTCTAATCAAGGAAGGTTGAGGTCCACATTTGAGTTTGTTTTTGTTTGTGGACCTTGAGCATCATACTCCTGCATAACACATTACAAATAAAATTAGCATAGTTTTAAATGTAGCACATGAAAACGTAAACACAATAATGTGTTCACCTGCGTCTTAGGAACTATATCGGGAACTGTCTCGGGGACTATGTCTGGAGCTATCTCGAGAGAAGTCTCGAGGACTCTGAAACCCACAAATATGCCATGCAAGCTTCCTCTACCGCCTCTGCCTCTAAACCGGCGGCCGCCATATGCACTGGACTCTGGGCCTCCAACTTCGCACGTGAGGGAATTGTGCCCCACACCCTCACATTGGCCACACATCATGTTCAGATGTCTCCTTGGCCGCACGATCTGACTTGGGGCCTCGTCAACATCCCTTATTCTTTGTTTTAGTGACCTTCCGAGACGTCTCTTAAATAGCGGTGGTATAATTGGATCAAGATTCATCACATGAGGCTACATGAGTTGTTCACTAACCAGGCGAACAAAGTGGGAGTACATCATCATGTATGTTTCCATGTCGTAGCACTTATGTACAAAGTCCTCGAGAGATGTCCTCATAAATTGCATACATAGGATTGCATGGACACACGGGATGCCAATCAATTCCCACCGGTAGCAATTACAAGTACGTTTGTCCAAATCGACATAATACTATTCGTTACTGTTGCTGACCTAAAACTAGGCGGTGCCTGAAATTTGGGGACTCTAATTTTGACCTGTAAGTTGTAGTCTGGCAAGTTAATTCTTGACCTGCGGACACAAAAGGTCCGTCAAGCGTGCCATCTTTTTATTTTTTTTAACGATCCTACCCATGATGTCCTTTCGTATGATCTCAAATGTACTGAGAATCGGTTTGTCCCAAGCTGGTAGGATGTAGGTGTTGAAGGATTCATTGAGGTTGTTAAGGCTTATGTCGCACTTTGGGGTGGAGGAAAAGACATGTTTGGCCCAGCATCTTGCATCATTTTTCACAAATAGTTGTGGGCTGCCGAGTCAAATAAAAATAGTTTCGCCATCTCTCTCTCAAAGTGCACATCTATTGTGGCTCTAGAAGCAACCCACCTTACATCCTTGAACAACTTGCTTTTAAATTATTTTTGAAAATTGGCATACATGTAATATCCCAACTTTTTGTATCGAAATTTAATAAGGATGATTGAAAAGTAATTACGAGTATAGAGATTATTTGGATATCTATCGGGATATTACCAAGGGCTTACCCTGATACTTTCCCCGTTTTATGAATATTATGAATTTTGTAAAAATTAAGTGTGTTGTATTAAGGGACGACGTTTATTGGATTAATATCATATAAACATATGGATGATGATTGGGGATGATTTAAATACAATTTTTAAGCAAAAAGTTGAAGAAAATAGAGTTGGGGACGAGGCAGGACACGATCCAGCATCTGAATTTTCCTCTGCACATTTGCGGATGAGTGTGGATGAGTGAGGACGAAGGAGACAGCGTCCGATTTGAATCTGTCCAATTTCTAGACAGATTCGGACGCATGAAGATGCAACATTCGGACGCCATTTTGCGCCGAATGACTCATTCAGATGAGTCCGAGTGAAGTGAGGACGCTAGGTTTCATCCACACATACAATTTCTCCCTATGTATTCTGGCTTTTTAGATGCATACGGACGCAGGCTATCCATCTAGTATCGTCCGAAAGTACCCAGATCCGCGATAAATCTACTTTATTGACTGTCATTTTGTCATTTTATCAAAAATTCCTCCTCTTAATCGACAAATTGATGACTCACCCATGAAGTACGGAGCTTTTCGATGACTTTAGACATCGATTTATGGATCATGGTGGAAATAAGTATGAGTTTTTATGATTCTTGAGTTGTGTATGGACTTTTTCTTCACTCAGTCGACAGCCAACCTCATTTCCCATGAGAGTCGGTCCTTTCCAGCCACTTTAGGTGTAATTACCGGCTTTGGTTGGAAAAGAATTATGGAGTTGTCTCTTTTCTGAATTCTTTTAAGAAAGTAAGTGGGTTATGATTAAGGGGTGTCTATTCTACGAATTCAGAGTGTTGAGAGTGTGAGAGGATATAGAGATTTCATATTCTCTGACTCTAAGTGTGTGGGAGTGAAGTGTTCGGGGAGAGTGTGTGTTAGAAAGCTTTGCTGCTGAATTCTTGATTGAGCAAGTGTTATCTGCTGAATTATGTGTGTTAGAGTCATGCTTGTTTCTTTATTTGAATTCTATACATTTCTACTTGTTTGAATTCTACAATTGTGACTATTGTTAATGTTTGATTTTGGGTAATCCTTGTATAATTGATACCTAGACTTTGAAGAAATTGGTATTAAGATATACCTAATGAAGATGAGAAAATAATAGTTCAATTGCTAGCTACAATGTCAACTCTTTGTTGTTTTAGTTGATTATTGAGACTTATAGTTCTCTTAGAATACTAATTGTTCTTTCCATTTGATGCTTGACTTATCTTGAATATTCTATATATATATTGGATTGTCGTTCAATTATAGTTTAGTTGTTTAAATCTCTATAGTTGTTGTGTTGTTCATTTTCCTATATGTAGCAAATTCTCGGGTAAGCATGATTAAAACCTAGTATGAGGTTATTGTTAGTTTCTATGCAATTGCAAACACGTTTGATACTCATTCAACTATTGTTATTTGTTCTTAATTTTAGACCATCACATCTCACATATTATTTTCCACTCTTAATGATTTTACTGCTATCAGTTCTGTCAAACTACAGAGCATGTTAGACATTTTCTTCGCAATCATATATTGTAAATTACTGTCGAAATTACAAGCATGGTATTTGTTTTAATTCGCTACCCTATCTCGTTAAATTACTGTCAGAATTACAAAGCATGATATCCTTTTAAATTACTGTCAAGATTGTTAGTTACTGTCGAAATCATAAAGCATGAATGTCCGTTTTATTCGCTATTGATTCATTGATTTCATGTTGTTATTTTCTAGTAGAGTTTAGAGCATATTGCACGTTGTTATTTCGCTATTATATTTCGTATTCGCTGTCTATATAAAGCACATATGTCCATTCAATTTTGCTGTTATAATTCGTATGTGTTGTCAAATTATAAAGCACATATGTTTGTTTAATTTATATCCATATTTCAGATTCGCTGTCATGGTATAAAACATGAATGCACGTTTTATTTCACTATCCTATGTTATATTCACGGTTGAAATATAAAGCATATTGCACGTTTTAATTCACTGTTTATATATGTTGTTAATTCTCTTATTCGTTGTTCATAATCATAGTCCGTTTTTTGATATTTTACTTACTTATGATCGATAGCTTTAGTTGCTGAAATTCCATGATTTGTTTCTGTAGATCCCGAGTTCGTTAGCATGTTGTTGGCTGTTTTTATTCAATATATACATGATTATTTCCTGCTATTATGAAGTGCTTTAACTCTCTGATTGTTAGCTGTTGTACTTCTGTGATTGACTCCCGTAGTTTATTCCATTGTTATTCTGGGGCGTTTGGTCATTAGACTTGTGAATTCGTTGAATGGATGATATTATTCATAGTTGTATTTCCCGCATCGCATTGACATGCATCATAATAATAGACATTATAGGAAATACCACAAAAAAGGTTAGTATTCATGTGTGAGAAGAAAATGAAGAAAAGAAAAGAAAGGGAATTTGGGGCCGAGGACATGGTTTAGATCTAACCGGTAGACTCGAAACCTTTTATCCTTCCCTCTATGGTTGTGCGAGCCTGTCTACTCTAGGGTGTTAGATTCCGAATACCCACCATTCCCCGCCAGGGTCCTCCAATCTCCTAACTCGATCCACGGGTTCTATGATATATGTAAATGTGAGTAAAGAACAGTTTGGGTCGGATCCCACAAAGAACAGTTTGGGTCGGATCCCACTCTGATATAATGAGTTAGAGGCTATTGCATATCTCAGTTCTTTACTAAACCTTTTGGCTTATAGTTTATTTGTGGTGTAAGTGATTGTGATATTCTAAAGAGAAGCGGTCGATAAAGGATTTGCACTGGCAAATGTTGTAGTTGGCAAGGCTAAAGGCATAAAGATAAAAATGGTTTTGTAAATATAAACGTAATTCAGTTGCTTATTATTCCGCAATTAGTTTAATTGAGCTTCTGCTATGTTTTTAGAAAAATGATTTATACTTATAGTTTTCCATTGTTTAAGTAAAGAGTGTAAGAAAGAGAATTTAACAGTTTGGTTTTTAGAAGAGAATTCTGATTTCAATCAACAAAGGTTTAAGTTGTTTTTGTAAATGTTTTAAATTTTGTGCATTTTTTGAAGATAAAGAAAAACCGAGTGGTTACAATACAAGTGTTGGATGCAAAACTGATGGTGTAACATCCCGTACTTTTTCCCTTTTTAATCATGTAACTTTTCAAATTTTTCATAAAGTTTTTCGTTTTTCTATTTCATATTCAAAATATATTATCAGAGTAAAACGAGCGATCAATGTAAAATGGTTATCAAAATCCTAATAAATACCCCCAAAGTTTATAAAATAGTCCTTATACAGTTTTCAAGCCAAAATAGGATTGTTTAACTATTACATACCAAAATACCAGTTTTTAAAATCCAATATACTATGTGAAGTTACAAAAATAACCTCACGATGAATCCACAACCAACAGGTCAAAATGGCTGATAACCCAAAGCGTCATCCGGGAATGCCTCCTCCACAAGTTGCTCATTATCAACCAATACATCACCTACATCACGGGGGAAAACAATGAGACTAACGCCCAGCAAGAATTAAAATGAAATGCAATGTAATACAATGCATGACCATACAATGTAATTGAAGCTTAGAGTGACATACACCATAGGGTCATGGGAAAATAAGTTACTCCACAAAGGAGGCATAATCATCAGAGTGTTTCACATGCTGGTATTCACTCTTTTGTTACGAGAACGTTGGGGATTTCAGAACAGGGACAATGAACTCTAGTATCCCATGTAACTAACCTATTTCCTCTATCATGAACCTATGTACAATGGGACGTCATTGTTTTCCCGAACCCCCACAAGCCTATTTTACATAGATTTATTATGTCATACAATATGTATACAATTTCATAAATCCTAGAATGATGCATGTAATGTCAACAATTTAAATGAAAAAGAACAACACAACATTAACAGGGCTGCACATGCTTTTACTACAACTTACAATTGAGTTCACAGGTATTTTAGCATCTAAGAAAACTAATTGAAACATCATATTTTCATAAGAGTTAACTTTAATCAACTTTAATCACATTTCTTGATCCATTAATTGAACACTGAAGACCACAATATAGCATCCAGCTTAACCCAATGACATATTAATAGTATTCAACAATCCAACGTCCTTTAACTCAATTCCACAGAAATAGTATTGCATATTTGACAAGGTCAAGTTAACCGAATCCAATTTCATGCTGCATAATCATTTTTAATAGGGAAAACTTTAGATGTCATTTAACTATCCAACAAAGGTATATTACTAGCATGGATCAAATTTTGTTCACTTTATCAACCTCTCATCCTTGTATAGAACCTATCACAATTATCATGTTAAAAATTCATATACCCAACTAACATAGCAGAAGCAGTTTAATAAACTAACACGTCTCATAGTTAGGCAATTTTCATCACAGTAACAATTCAACAAAAACCCCGCGATGTAGGGCCTTCTCTGGCCTACTAAATCATTCCAAATTCTTACCTTAATGTTTTGCAGAAAAGTCCAAAGCTCTACACTTCTTCCTTCATGGCAACTATCCAAGTTCCAGCTTTTCACTACACCTTTCCAGAGCAAGACACTTCCAAGATTTCCAAGATTATAACTATCAATTCTTTTTGTGCTAATCTCTTAAACAAACACTCACTATTGCAGCATGTAGACAATATCCTCAAGACAATTTTTGTTGCAACTTATAAAGACAGAAGACAAAAGATAGGAGAAGGGCAACCAACTGCGTGGGGTTACCTCCTACACCAAGGGGAAGAGGTCCAATAATTCTAAGCCAAGTAGACGCCTCACCATCTTCCAGAATCGTGTCGCCAGCAGCAAAATCGAAGGAAAAATCAAAAAAATGAAGAAGATTGTCTTCAGATTTAAATGGGATTTTTAGACAATTTTGACCTTCTGGACACTGTGTGTCATCCATAGTCGTCTGAAATTAATTTAGGATGAGAAAATGCGTCCTTAAATCATTCGTCCGTACCGTCCGTAAACCCAATTCGGACAATGTGAGGTGTCCGCATGATGTGTCTGCAGTCGTCCAAATTGTCCCAAAATTTGGATAGAGTCATTTCGGACGTTGTCCATCCTCGTCTGCAAGCATCTGCAAGCGTCTGAATGTTCCCAGAATTTGTACAGATTCAAAGCGGATGGTTCTGCTGTCGTCCGCAGAGTCCGTAGTCATCCGTACTTTGACAACCTGGAGTTTGGGACGCCAAAATGTTGTCCTAACCTTCAAGTTATGTGTTTTCTTTAACTTTTTCTACTACATTTCATTTACCACGTAACATAAACCATATTATTACAACATATGATTCTATCACATCATAATACATGGATTTATACAGTAATTGTACATTTTGGGACATTACAGATGTTCTGCTTGCCCAGCCATCTCTCTGATAGCTAGCACTAGCCCCTACAAAGATTCACAGTATGAATCAAACATTGGTACACAACGCATTACATAAACATAGAAGGTAAAGCAATCAACCACACCTTTTGTCGGTCAGAAATGATTGTCCACCCATTGCCCGACGGGGTGTTTAGATCCTCGAGCAACAATTCTAGAAACCAACTCCAAGAATCCCTATTTTCTACTTCAACTACTACTACATCAATCAGATACATTCCATCATTCTCGTTGATGCTGATAGCAGTTAGCAACTGGCACGGAGTCGCTCTCTTCAAGTGGCAACCATCCAAACAAATAACCGGTTTACCACAGTTCAACAGACTCATCTTACATGCAGACTCATCATTATAAATGCACTCATCTCTAGCTGAACATGCAACGAGCTTCTAAGATTATACCTCTAAATCTTCTCAGCATAAGACCATATGAGCTTGTATTGCTCATTGTCATCTCATTCGTTAATTTTTTTACTGCATTTCTTGCCCTTCTAGCAAGGCTGGGTGTGATGCTGACGTTAAATTCCTTCATGACAGTCTCAATTATGGAAGCAAAGTCCTAGTCGACTT
This sequence comes from Begonia loranthoides, assembly GCA_022433065.1. Taxonomy (NCBI): domain Eukaryota; kingdom Viridiplantae; phylum Streptophyta; class Magnoliopsida; order Cucurbitales; family Begoniaceae; genus Begonia; species Begonia loranthoides. The sequence goes on from CM039469.1 coordinate 31,905,410, forward strand.
GACTTTTAAATTTATCCAAGTAATGGATTGCCACCCATTTGGCAGAGGTATGGCGGCTTTCAATTTTTCTCGAGCAAGTGTGAATGTCGTTATAACACCTTATTTGAAACGTCATTTCACCTTGCACTTTTGAGGCGTGTATTCGCCACATGCATCCTTCCTGGCAGGAAGCCTCAACCAATGAGTGTCACTATGAGTGAATTTTATCCCGTACCCATTCTTCAACACATGATCAATAATTTCTTCTATAATCTTATTCAGTGAACTATACTTTTTGCCAAGACCCATACCAGCGAACATGCATTTTGTTTGTGGTAGTCGTCTAGGCTTACTCTCGAACATCTCCATGTTTTCGTCACTACTGGATTCGCATAATGAACGGAGCTCCTCCTCGTCTAGAGTTGCCGAGATGGAATGCACCATTATAGCAAATTTGTCTCCAATTGCACGTACCTCATTTACCAAAACTGTGGACGTCGACCCCACTTCAACTTGGCAATTAATAATAGATTCCTCGACCCTCCCAAACATCATTTGGTGTTCAACAAATGCTTCAACTTTGCCAAAATGCGGTACACTTAAGCTCTTAGAAATCTTTAGGGTTCACTAATCGCTAACAAAATCACTGAGAAAATTGCGATGAGTATACTGTGAATTTTATACGAGGTAGATGACGCACGATGGTCTGCGACGGAACATCATCATTTCGCCACGGAACCTAGTCCTTCCGCCACGAATTGTGACACGTTACGCTATGGACCGTCAATATTATAACATTGTTTTTAAAAATATCGTTCTGCGGCAGAACGCAATCAATACATTTTCATTTCGCCGTATAACGAAATCAATACGTTTAATGACAAACGTGATAACGATATTTTTGCGATGATTTTTTTTCATAGTTCAGTGATTAATTTATTAGCAAAAATACTTTAGTGATTGACTTGTCATTGATCATAAAGTACAATGGCTGATTTGTCATTTTCCCTTAATATTATATTAACTTTATTGAAAATGGCTAAATACAACTTTTGCTTACCAGCCCTGTCGATGCCATTATGTAAATGATCTATTTAAAAGGATATTGTCTCATTTTGAATTGGGAAAATGACAAATTAACCCGTGGTTTGCGATCAATGACAAGTCAACCACTATCTTTTATTTTCTAACAAATTAACCTCTAACGTATGGAAAATGACAAAGTTAACATCGCTGTCACGTTCGCCGTTAAGAAGCTAACAGGGCGCCACAACGTTCTTCCTTCAAAACGCTGCAGCGCTGTGGTTCTCTCACTTGGGTGTCGTCGAAAGACTTTTCCTGCGCTGATTGGAGAGAGGGCGAGAGATTGTACGACCGGCCTGGCTTAATTACGACGACTTTCTGGTTGGTTATAACTTCCTCAACAGAGTCTAAGAGGGAAAATCCATCGGAGTCCTCATCGGCTTCTTTTTCGGCGAAGAATTCATAAGTCTTGGCCTTGACAACGACGACGAACTTTTGGAACATCTCCGATATTTGTAGGGGTCTGGAATTGGAGGAACCATCCATTTCTGGCAGTCTTTCGATTGGGATTTCTTCACCAAAAATTGCAAAACAGAGCGCAGAGAGAGAGAGAGAGCTGCGGCGTTTTGATGGAAGAACGCCGCAGCGTTCTAATGGAAATGCCACAACGTTTTTTCCAGCAGAATGTCATAGCGGCATCCCCGCGGTTTGTTACTGGAAAATTTTTTTATCGCAAAATTGAGGACTTAAACACTAAAAACCGAGAACCATTGGGGACTGTGAAGTAGCCATGCATGAAAAACAGAGAGTTTCATACTACTTTAAAGTCATTATGTATATGTTTTATGAATCCTATGTTTTTATTAGATTTTTGACCTCTTCAACTTCAAAAGACCATAACTTTGGCTACGGATGTCGGAATCGGCTGCAGAAGGTATCAAATCGAAGCTCTCTCAAAGATCTACGACTTGTCATTAGGTTTACCCATGACCCCTTTTCTCGGCCCCAAAATCACGCATTTAAGCCATCAATTTTGCGATAAAAAAGTTTTCCAGTAACAAACAGAGGGATGCCGCTGCGATGTTCTGAGTGAAGAACGCCGCGGCGCCTTGTCAGCTTCTTAACAGCGAACGTGACAACGATGTTGGCTTTGTCATTATCCCTTACGTCAGTGGTTAATTTGTTAGAAAATAAAGAATAGTGGTTGACTTGTTATTGATCGCAAATCACGATAGTTAATTGTCATTTTTCCTTTTGAATTTCATCAGGATTTTCACGTTAAGGATTATAGAAGTATTTGTAAATCGTTTAGATGCCTCTTTTCTCTCATATGATTTAAAGAGGAAAATGAACAAAATAACTACTAAATTATAAGGTCAATTACAAGTTAATAATTAAATAATTTTTATTAACAAATAAAACACTTAACTATGTGAAATAAATGATGTAAATATCACCGTTAACCTATTGAAAGAAACATTAAAAATGAAAAGACTTTTTAAAATGAAAGATTTTCACTTAACCTACTAGAAATCGATTTTGATATCAAAATAGAAGATTTTTAGTTAACTATTTGTTGAAAAATCAATGTACTTTAAGGTAAACATGTTTTTGATTCACTAAGGAAACTCACAGGAAAACAAATTTTAGAAACGTTAAGCTGTTTGAAATTGATTTTGGTATTAAAATGAAAATTTTCCAGTTAACTATTTGTTGAAAAATCAATATACTCCAAGGTAGGCATGTTTCCAATCCACTAAGAAAACTCATTGGAAAATTCATTGTTTGTTATACTGAAGAACGATAAAAAATTCAGCAAATAGAGCGGAAAAAGTATTTTGCACTGTGAAAAAAATAGTTTTCACGGCAGAAAGTCATTTTTTATGAGTTATATTCCAATGACTCACTTTCCGTAGCAGAAAGTCATTTTTCATGAGTTCTATTTTAAGGAATCACTTTTTGTAGTAAAAAAAAAAAAAATTTTAACAGAAAATATGATAATAATATTTGTTTCAATTATTTATAATAATCAAGTATTTTATTTATTTGGTAAAATTATTTACTGATTAACCTTTCCTAATTAATTAGTTATTTTGTTAATTTCCATTGGACCAGAGAAGTAAAGAAATTGACATCTCTCCTCTTTGTCGATAACTAATAGAAAATATAAAATGGAAAATGGAAAATGGAAATGCGCAGACTAAGAGGAGGAGGGTGGCTTGTGGTAGTGTTTCTCCCGGACCGATTCCCCTACGATCTAGGGTTTCTCAGAATATTCCTCCCTCCCTCTTTCTCTCTCTCTGGTCGTTTGAACTTTGCACATTCATCTTCTTTGTTTTTTTTTATTCACCAGATTCTTTCTGATTTCCATTTACGCTGTGATTAAGGTTTTTGATACATTTCTTTGCTAATTCTACTTGGTTGGAATTGTCGACATCTCTTGAAAAACTGAAACTCTCTCCGGTCTGAATCCTAGGAGTACTTGGAGTGTTTTTGTTTTAGATCATGACAATTCCTAGTTCGGCTTTAATGATAGAAGATGGAGGGCCGAGTTGTTTGCCGCTTCCTCCTGAGGAAGAGAATCGCATCTTTACTGAATTGATTCGCGAATCTGAGTCTAATTTGGAAGAAGGAAATTTCTACTACGTTATTTCCAACAGGTCTTCTTCTTCTTGAGTTTTTTTAAGATTTAGTAATGTTGCCCGTAGATTATGTTTATTAGTTTTCTTCTACTTGGGCGTTTCTTTTGGAAGAGGAAAATATATATGACGCCTCGCATAGATTGATTTTTCGTTGTGATTCAGTTTTATCCTTAATTTTTATAGGCTCATCTGCCGTACGCTAGGCTAACAGTTGGGAAGCTTTTGATTGGCTCTTCTTGATATATACCTTAGATAATTCTATTTTTTTTTCAATATGCCTCACTGTTCATGACTTTTCCTTTCTCATTCTGATTTCTCTAGGTGGAGAAAAAGCTGACTGCTTGCTATATATTGTCTATCACATTGCATTAATTGTACAATCAACAATTCATATTGTTTAGTTATGCGAGACATACTCTTCATTCAGTTCAAGATTATGAAGGTGATGACCAAGGCATTATTAAAAAGAGATTACTCTGATATGAATGCAGATGGTTTACAAGGTGGACGAACTATGTTGGTCTACGTACCAAGGAATATCCAATGGATGAGCAGTCTTCTGATACTCAAGCATTAGATATCATTCCATCAAAGTTAGCTGAAAGACCTGGACCTATTGATAACTCGGATATTATTTTAGATGGAAAAATTTTCTGGAGCAATGATTTAGAGCTTCGAAAGATGCTGGAGGAAGGGCAGGACTATGTTTTAGTTCCTCAATCAGTTTGGGAAAAACTTTTAGATTGGTAATATGTTTTGTCTGTGAACATTCTTTCCCATGGGCAGATTTTATTTGTTCTTTTTTTATTTTTTCTTGGAAAATTTGGTTATTTACCCAATATATTGCAAACTATGCTGACTCTCTGTATTTCTTCACTTTTACATGAAAAGTCCAAATGGTTTATAATTTAAATTGCGGATGGAAACATATAATCTAATATGTATGTGATAGGTTAGGAGGGTGTAAATGTAAAGTCATTTAGTCAAGTCTATTATATAAAGGCTTGAGGGGTAGTCGATAGGGGATATCGGATATTGAGAGTTGTATTGTGGGGAGTTGCTGGGGACTCGAAAGCCTAGTCTAGTATTGGAAGTGTCCTATATTCTGTATGGTTGATTGAATTCTAGAAATACATATTGAGTTCCTATCAATTTGGTATGAGAGCAGTTTCTTTTTTGGAGAGGATATGTTGATGCGATCAAAAACTTTTCAGCACCAAGAACATCTTCCACGAAGATTGGAATTGCCGATTTTTGGCGGAATGGATTCGGGAGGCTGGATATTCTGAGCGGAACGTTATTTCAGCATTAATCGACTTACGGAGAAGGAAAAGATTGAATCGGCGATGGTTTCTTTTGAAGGTTCGGTTCTTGCATGGTTTCAATGGGAACACGATAGACAGCCATTTTTGAATTGGAGGGATTTAAAGCAGAGCCTTTTGGAAAGATTTGCTCTATCAAAAATGGGTTATGGATGTCAGGAATTGTGGTCGTTGAAACAAGAAGGCACTAGAATAAAATTTGAGTCTGTTGCTTCACATTTCTTTGGTGTATCGGATGAAATTTTGTTCAATGCTTTCTATAATGGTTTGAAGAAGGAGATAAAAGATGGCGAGAGATTAATTAGGCCAATTGGATTTTCTGATTTGACACAGTCATCTCAGGTAATAGAAGACCAAAATGAATTGCTTAAACCTAGAAGAAGGCAGAGAACAAATATGGTGGTGGAAGGACTGAACTCAGCAAGAACACTGCTTTCTGGTTTGGGTTCGCAAGAAATGAGAGTTTCTGACCAGTTGCAAAAGGTGGCAAAAGAGGAAACTTCAACTAACCAAGAAAGATAATGGCGGCCGATGAAATTTTTTGCGAGCAAACAGTCGTGCGTGATGTCGCGCCTGCAGGAGATGAGGAATCAGTAATGGATAGAGCGAAGGAGCCGGTATCAGTGGAATTGGAGGAAGTAGTGATGGTGGATATGGAGAAAGCAGCAAAAGGAAGAACTGAAACCGTGATAGCAACGCTGGTGACGAATGACGAGGAGAAAGGATGAACCGGCAACGGTGGAAATGAAGAAACCGCTGGAAGAACCGTCGACGGCGAACATGGCGGAACCGGAGATGGCGGAGATGGAATAATCGACGTCGATGGAAGAAACTGTTCGAAGATCACAGTGGTTGAGCTGGCAGCGAAAAAAAGGGAAACTGCGAGGAAGGATAAATTGGATGGGTGACGTGGCAGAGGAAAAGTTGCAAACTGCCGATGGAAGGAGGAAGTTTTTTATTTCTAGAAGCCCTAATGCAACACATTTGGAGGAGGATATACATTGGGCCAAGTCCAATTCAAGCTCATTTGGAGTTTCAAGTAGATCAGGCCTGCAGGAAGAAGACACTCATTGGGCCAAGTCCAATTCAAGCCCATTTGGAGGAAACATTGGATTTCAAAGCATATAGCCTTTTAATTAATATTATTTGGCTTAAAATTTTGATAATTTTTACAAAGGACGAAGAAGCAATTTTTGGACTTATTTTTAGCTTATTTTCTCTTATGACTTTTGAAGATGTAGTTATAAAATATATTTTTCATTTTCTTCCACCTTGAGGACAATGTGTCTTTTTAGGGCGGAAGTAATGATAGGTTAGGAGGGTATAAATGTAAAGTCACTTAGTCAAGTCTATTATATAAAGACTTGAGGGGTAGTCGATAGGGGATATCGGATATTAAGAGTTGTATTGTGGGGAGTTGCTAGGGTTTCGAAAGCCTAGTCTAGTATTGGAAGTGTCCTATATTCTATATGGTTGATTAAATTCTAGAAATACATATTGAGTTCTTATCAGTATGCTGCTAATGTTTCATTCTTTAACATTAATTGTCAGGTACACTGGAGGACCAGCTTTACCGAGGAAGTTGATTGCACAAGGTGTTCACAAGAACTTTGATGTGGAGGTTTATCCACTTTGTCTTAACTTAATTGATTCCAGAGATGATAGTGAATCGACTCTACGTCTAAGCAAAAAGGTATGAAGTTTCTTTCATACTCTATTTCTTCTTTTATAGTTGCAAGAAGGATACTCAATTAAATTGAATATACTCCAATTGAATATACTCCAATTTTGAAGGAGAGGGCTTAGACTTAAAATTATAATCTGTGAATGCGAACAGTTGAGGCTAAAAACTCCTGAAAATTTTACTTAATGTAACATAAAGCATTCCTCCAACTCCCCGTCCCTATCAATAGAATAAGAATGGTTTCTTTTCATATCTGCTTAATCTGGACCTCAAGATCTCCTTTGCCTTACAATTTTGTGAACATTACTAAATAACTTCATGTCTGCTTTTCATGGGCATGTTTTTCTTAAACTCTGAAATTTTTAGGTCCATCTATTTAATGCGAACATGCACTCATGCAAGCGCTGGAGACGATAGTGCATTTTGTTTAGAATTTTACAAACTGATTCTATGTATTTCAGGCTACTGTTGGTGAGCTTCTTGAGAACATATGCACACTTAAAGGAATAGAAAGGGAAAAGGTCATCTCTTCTTTTCTGTTTGACAAATTTTATCATTTTTTTAGTTTGTTTAAACAAATTGAACTCTTGTGTCAAAGGAAAAACAATTGAATTGAAATTTCTATTCCATTTTGTCATTTGTAGATTAGTCTGTGGGACTATTTCGATAAGCAAAAACTGTCAGTATTGGATTGTTCAAGTCAAACTCTCGAGGAATCGAACTTGCAGATGGATCAAGATGTTAGTACTCTACCATTGAATTTTTATATTGTTTCAGGTTATGCATTTTACTCTACTCTTTGAATGATTGAATCTAACAAGGATAGATTGCTTGTAACCACTTCACATATGTGCCAATTTTCTGATAAATCTGGTACTATTTTCCATGTCTTTTTAATTTCATATACATTTTTTTGTAATCAATAATGCTTTGAGGAGTGAGTGTGGATTCGTAGGAGGGAAATTCACAAGAACTAAGGTTGTTTTTTACTTACAGTATATAAATCTAAGTAATAGAATTGATTCTCTTTCTTTCTTTCCTAATTGTGGTCTAGTGTATATCTTGTACCTTTTCCATTACCCTCTATTTTTTTCATTTCTCACCCCGAAGAATAGCTATTCTTTTTTCGTCAAAAAATGGTTATTTCAATTTTGCTCTTTTTGGAAGCCATCCCAAACCTATCTAAAATCCATGATAAACTATCCCTAATTATCTGGAATCAGGTTTAAGATACGGATTCAAGTTAGAGTGTCATCCCAAACCCCATTTTGAGTCTCAAGACTATAGTTCAAAATGATTATTTATCCAAAATTATGACCCTGAGGCTTGAGATGTGGGTTCCAGACGACTATCTATATTGATTCTTCATCTCAAAGTTTCTTATGGGTTCGAGATAATGTTCCTGAAACCTCATCCTGTGCTCAAGCACACTATTTTTCTCAAACCCTTGTCTTGATCCTCCGTTTGAGCTTATCATATTGTGATGTTGCTTTTCAAAGTGAACAGTAGTAGAAGTCTCTTATTCAGTCCTAGTACCAAAAAATACACATGCAAACAACAATACCATATATTTTTTATGCATTGCTAACATGTCAAAGAAAACTGAGAAAAGGAAGATTCAGTGGCTTTTAAGTCTATTTATGTTTCATCTTGAGTGGACTTCTCTCCTGCTACGAACATATATTCCATGTTACATTGTTGGTTTCAGGTTATGTATTTTACTCTAGTCTTTGAATGATTAAATCTAACAAGGATATAATCCTGAATCACATATATGCCAATTTTTTCGTAACTCCAGAATTATAATCCTGAATTACAATCCTGAGGCTCGGGATGTGTGTTCGAGATGACTATCTATATTTATTTTTCATCTCAAAGTTTGTTATGGTTTCAAGATAATGTGTTCCTGAAACCTCATCATGTGCTCAAGCTCACTATTTATCTCAAACACTTGTCTTGATCCTCTGTTTGAACTTATCATATCATAATCGTTCCTTTTCAGAGTAAATAGTAGTAGAAGTTTATCAATCAGTCCTAGTACCAAAAAAATTAATGCTAACAACAATAACATATATTTTTTATGCGGTCCTAACATTTCAAAGAAAACTGAGAATTGGAAGATTTAAGTCCATATATTCCATGTTACATTGTTGGTTTCTGTTTGACTAAATAACATATTCTTGCCTCTACTTTAATACTTCAGATTCTTCTTGAAATAAAGTTCGAGGGACGTTCTTCTGCTGAGAATTCTATGGATTCAACGGGAAATGAGTTTGCTTTGGTAGTTATAGAGCCTTCCCGTTCATCTTTGTCAATTGCTGGGGGGCCTATTATGTCAAATGGCCATTCAACTGGAAGCAATCTATATCTTGGACATTCTATTAGTTCATCGGGTATTGAAACAGATGATTTAATTAATCATGTGATAAAGAAAGAGAAGGGAGGTTTGGCTGGGTTGCAGAATCTGGGTAATACGTGTTTCATGAACAGTGCTATTCAATGTCTAGTCCACACGCCTCCTGTTGTTGAGTATTTCTTGCAAGATTACTCAGAGGAGATTAACGTTGAAAATTCATTAGGGATGCACGTAGGTGACGGTTTTTTGTTTTATTTCTCGCATACATTCTTTGGACTTTAATGTTTTAGTATGTAATGATAATACCTATTTACTTATTTTATTTTTATAACTGCTCTGGAAAGTTTCTTTTTGAGCAACAGACAACATATAAGTGTAATTTGTGCTGTGTTTATATAGGGTGAGCTTGCTCTTGCATTTGGTGAACTGTTGAGGAAATTATGGTCACCAGGGCGAACCGCAATTGCTCCACGCGTATTTAAGGGAAAATTAGCTCGCTTTGCTCCTCAATTTAGTGGTTACAACCAGCATGATTCTCAAGTTAGTGCATAGTAATGTTTAATTACTCTTTCATGTCTTTTTCTTATTCATATAATGTTGTCCATAAAATTAGGATGATAAATCAGTGTACTTCATTCTTATTTCTCTTTCAAATATTTAATGATGATTTGGAAGAATTTTTCTTTTTATGTGTGGGACAAAATAATAAATGTTTGGAAACCTTGCAAGAGATTATTTTAATAACGGTCTCTTATCTAAATGAATAGTAAATTACAGTAAACAATTATATATACCGTAATGGAAATGTTAACAGCTTTTATTATCCCTATAATTTGAAGGTTTCCTATCTACAATTGTGGAAAGAATTGAAATGCTAATTTCCATTTATATGCTGAATCCCTTAAATAAATGGATTGGAATTCTTCAAAATAGTGAAAATCATTTTGAGAAGCAATGCTAAGATTGTTGAACATGTAGTTCATTTTTTTCAAGATCCTTGCCACTAGTTTTGTTTTTTGTCAATCAGGTACTAAAGTTTTTGTCTGAATTTTCTGCTATTGCACTTAAACTTTTCTTATTTAATATGAAAGTAAGCATTTATGTAACTAAAAGAATTATGCAATTTGGAAATGCTCTGGTCACTCTCTCGGCAATTCTGTGTAGTATGTGTTGCCAATAGTGATATGCTCCATCTGTCTTTTGAGTTTTGAACTGTGATTAGTTGTGTTGAATATATTGTTGCTTTATGACCTAATCCCATATTGAAGTGTAGATGCTTTATGACCTAATCCCATAGTGAAATGTAAATGCTGTATTTTATTGGATACATGCATTTCACTTTTTTGTAGGAACTCCTCGCTTTCTTGTTGGATGGACTGCATGAAGATTTGAACCGTGTGAAACAAAAGCCTTACTTTGAAACAAAGGATTCTGATGGTCGTGCAGATGAGGAAATTGCTGATGAGTGTTGGAGATACCACAAAGCAAGGAATGATTCATTGATTGTTGATGTTTGCCAAGTGAGCCGTTCTTCTTAATATAAATTGTTTTATAAGTGAAATATGTAGTGGTTGCTGCAACTTGAACTACATAGATTATTCTATGTTTGCTTAAATGGTCAACCCGGCTATTTTCACACTCCTGCATATATAACTTGCATTCTTTTTTGTAATGCAATTTTCTAGACGGTGAAGGTTTTTAAATATAATTTCTGCTTAGTTTGTTGGGTTGATGAGCGTTTTTGGTATCTCATGTATATTGTATAGTTTCTTTTTCAATATATATTAATTCTTCTTTCTACCGCTTAAAAAGGTTTTTTACACTGTTAGTATATGCTAGTTTAATAATGTAGCTTCCGTCAAAGAACCAATTTCATTTTGTGTTTAGGGAAATAACTTTCTTTTTATGTATCCTGTTTTAGTCAGTTCTGGTGATGGTTTACATTTTTTATATTAGTATTATTTTACCGACTGTTCGATTGCTATTTAATCCACAACGGTCATGTATTCACAGGGTCAATATAAATCAACGCTGGTCTGTCCAGAATGTGGCAAAATCTCAATAACATTTGATCCTTTTATGTACTTATCATTGCCACTACCATCGCCATAGAATATAGTCACTGTTATGGAGCGAGTGAGAGTTGATGGTAGTGGTCTTCCAATGTCATACACTGTGACGGTACCAAAACATGGTTCCTGTAAAGATCTATCCACAGCTTTAGGTGCTGCTTGTTGCTTGAAAAATGATGAAACCCTTCTGCTTGCAGAGGTAGACATTTTTCTATTTAATTGTGACCTTGGTTGGGTTTGCCTATTATATTTTCATTGCAGCGATTGATTCATCTGATCTTCAATTACCAGATTTATGATCATCGTGTGTATCGATATTTTGAGAATCCTTTGGAACAGCTGACTTCTATAAAAGATGAAGAATGTATTGTAGCCTACCGCTTCTTTGAAAGAGATGAGGGAAGATCAAAACTAGAGATTATTCATCGATGTCAGGACAAGTAAGCTTTCTTTCCTAGTGATGCAAATTGATCAGATGTCAGGATAAGTAAGCTTTCTTTCCTTGAAGTGATGCAAATTGATCTATTGATATTTACGATGCCTATTTATATGTGAGACAAAAAATAACTTCAACCATTGATTTTTGGATTGTGTTTGAACTAAAAACTCCCCTCCTAAGCATCATTAAAAAGAAGTCTAAAATTTTGCTGATTATCCTTTTGTGAATGTAATTTGACCAGAGATAGACTTGTGTTCCTGTAGTCGTTATTGATTTCTTTTTTGGAGGGAAAGAAGAAAAAGGCGTGATCCAAGCCCATACTTCTGGATGGAAGTGGCCCCTTTATGGTCTTCAAAAAAAGAAAAATCCTCATTTTCTTCAAAACCAACCTCTCTATTCTAGACAAGTATTCTTCTTCGAAACAAACGTGCTCCTTCCCTACTCTTTCTTAATTACCTTCAACCATTATACACCCATCATTGTCTCCATCACAACCCTCCATTCAAAAACTGAACCCAATTGCATTGATTGTCCTGCCCCAAATTCAATGAAGCACCTCCATTTATTCCTTCTATTCCATCTCATCAAGTCTCTCTTAAACTCAACTATCTAAGTTCTCTGTACTGCTCGACTTGCCAAACCTTTCAAGTGGAGACAGATCTATCATTTTCAATAAACCATTATTGGATTTAATCTTCTTCTGCTTCCTTAAGCTAATGCTTGTAGGTCTGGCTTTTCTGGATGTACTTGTTTTTCTGGGTGAGTTGCAACCTTTCTTGCTCAATAACCCCAAACTCTTTTGCTTCTTAACTGCCCAAATGTTACTAAGAACTAGGAGTTTAAAAAAATTGGTTAGGGATAAGTTGGATAAAACGTTAGAAGAGAGGAAGGGTAGAATTAAGACAATACACGAAGGAAGATGTTAGAAGAAAAGCATGGTAGAATTAAGACGATACAAGAAGGAAGATGATGATGCGGAGAAGAGGAAAATGGAAAGAACCGAAGAAAGACAGTGTTAGGTATTCATAGAAGTTCTGGTTATAGTTGGCTTTTTGAAAAAGAAAACAAGTTCATGTGTTTTTCTCTTGAGAAAGGTTCTTGCCCTCTCTTATTTGCATTTTCTTTCCTTTTAATATAATTTGTTTCTTGTAAAAAAGAAATAAATAAAAAGAAAACAAGTTCATGAGGTTTGTAAAGCAGCGCAGATTTTTAGAATGGGAGAAAAGAGAAAACACTTCTGCAATGAATTTGTAAGCAAATGAATTTTATTTTAAGTAATGAAAACGCTTTTGAAACGCTGTTCTCGATTACCCCTACCCCTATCTTCTTTACTATTCCCTGGTGGACGAGCTTGGGTCTAACACGTCAATTTTTAAATAACTGAACAATACATATTCTAATGAATGATAGGACTTATATGCTTACTAGATATTTATTATGGACTTATAACAATAAAGTCTTAGCTGCATAGATGTTTGTTGGGTTTTGGATTTGATGCTATCATTTCCTTGCTGAGAGTTAAAGGCTAGTAATTTAGGAAAAAAGAAAGGAAAGCATTGGCAGGTGATTATCAACACCAGAAAATTATAGAAATGAAGTTTTTGAGGTTTGGCTAGTATGCCAAGCCGTATATTGTTACAGACTTAATTTCTCCAAACAAATCTATAAATTGATAATCGCTAATGATTGTTCTTTAGTGTTCAGATCTTTTTGGTTCATGACTTAAATTGGGTAAATACACTCTCGAAAAATAGAAGCTGTACATGGCTAGTAATTAATTTCATATCTAACAAAATACGTGTTGATGGGTGAATTGTGAAAGATGATGCATTACTATTTTGTTGGACGATGCATTGTCAAAAGTAGAATTATATTGCTCACTACTTCCATTCTATCAAATTTGTAAATTGGTAATGAAGGTTAATGATTGTGTCTTTAGTGTTCAGATCTTTTTGGTTCATGACTTAAATTTGGTATACACGGTCTCAAAAAATAAATGTTGTACATGGTTGATATCTAACAGCTGACAAAGCGTGTGTTGGGGGTTTTTTGTGAAAATGATGCATTACTATTGAGTTGGAAGATACATTGTCAAAAATAAAATATTATTACTTACTACTTCCATTCTATCAAATTTGTAACCAACATTTTATTTCATAGGAGTTCATCAGATCATTTGAAGGGCATTGAGAGAAAGCTTTTTGGAACTCCACTTGTTACCTTTTTAGGAGAAGAGCAACCGGGGGCATCTGATATCAATGCAGTTGTCTCCAAAATTCTCTCTCCTATGAGAATAACATATTCTACAAACAAGATGCTCAGCAGCAAGGAAAATGGTGTTGTTTCAGAGATGGTTATTGAACCTTTAACCAGCTGCAATGCTCAAACTGATCCGACGGATCAATCAACTGATGAAAATCACATAGAGTATACATCTGATGACAAATTACCTTTTCAGCTTCTTTTGACTGATGAAAGGGGTTTGGGCAGCAAGCCTATCGTGAAGGACTCTCTCGTGAAACCTGCTAAGCTGGTAAAGGTTTTTCTAGACTGGACCCAAAAAGAACATGAATTTTATGATGCAAGTTACCTTAAGGATCTTCCAGTTGTCCATCAGACAAGGTTTATGAAGAAAACATGGCAGGAAGCTATCTCTTTGTTTTCGTGCTTGGAGGCATTCCTGACTGAAGAACCTTTAGGTCCTCATGACATGTGGTAAAGTAATTTGAAACCTTGCATAAGTTCTAGATTAGTGTGGGTTTTATTTTTTCAATATAAGAGCCAAATCATCCCTATTTTTTCCACAGGTACTGTCCTAGGTGCAAGGAACATAGGCAAGCCTCTAAGAAGCTAGACTTGTGGAAGCTGCCGGAGATTGTTGTTTTTCACTTAAAACGATTCTCATTCAGCAGATATCAGAAGACAAAGCTGGAAACTTTCGTTGATTTTCCTATTTACAATCTTGACTTGAGCAAATATGTGAAAAGCAGAGATGGAACATCTCATGTGTATGATCTATATGCTATCAGCAACCATTATGGTGGTCTAGGAGGCGGACACTACACTGCCTATGCCAAGGTATTAACATACTTAAGATTTTTGTCACCTTTGATGTCCTTAAATAATATCAGAAAATTTGAAAATTTCTATTCCTTTTATCAAATCAGATGCATCACAAACCTGAAACAAACTACCCCAGATCTAGTAACAATGAGATAAACCTCTTGTGAGTTTTACATATGCTAGAAGAAGGAAAGAGAAAATTTAATTAATTAATTATGTTAGTAATTGTGTTAGTAACTGTTTATGAAGTTTTTAGTAACTATTAGCAGTTAACAAAATAAGTATGGGGTTGGAGAGAGATGGGCAAAAAAAAGGAAGAAACATAAGGGAAAGTGAAGGGTCTCTCGATGTACCCTGTGTTCGTGTGAAGTGTTTGTAATTTGCTGTTTTAATTGTTAATGGTGTTGTTTAAGGATTGAATAAAGAAGAAGTTTTTATCAAATTGGTATCAGAGCAGTTTAAACTGGAGATAGAAGGAAGTTTAACGGGAGGCAGAAGGATGATTACAAGGTCTGAAACTGTGAAGGAACATTCCACAGAATGGCAAAGAGAATTGGCTACAATTCAGGAAAAAATGGAGAAAATGTCTTCGTTGGAGCGCAATATGGGGCACATACAGGAACAGATGGCAAAAATTTTACAACGCTTGGAAGAAAAAAACATACCATCCGAATCGGGAGACTTACCAGAGCATTCTGTTGGTGAACGAAATGAGCGAGAAGTTGAAGAAAGAAGACTTTTGAATCGGATTCTTTACCACAAAAACTAGAGTTGCCGGTTTTCAGTGGGGTTGATCCGGAGGGGTGGATGTGTTGAGCCGAACAGTATTTCAGCCTAAATCGTCTGTCAGAAAGGGAAAAGCTAGAAGCGGCCATCGTATGTTTCGAAGGACTAGCGTTGGCTTGGTATCAATGGGAGAGCACTGCGCGACCTTTTCGCAGTTGGATGATTCTGAAGAAAACGATCATGGACAGATTCAGACATTTGCGAGCAAGCATGGGTTGCGATCGCCTTTTTTCACTACGGCAAGAAGGAACAGTGGAGGATTATAGGGTGGAATTTGAGTCAATAATGTCAAACTTGATGGGGATACCTGATGAAGTTTTATTTAGTTCTTTTTTCAATGGTTTGAAAAAAGAAATTAAAGGAGATGTGAGATTAATGAGGCTGGTGGGTTTGTTGGATTTAATGGAATCTTCTCAAGTTGTGGAAGATCAAAACGTGTTACTTAAGCCAGAAAAATATTGTGGAAGTAAAATTATGGAAAAGTCGTCAACAGAAAAGTTGAATTGGATGTCGACCTCAAATAGTAGAAACAGCTAAGAGAAAATCCAGTGGCACAACCGATGAATAAATGGAGGAACGAGATGAATCGGAGAAAATTAACAAATGCAAAAATCCAAATGAGAAGAGAAAAAAGTCTTTGTTTGAGATGTGACGAAAAATATACAATTGGTCATCAATGCAAGAAGAAAATGTTACAAGTGTTGATAGTACAAGACGAAGATGAACTGGTTTTGGAGAATGAGGATTCTCCAAATATAACATTGCAAAGTGAGGACTCTATGTTGGATCAAGTGGAATTGTCTTTGAATTCTATTATTGGATTAACTCATCCACGATCTATGCGGTTATGGGGTAGTGTTAAGAAGAGGCAAGTAATAGTTTTAATTGATTGTGGAGCAACTCATAATTTAATTGCAACACAAGTAGTAGAAGATCTTCAATTGCCGATCGTTTCCACAGCAACATATAATATTCAATTGGGAAATGGAGAAGCCATTCAAGGAAGTGGAATTTTGCTAGAAGAATTTTTGTCTCTAGACTTAGGTAATTCTGAGGTGATTCTTGGTACGCAATGATTGGAATCATTGGGGGATATGAATGTGAATGGGAAATTGTTAACCATGAAGTGTAAATTGGGAAACAAAATGGTGAGGATTAGAGGTGATCTAAGTTTATGTACAGCTAAAATTTCAATGAAGGCTATGATGAAGATAGTGAAAAAGGAAAAGCAAGAACTTTTTGTTGAATTGTGCAATGTAGAGAAAGCTGTGTCTGTGAATGAAAGTATCAAGAGCCAAGAATTGGAAAAATTGTTACAGTTGTTTGATCATGTATTTCACCTTCCCAAAGGACTACCTCCCACACGAGATTGTGATCATGCAATAATCTTAAAGGAAGGCATTTCACCTGTTAATATCCGATCGTATAGATACCCGGTGATACAAAAAGATGAGATTGAGAAACTAGTTCGAGAGATGTTAGATGCAGGTGTTATCCAACTGAGCTCGAGCCCTTTTTTCAGTCCAATTATTTTGGTGAAGAAAAAAGACAATAGCTGGTGGTTTTGTGTAGACTATCAAGCCTTGAACAGAGAAACCATCAAAGATCGTTTACCTGTTCTAGTCATTGACTAGTTAATCGATGAATTAAATGAAGCTCAGGTTTTCACTAAGTTGGATTTGAAGTCTAGTTATCACCAAATTCGAGTACGCAAAGAAGATGTCCACAAAACAGCTTTCCGAACACATGAAGGTCATTATGAGTTTCTAGTCATGCCTTTTGGACTCACTAATGGACCTTCCACGTTTAAATCTTTAATGAATATGATATTCCATCAATTCCTTCAAAAATGTATATTGGTGTTTTTTGACAACATCTTTGTGTATAGTTATTCGGTTGAAGCACATTTAGAACATCTTAAAATTGCTCTACAAACGTTGTCGACACATCAACATTATGTTAATCAAAAAAAGTGTATTTTTGTCCAACCTGAAGTGGAATATTTGGGATACATCATTTTTGGCAAATGTGTAGTAGCTGATCCGTCTAAAGTCTCGGCCATCTTGGAATGGAAGTCTCTAACATCTATTAAACAATTGCATGGATTTCTTGGATTGACAGGTTATTATCGTAAATTTGTCTCGGGTTATGGTAGTATTGCATTATCACTAACAGGCCAATTAAAAAAAGATCAGTTTTGTTGGTCAGAGGAAACTGAATTAGCCTTTCAAAAGTTGAAAATAGCTTTGAGTTCATTACCTGTTTTAGCTATATCGAATTTCAAAGAAACATTCGTCGTGGAAACAGATTGCATTCGGTATCAGAGTGGGTGCTGTTCTTATGCAAAATCAAAAGCCGATTGCTTATTTCAGTCAGCAATTGTCCAAACAAAAGCGCCTAAAATCGACTTATGAAAGAGAGTTGATGACTATAGTTTTAGCAGTGCAAAAATGGCGGCCTTACTTATTGGGTACCCATTTTATTGTTCGCACCGATTAGAAAAATGTCAAATTTTTATTGGAGCAACGCATGGTAGCTGCTGAGCATAAAAAATGGTTAACTAAATTGCTTGGCTACGATTTTGAAGTTCAATATAAACCAGGATGTGAAAATAATGCAGCGGATGCATTATCGCCGAAGGGTATGAGTTCCGAGGAATCTATACCTTTATTGTCACTTTTCTGCCATGGTGTTATTAATTCGAATGACTTGGAATTGGAAATTGAAGCTGATGTCACAATGAATACTATAAAAGAGCAATTGATGTTCACAGGGGGTGCCGAGGAATTGAAGCAGATGCAGCAGATGCATTATCGCGGAAGGATATGAGTCCTGAGGAATCTATACCTTTATTGTCACTTTTCTGCCAAGGTGTTATTAATTCGAATGACCTGGAATTGGAAATTGAAGCTGATGTTCATAGGGGGTGCTGAGGAATTGAAGCTGATGTAGCGGATGCATTATCGCGGAAGGATATGAGTCCCGAGGAATCTATACCTTTATTGTCACTTTTCTGCCAAGGCGTTATTAATTCGAATGACCTGGAATTGGAAATTGAAGCTGATGTCACAATGAATGCTATAAAGGAGCAATTGATGTTCACAGGGGGTGCACCACCAGGGTACAAGATTTTTAATGATCAACTGTATTACAAAGATCAAAAAGTTGTTTCTCGCCATTTGAAATTTTTTCCTCAAATTTTAACCCTCTTTCATTCTAGTCCAGTGGGGGGCCATGCTGGCATTGGCAAGACAATTCAACGTATAGCTTCTGAATTATATTGAGTCGGTATGCGACGAGACATTAAACAATTTGTTAATTGTTGTGTTGTGTGTCAGCGCAATAAATATGAGGCGTTATCCCCGGCGGGCTTACTTCAACCTTTACTCATTCCCCAGAATGTCTGGTAAGGCTTTTCAATGAATTTTATTGACAAGTTGCCCAAAGCAGACCGAATGGATACCATCTTTGTTGTGGTAAACAAGTTAAGTAAATATGGTCTTTTTATGGGGTTGAAACACCCTTACGATGCTCATACAGTGACTGTGTTGTTTTTCAACAATATTTTTCGATTATATGGCATGCCTAAATCCATTGTTTCTGACAGACAAGATTTTCGTAAGTAATTTTTGGAAGGAACTTTTTCGCTTACATGGTACAACTCTGAAATTTAGCTCCGCTTACCACCCACAGATGGACGGATAATCTGAGGTGGTTAATCGTACGTTAGAGACTTATTTTCGTTGTTTCACGAGCGACAAGCCCACAACATGGTATCGGTGGTTACCCTGGGCGGAATTTTGGTGCAATTCTTCGTATCATTACACCATTAAAATGACGCCCTTTAAGGCTGTTTACAAACGGGATCCTCTGTGTATATTACGGTATGATATTCCACCTATTTCTCAGCTGTTGATGCTCAATTACAAGAAAGGGATGAGTTTTTAGTTTTACTCAAAGCTAATTTATCAAAGGTTTAGGCTAATATGTCTATTGTTGCCAACAAAAAACGTCGTGAAGTGGTTTTTAAAGAAGGTGATTATGTTTGTTTGAAACTTCAGCTTTACTGGCACCATTCACTAGCTCAACCATTACATCTTAAGTTATCTCCCAGATATTATGGCCTGTTTTTGATTTTGGATAAAATTGGCAAAGTAGCGTATAGATTGCAGCTTTCGGCTACAACAAAGTTGCTGGTAAATTTTCAAAAGCAATGTGGGGACAACACAAAATTGTTGGTTCTCATTAAATGGAAGCACCTTCCACCATTTGAAGCTACTTGGGAAGAGTTTGATTACATTCGGGTTCAATTTCCTTCTTTTAACCTTGAGGACAAGGTTCTTATGTAGGTGGAGAGTAATGATAAATCTCTTGTGAGGTTTACATATGTTAGAAGAAGGAAAGAGAAAATTTAATTAAGGGAAAATGACAAATCAACCATCGTGGTTTTAGGTCAATGACAAGTCAACCACTGTAGTTTAAATCTTAACAAGTTAACCACTAACGTATGAGAAAATGACAAATTTAACATTGCAGTGATGTTCGCAGTTAAAAATTAGTCAGGACGCCGCTGCGGTGTCCTGGGACACCGCAGCGGTGTCGTGTGTTGCGAAGGAAAACACAGTTTTGTCTAGACGGCGCAGGGGTGTCGCGAGGACGCCCCTGCGGTGTCCCGGGACGCCCCTGCGGTGTCTTCACGACACCCTTGCGGTCTCCTTCAAAATCAATGTTTTTATTAAATTTTCGACCTCTTCAACTTCAAGCGACCATAACTTTCGCTACGAGTGTCGGAATTGGACGCAGAAGGTATCAAATCGAAGCTCTCTTAGAGATCTACATTCATCATATAGTTTACCCCATGACTCCCTGTTGCGACCCCTAAATCCATCGTCTAAGCCCTCAAATCTGCAATTTAACATATTTAACCCTAAACTATGTAAGACGCCACGGCGGCGTCCCGTGACACAGTCGAGGCGTCCTAGGACACCGCAGCGGCGTCCCGGGAAACCTCGGCGGCGTCCCAACTACGTTTTAACGGCGAACGTAACTGCGATGGTTGATTTGTCATTTACACGTACGTTAGTGGTTAACTTGTTAAAACCTATACCACAATGATTGACTTGTCATTGATTTAAAACCACGATGGTTGATTTGTCATTTTCCCTTTAATTAATTAATTATGTGAGTAATTGTTAACCGTTAACAAAATAAGTACGAGGTTGGAGAGAGATGGGGAAAAAAAGGAAGAAACATAAGGGAGAGTGAAGGGTATCTCGAAGTACTCTGTCTTCGTGTGAAGTGTTTGTAATTTGTTGTTTTAATTGTTAGTGTTGTTGTTTAAGGATTGAGTGAAGGGTATCTCGAAGTACTCTGTCTTCGTGTGAAGTGTTTGTAATTTGTTGTTTTAATTGTTAGTGTTGTTGTTTAAGGATTGAATAAAGAAGAAGTTTTTATCACAATGCGAAGACTAAAAAATTATCCTAAAGTCAGACAACAAATTTGGAAATCTACAGATTCAAAATAACCCTAATACTAATCTTCCTAAGAAAATTGTGCAACAATATTTAATGATCCATTTCCCTCCACTACATGCCTTGTATGTATATAGCACATCAACTTCCCTCGCGATGGAATAATTTTCCAATACAATACCAAACTATGTCACCTCATCTTTTTTAATTTCTCACAATAACTAATTGTACCACCTCATCTATTTTAATTTTCAATATGCCCTCAAGCGTCTCCCATCATAATTTCACTCAACAAAATCATTGTTTTGGTAACGTGCTATTTATGCATGCAGCTCACCAGACATTGCTTAACACAATGGTACGGGTTTTGAGTTCTTTGTTTGTTTTTATTTTTATTTATTTTAATTTTTTATAATTGCAGTTGATAGATGAGAATAGATGGTATCATTTTGATGACAGTCATGTCTCTGTTGTTGGAGAATCCGATATCAAGACATCGGCTGCTTACTTGTTGTTTTATCAAAGAACGAGCAAAACAAGGACATGCGTGGGCGAGACATCATTGTCCAATGGGCGATGATAATCTTTTCCCCATCGACTTCGATGTGCTTTTGGTACGCTGTAATTCTTGTTTTGCATCAACTTCCATGTATATCTTTTGTCCCCAAAGCAGAAAGGAACATGTCAGATGGCGATATATATATATATATATATATATCTCCAGCATAGCTCATGAAGGGAAGAGACGAGGGTTAGAAGCAATTGCATTAGGTCGCCATGTATATCTTTTTTGTACCAGAATTTTGAGGTGCTTCTGTTAAGCTGTATAAAATAAATGTACGTTGGTGTCAAACGGCTGCTAAATTTACTTAAAATTTTACACCTCTATCATCAGCTCAGCTCTGTGGTGTCAAAATATGTTTGATGGGTTCCGAACAATAATAATAATAATAATATTATACTAAGCTTTAAACTCCGTAATTTTTAGCACTACAATTGAATCAGAAACAGAAGAAGCAATTAGCAATGTGTGAAAAATAAAGATTAAAAGAAGAGGGAGAATAGATTCCATGTGGGATTGATGATTATGCTTTCCCGTAACACAGCCTCCGTTTAGATCAGGATTCTCTTGAGCAGCATCATCAGCAGCCACGTAGAGGCTGCTCCAACCGTCTGATGCAGCGCCATCTGCAAAACCAATCAATACCCATTCTGTCACTCCCTTCTTTACAGCTCTAAAGTGAGCATTCATTACTCACAAGAATTTTAGGCTTTTTCTTTTGCCCTCTTTTAGGGAAATTATTAGAAAGAAATATGAGAAACCCCTTTGTTCATTTCTCAAACAAAAAAAAAAAAAAAAAAAAAGAAAAAGAAAGAGGCAAGGCTCACCCTGTTCCTCCCCGTGGCTGAGGACGAAATGGACAAATAACCAACTGTAGTAGTAGTAGCTGAACTCGCTGGCGATGCTTGCTCGCCGGAGCTCGCTATTTCATCCCCAACGCTCGTATTATTACCTTGCTCCTCGTTCTTGCTTAGTTCTAGCCTGTAGGCGGGAGAACCGTCGGGCCTGAATAGGCCGTAGTTCCTCTCCGACGTCGGTCCCAGCTTCAAATTCTCATTGAAGAGAGCAAAAACAAAGATGTTTAGATCGGAGTTCGGCCGTAATGGCGTCCCTTTTTTCTTCTTTTCTAAAATCAGCTTCATTAAGTTTGCATTGTAGCTTTCAGCGTTCTCTAAAGTCGCTCCGGGCTCGTTGTCATCTCCTTTACTCGGCCAACCGGTTTCCGAAATCTGAACTGCGAGGTTTTTGAAACCTAACAAAGAAAGTGCAGAATAAACAGCGTCGATCTGTGAAAACAGCATGTTTTCGTAGTGCAGATTGGTGTTTGGGTCTATAATTCCTCGATTTGGCCGGAATAGGACAAAATCGAGAGGAACTTGTTTTGGGTTCGATTTGTATGAAAAAAACGGGTAGGCATTGATCATAAATGGAGATCCAGTTTTTCCGAGAAATTTCAAGATTGGCACGAGAGATTCAGTTAAATCCCGGCGGAAAGCTCCAGCAGACGGTGGATAAGAGGTTTCGAGGATGGCTAGAGAGTGTGCGGTGGTTACAGAAACTTGTTTATCCAAACCCAGGTTTACGAGCGCTGTGTGGACGCTTTCCATAGCCGGAACTAGGTTCCCGGTGAGGGATGTGTCGTTGAAGGAGAAGACCTCATTTCCGACGAAGATTGAGGTGATTTTGGTACTTGGTAAGTAAGGTTTTAGGTTTGTTTTGACCCAAGCTAATGCTTTGTTAGGATCTTTAATGGCGGACAAATACTCGTTTCCAATCCCGATGACGAATTCGACGGTGGTGTTGGCGAATGCGCGGAGGACTTGTGCGTCGGCGTCGTAGAGCTTCACCTTGGATGCTCCAATGGATTGGACCAACGCCACCACCTTTTCCGGTGGGGGAAGATTGTTCGCGATTTGGCCATAGTTTATTCCGACCGAAGCTTCCGCCATTGGTGGGGCAAGAAGCACAGCAAAGGAGCCTGCAAATAGTAGAAATGCAGAGGGAGATTACAATACGAAATGGAAGAATGAGAAAATGTGAAGTGAGGTAGAGCGAGAGAGAGAGAGAGAGAGAGAGAGAGAGATAGAGTTACCGGAGAAAAAGAGAAGAAGAGAAGAATAGGACAGGAATTCGCTCAGCTCCATGAATTACAGTGAGGAAGAAGAAAGGAGGCGCAATGTATGAATCAGTCCACCATTGTTGCAGCTACTTAATTAAATTTAGAAAAGAAAAAAGAAAAAAAAGAAAAAGAAAAACGTTAACGGTCGGAAGAAATATTATTGTAGAGATTATATTGTTTATGGATAAAGGGGTGAGGCGAGAGTGAGTAATAATGCCTCTTCCTAGATCCTATTACATTTACTCCTATTTTTATGCCACTTTATCTCAACTGTTTCTTTTCATTTTACTTACCAGCTTTAGATTTTGATTCGTTACCACAACTTCAAAGCTTTCTTCTTGGTTTGTTCAAACATCTTCACGTTCCTACTTAGCCCATGTTTTGATTCTTAAACATTAAACAGAAAAACATGTAAAGTTTGGTTAGGTTTGAAAATTAATAAATCTAACGAAAATTTAGTGACATGAAATGAAAAATTTATAACAAAAGTGTTCAAGAAATGTACTAATAATTGTGTAAATATTTATGACCACTTTACTTCATGATTTTTTTTTCCAATGCAAATGGTATGCCGTGTTGTGATCATTCATATGCCTACTGTTTATGTCATTCCCTACTTTTAAAATAAGATCAATGAGGGTCAATAACCAAAGTAAAGAGCACAAAGGCATTAAATATTGACAAATTTGAGATTAATGTTATGGATGAATTAGTCATTCTTTAAATCGAGATTAGACGATTGGCCAGACTCTAGTCAAGGAAGCATCGACTTGGACTTCCCTTTCTTTAATTTATCTCGAGTTTTGCAGGAAGAGATACATGACCTTTATCCTTAAGAATAATGTTTGAGGTTTGCGACATTGTGGATACATTTTTTCACGTTCTCTCAATTCATCTTCTCCTTATCATGGGACCAAAGTGTTAGATTTTAGTGTGACTTGAATTCTATTGGGTTGAGCCGGTGGATCCGCATTGTAGATTTCATTTAGAATTTTATTTTATTTTTCTATAAATTGATGTAAGTTAGAGTCACAAAATTCTCGGTTGTATTTTGATCTTTATAATAGATTTACTCCTCTGCCCTTGGTTTTTTCCATAAAGGGTTTTTTCACGTAAATCTGGTGTCCCATATTGTATTGTCTTTTTCCAATTATCGTTCGATCTCTAACAAATAGTATCAAAACTTTGGTTTTGGGAGTTCGTGTTTTCAAGTGTGTTGAAACAAATCCAGTTCGGTCGTTTGTTATCAAATAATGTTTGTGTACTTTTTTAGAAAATTACAATTTTTGGAAAAAAGAAAAAAAAAAAAGAACGGGAAAATTATTCTACCTGCCATTTGTTGTGCTCATGAGTTTTGTTCTTCTCTATCATCCAGCTGCCATTAGAAACAATTGCCCAATTTCTTCCAAACTATAAGTGTAATACCCCGACTTTTTAAGTGAGTTGATTATTGGGGTATTACCAATATCATATTCGTTAAATCATATATTATGAAAGTTAACGTAATCAAAATAAAATAAATATTAATGGAATTAAATTATAATATAAGTAATTAAATTAATTGTTATATATATATATATAATAAACATAAAAATAAAATAAATAATAATAATAAATAAATAAAACCAAATAAAGAAATGGGAAGAAATGACAATGCCATTTCTTCCCTTTCGCTGGGAATGAGATCTGAAGAGAGGGAGAGAGGGCGATTGAGCGAGCCCGGTGAGGAACGGAGACGCGTGAGGCGACCGAGCGACGAATGGCGACGGCGACACGTCGGGAGTACGGCTACTGGCGACGCGGAGCTGGGTCCAACATGCGAACCCCGGCGGCGAAGCGAGGATGCCGTTCAGATCGCGATTCGGCGATCTCCGATTCGGCAACCTCCCGTGGCGTGGTCTCCAGCGTTGGGTCAAGGTAAGCCCAACCATTCTTCCTTCTCCCGTTATGTTTATCGGACGTGGGCTGGAGCTGTGTTTGGCAGGGACGTTCGGAGCTGGCACTTTGGTAGGGGAGCATCGGCTGGGGTCTGGTCCAGCTCACGGTTCGGCTTGAGAAGATAACAGCCAAGCTCTATTCCAGCTGAGCGCTCTGCCGACACACGATGGGGAGCCCACCTTGCTAAAGTGGATGGCAGAATTAAGAGGGAGACAACAAATGGTTGGCGAATTGAAGAGGAGACAGGACGAATTGAAGAAGCTGTCGGGTGAGATGAAGAATAAATTGACAGTGAACTCCCCTCTGTAAGAGCAGAGAGCTGAAGGCTATGAGTTCTCTGGAAGTGCAGAAGGCCATGAGATGCCTTCAGTTCTTGCTCTCGGATATTCTGGGGTAAGATGATTTCTTTCTCTGAATTAGGTGATGAGTTGTATAGTTTGGGAATTATGAGTATGTGTTGTTCCTGTTGGTGTTAAATTTAGTTGAGATTTAGTTGTGGAATTCTAGAGGATGATTGTTGGAAGAGATAATATGTTGGCTTTGAATGAAAATGGTTCTGCACGTTGTGTTTGAATTCTAGCATTTGCCTATGTGCCTTTAAGATTTAAAGCCATGTGATACTAAAATCTGTTGATTTTGTTAAATGAAAGGAGCCATTAAGTTATGTTGATTTTGAAGCCCTGGTTAATCATAGTACGAAGATTTGTTATGAGAAGTAAGTTGTTAATTTCCAGTATTGATTATGCTCTTGTGATGAATTCTGGAATGTTGGAATGTACTCTGCTATTAGATGATATAGCTGTTGCGGGTTTGATTCAGCGACTTATATGCTGTGATGGTCCAGTTTCAATTATGAAGGTTGATTAGTGAAATATGATGGTTAAAGTAGATTGTTTTGGGGTGTTGGTTTGGTCATTAGCCATGGTGGGTGTTGTTAGTGTGTTGTTCTATTATTTGGAATGTTATGTCCGATTCATGGATCTAATGGAAAGAATAGGGTGCAATGAAAGATAATGATATGTGTTAGTTGTTGTTGGACATCTACTGTTGCGTTGTTTGGTTATTGTTGGCTACATTTTTGGACATTAATATATGAATAATGCTCCTTATTAGATGACTGTTGGTTTTGGTTTCGGTTCACTTATTGGAATGAAGATATCATGAGAATTTGGTAAAATAGTTTATGACTCGATGCAGATATTATTATTGGGCTTTGGTATATGGGCCAGTAATTTATGGATAGAATCTTATTGGTTTTCGCTAGACGTTAAACTTAGCTTCTAGACATTATTGATTGAGATTAATTAATTAAGCTAAGTTATAATTAACGAAACGGTTTCGTTTAGAAAACTCTAGTAAGCGATATATAAGAATTTAAGATAGAAAAAGACGATGAATGATTAATTGATTTGATTAATAATTATAAGTTATTAAATTGTGAAGGTACAAAGAAGAAGAGAAGAAGAATAACGGCTAAACGCTAATGCACGTTAAAGCTTCGAGGTAAGGAATGAGTTGTCTTGGCCAGAGGAGGCCCTACACTCAAGTAAAGTGTGTGAGTTAGAGTTAGTGTTCTTAAAATGGATGTTGATAGTTTTTCTGTAGAAATTGTTGTGAATCTGTGCTATCTTCCTTTTGGTGCTCAGCTTTGTTGTTTTATGTTACGTTATGTGATGAAAATGCCTAACGAATGTTATATTATATGATGAAAATGCCTAAGTAAATGAAAGAATGATGATACGAAAGTGGAACGAGCAAATGATAAGTTATTATGTAAGGTATGAAAGTAGCTAAAAGAGTTACATTATTTGATGAAAATGCCTAAGTGAACAAAGGAATGAAAGTAGCTAAAAGAGTATTTGAATATTTACTTGCTATGTAGCTATAGTATTAATTTCTTATGCATGCAGATAACTTACTGTCGTTGCTTGTTGTCATTAGAGAATGATTGTGAAATTAAGTGCAGCAAGGGATTTCATGTAATCAATCAATTAGCATGTCCACTTACTTAAGCATGTATAACTATCATGATAATTAACAATATCAACACTTGAGCATGTGAACTGACTAAGCACGTAAATGGGCTAATCATGAAATCGGTTAAAAATCTATTAGCCTAATAATTGGTAATCTTCCTGAAATTAGTTCATTTGCTGTATGTTGTCCATCAAAAGAGCATGTTGAATAGTAATGTAGATGCTATTAGTTGACGAATGAGTCTTGACGTAGTTGTGGAAAGATAGAGAATGATGAATTGAAAACAAGAATGTGTGATGAGCATGAATGAGATGTGTACAATGAAGTGAATGGTTAACTGAATAAACAAAGGAAAAAGGTTTAGTTAACTAAACAAACGAAGGAAAAATGTTTAGTTAACTAAATAAACGAAGGAAAAAGGTTTAATGAGTTAAGATGCATGAACATTGTAAGTTGTTTCAGATTTCTACTGTTTTCTTTAAATAAGGACTGCAAATTAGTTAATGAATGACAAACTTGACTCGTAAATTTTATTTCTTGGTTCTGGATAAGAATCTTCTAGTTTTAGTTTATATAGATTCACTTAGCATGTTTATTATTGAATTCAATAGAACGGTCAATATATTTTATTGCCTTATTGTATTCGCTCGCTGTTACAATTCGATAGCATAATTGTTCTTTATATCTAATGCTTTTAATTGCGCAATTTCAATTATAGTATGTTTACTTCAATGTGTATTTCAGTTTCTGTTAATGTACGTTATAATGTATATGTTTCATGATAATAGAAACCAAGTAGGGGGATAACCTTCGGGATGGTACCCACATACATGAGTGAGGAAAAAGAAAGAACCCTAAAGGCTGGTATATGCCGGGAAAGAAAGAACCCTAAAGGTGGGTATATGCCGAGAAAGAAAGAACCCTAAAGGCGGGTATATGCCGGAAAAAGAAAGAACCCTAAAGGCGGGTATATGCCGGAAATAGGAGTTGAGGTAGATGGCTAGTTCGGATCTAGCCTAGCTGCTAGGATACACCCTTACCAAATCGAGAAAGGGACTAATATGCACACAGGAGGTTAGAATCCGTACAGCTATGCCATCTCAAAGGAAAACCCTCAATCTCCATCTCGATGTACGAGTTAAGAACGAACGAAGGAAACGAACGTAATGAAAGAAGTTGGTTTGGGTGGACCCCATTCCAAGAAGAACTAAAGAGAGAAATGCATAAATTGTTTTCCCCCATCTCCTTACTGGGCGTAAGCTCACGTCCTTACTTGTGGTGTAGGTACAATGACGAACAGATAGTAAACAGAATAAGAAGATGATGAGAAACACATAATGAAGCAGGGATGAATGATTTCATATACACGGGATTCGGGCTGGCAAGTCAAAGAAAAAAGAAAGTAAATGGTTATGAATCAATGAAGTAATGGTCAAGATTTATTTGATAGACGTAAGGTTTGAATGACTTAGTATTTCTTTTGAAAGATTTCTTACGCTTCCGCTATGATTTACAAAGGGTTATTTTATAATGCTTCCGCATTTAATAAGTTGATTTTCACTACGAGTTTTAAGAAAGAGTTGGCAGCGATTCAGATTTACGCACTCTGATTTAATTCAAAAAGAAATTTCAAATTTTCACGCATTTTAACGATTTACGAAAATCCGGGTTGTTACAATAAGCATCAATAGTAGTTCTCTAACAATATGCATAACAATATTTTTAAAATTATTTCCCAACTTCATGATCATAACAAAAAACAGAATTATTACCAATATATTTTCACTATCCTTGGGCAGTAATTTAAACCAAACATTAAAACCCATCTGCAACAACCCTATCCTAAATCTTTTCGTTGAACGATGTAATCAAACTTTGGAGGTAAAATTTCATGATACAACTCGTCTCTATATACGTTAAGTGGTGACTTGTAAATTCGTGGGAGTTGTTCGGATGAAAATCTAGTTGAAAATGTGAAGGAAATGGGATTTTGGATGAATTTGGACGACACCTCGGACGAGGCGGACGTTGTACGTTTGAATCTGTCCGAATTATGGATGAATTCGGACGACGCGGACGACATCTCGGACGTCATATTTGCGTCCGAGTTCTGATTTCGGACGGTGCAGGCAGAATTCAGACACATCCTCTCGTCTGAATCCTCACTGTACAATGAAAGTACTAATTTAAAATCAGTACAAAAACGACACTCAACGAATAGAAACGCGGGACACCCAACCTCACCCCCTACAATCTCGACCAGCAAAGGATGTTCCCTGCAACTCCTCTGCCACACGTACCACTTGTCCCCAAGGAGGGTCTACTTTATCCAGCCCTCCCTCATCTTCTTCTTCATTGTTTTTCTCCTGGAGGGGTTCTGGAGGCTACTGCTGCTTGGAAGGAGAACTGTTGTCTGAGTGAAGGTTCAACTTCAAGGGTAAGGAGATTGGTTGTCTTGGCCAAGAGGAGGCCTTACACCTAAGTAAAAGTTGTGTTCATAGGAAATTTTGGTTGTAACAAGTCCTGGAATTTCTTGTTTCCTGATTTCTGTGGTTTTCTCCTGGTGCTATTTCTGATGGATTATTCTTACTGCTCTTAGATGATTATCTTGTAGATGTTTCCTGAATACACATATATAGATATCTATGTATTTTTGTAGATTCATTTTCTTCTACGGTTTCATGTTGGAGTTACAGTTTGGAAGGTTAAGATGGAAGCATTAAGCCTTGAATGACGTTAAAATGAGCAATAAAGAACCATGAACTAAGGTCTTCCTAGTAATCGTTGATGACCAAATGGATTAGACTCTATGCCTCTATTTACACTATATAAGTTGCTCCCTTGTTAATTTCTATTCTCTTATGACCTGTTCATTTTGTCTAACGTATGAATCTACTGTTAGTTGTCATAAATCTGAAGTTTGCCCTATCATGTTATCAAATACGTTTAACGTTCGTTTACTGCCATTTTTTTAGTTGAATAAAAGCATGATATTGTTCACTTACTGCTGTTACGTTGAGATACGAAGTAGATTATGATTTGCCTCATTTTCTGTCCTCTTGTTGTTGTTTATTAGCCAGTTAAAAGCATGATTTTGTGGTTTCGTTCTTGATACCCTCGTTTGTTGTGATCATCATTGACAACAAATTTAGTTCCCATGTACTGCTTGAAAATTTATCTCCGTTGTTCGCCTTCGATTTATGTTCGTTGTTAGAAAGCATGTCTCGCTATATGTTTCATCACTATTTTCTTGCTGTTCGTTGACTGATTAACAAGCACGTTCCCCCATTACATTGTCGTTATCTCCTTGCTGTATATTGTCTATTAAAAAGCATGTTTAGCCGCTAATATTTCTGTCGTTGTGATTCGATTTAAAGCACGGACTGTAAAACGTATTTTTCCACTGAATAGTTGATTAGAAACATGTTTAGGTGCTCGTATGTTTTGCTGTATAGACGTTCATAACGCACGCATAAATGTTTGTTTTGCTGCTGTCTTTTCTTTATTGTCAAGAGCATGTTTAATCGTTCTTTTTTACATAGAAATGTTGCTATATTAGTTGATCTAACGCATGTATAAATGTTCGTTTTACTGTTGTCTTTCTCTTCTGCCTTCCATAGTTGCTGCTGTTAGTTAGTAGTTTAAAGATGCATATTTCACTGCTCTTTTGTTTATAACTCCGTTGTTATGTTCGATGAGAAGAATGAGTAGTCGATGTGATTTCCGTCGTTAATCCAATTAAAGCATGTTCAGTTATTTATGTCTTTCCACTGTTATAATCGATCCAAAACATTATTAGTTGAGCATATCTTTCGCTAATTTGTTTAGTGCTTAAAAGCATGATTAGTCTTTTGCGTAGCCGATTAGAAAGCATGGTAGATATTCGTGGTTAATTTCTGCTACATAGTCTGAAGAAAGCATGTTTAATGTTCACCTACTACTGTTTTCTTTAGATTTTACGAAGCATGATCATTGTTCACCGTTATTCTCGATGCAAAATATGTATGGATGTACATATTTCTATTGTCTTGTTTTGGTCGCTAATAGCATGCTTAGTTCCATTGTGATTATGCATTCATTACTTTGGTTTTTGCTCTATTATTTGTTCTGTCTATTATTGCTAATTTCCCCTTAAGCATTGTTGTTGTTTTTATATGTGGATTATTTAACTTGAAATTTCTATGTTATGATCATGTTAATAGAAACCAAGTAGGGGGTACCCCCTTGGGGTGGTACTCACATGCATGAGTGAGAAAAACCCTAAGAACGAGAATGTTCGGGATGGGCGGGATACGCCCATCACCGAAGAAACCCTTTCGGCGGGATACGTCGGGAAGGAAGAAACCTTGATGGCGAGATACGCCGGAAGGGGAGGACTCTTGAAGGTGGGATACGCCGGAGAGGGGATGAAAGAAGGAGTTGGGGGGCGGATGGGTAGCGGAACTAGTTCGCAGTTAGGCGAAGCCCCCAACCTCGACGGGAACGGTGACCTAGCTGCAAGTAAAGGATGAAGTTCGGTCAACTATTCCATTCCCAAAGAACCCTCCAAGCTCTAGCTCGATGTACGAGAACATAATGAATGAAGAATGAACGTAATGAAACGAATTGGTTTGAGTGGCCCCAATTCCAAGAAGAATTAAAGAGAGAAATGCGTAATTGATTTCCCTCATTTCCTTACTGGGCAAAAGCTCACATCCTTACTTGTGATGTATGTAATGAAGTAATTATGCTAGGAGCTCTAGAGAAGGCCATTCCGGTGGAGCTTGCGGTAGGTCCGGATGAGACGCCAGTAGAGTAGTAGTGCGACTTCAATGAAGTAAAGGAAAAAGGAATTTTGTAAGGGCTAACGTCGAATTGTTTTCTCTTTACGAACGTTAATTTTGCCTTATTGCCCTCACTTGAATATTATTCGAAATATTATGTAAGCCTATTTGGAAACTCGAAACCTTGGTTTCTTAAATCTGTTTTAAGTTTGTTTTTCCGCTAAAATGTTAGTCATAGCTTCTTGCTTTTCGTAAATTGGATTTCTTGTTTAGTTACATTCCTACAACTTTTAAGAACGAATTTTTTATTGCTTCCGCAAATCATAAATGGTAATTCTTCACTATTTAAGAAAAGATAAAAATGAGCTTTTGGTAGCGATCGGATTTTTGCACTATGATAAACCCTCTTTTAAAGATTTGTTTCTTCTAAGAAAGATTTTTGACTCCGAAACTCGTTGTTTTATTACTGTAATTTAAAATGGTTAAGGAATCCGGGTCGTTACACCAACTGCCAACAGATTCCATTAATCCAATAACTTATCTTAACCACTAACTTCCCTTCCGATTCAACCTTTTAATCATGACCAACATCCAAAACTTAAAGGAACAACTCGTATGTATATCAACCTAACATATACCAATTAGAAACATGGATATTATAACAACTTTAACCGTACTCACATTCTACATAGAAAACCTAGAGTGACTTAACAATTTCGAAGCAACTCATCAACATCTTCTAACTAAAACTCAGCCATATATGCATAGCAACTTCCAATATGAAACAACAGTAAGGAAGAATCTCAGTTTACCTCAAACACCCGAGAAGAGAAAGCTCCAGATCTTACCTTCACCCTTCCAGAATTGTTTCTCCTTAGCATAATTTTTCCCTAGCAACCTTCTCTCCTCACGGTTTCCTTTCACTGCAATTTCCAAACCACTTCTTTCTCGCTTCAGAATCCATTCAGAGTCTCGCGATATTTCTCTCATTCACTTCCTCACTGTCCTTCACAAAAAAAAACTCCTTTAGCAACACGAAGACTCCAAAAATGCAGACAGAAACTTCAGAACACCAGATGATTTTCTTCCTTGCTCTCACATACCCTCACAATCTCTTACCGTCCAAAAACACAACACTCTATTATATCTTTTATTTATAGGCCATCACAGAACCCTCACAGACCGTCTCTCTCCTATTTCTCATAGCCTTCTCTTGTTTCCTTGGTTTGACCTCTCTGTAAACCTTCACAATTCCTTTCTCACAATACTTCTATCAACACTTCACAGGCTCTCCCCTCACTGTAACGCCTCATTTATGTAAAACTGTTTTTTCCTTATTTAAAATTTGTGATATAAAATTTTTTTCTTAATTTATTTAAAACGTGTGAATTAATTTCACTTGAAAACATATCAAAGTTATTTAAGCAGAAGTAGATAATAAAGCATAGTTTAAGTTTTACAATGAAAATCTATGATTACAAAACATTTATTTAATTTAAAACACCCATCATATTGTGAGCCTCAACCATCAAGTCGAACTCAGCTGATAATCTAAGGAATTATCTTGAAATATCTCCTCTTCAGCTGGTGCACTAACATCCTCATAACCTACATCAACAAGACTTAACTAATGAGCTTAATGCTTAGTAATGATAGAAAATAAAATAAACATGCTATGTATCTTTGAAATCCTTTTTCGTTTTTCATTTTCGTTTCTTTTGCTTTTCTTTTTCCATTTTCATTTCACATTTCTTTTCTGTTTACGATCCCAGAATACCCCGAAATAAATCTCAGGCTTACCCTGGATCTTATAACCTTGGTCCCAGAATGCCCCTGAAAGAACCCCGGGCTCACTCTGGTATTTATAACTTTAATCTCAGAATGCCCCGGAAAGGACCTTGGGCTCGTTCTGTTTTCATAACTTTGATCCCAGAATGCTAGGAAAGAACCTTGGGCTCACCCTGGTCTTTACAACATTGGTCCCAGATTGCCCCAGAGAGAACATCATGCTCACTCTGGACCTCACATCCTCGTTCTCATATGATTCTGTTAACGTTTCATTTATAATCTATTTCTTTTTCAATAACTCATGCATAAAAACCGTTTTCATATCGTTTTGAAAACCATGATGTATGTTGTTCACGCATACATACATGTCTATAATCTCTAAACATACTCATCTATATAACATGTTATTAAAAAAAACTAATTCTAATAAATAGTCAACATGCAGTAGTACAATTTGCGAAACATGCTCAATATTTGCCTATTATATCAAAGTGGTAGACATGCTCAATAAAGCGATAACAATTAACAAACAAAACTCTAACTCTTGTGATGTAGGGTCCGAAGATCAAAGCACAGTAAGTATCAACTTACTTGAGGTCCTTAGTGCATTTAGATCTTTATCATTTTTCTCGTCAATACCTTTAAAATAATTATAATTTATTTATTAATATATTTATCAATTATAAATCCCAACTTTGGTACCGTCATTCCTCGTTTATTATTTAATAATTTAATTATCACTTAAAGATTTCCATTAAATTAGTTTTATTAATTTTATAGCCAATAAAAGGGAAACCTTGATTATGCCTATTTCCCCTTCTCTTATTTTCATCATTTCATTGATTATCATTTTCGCATACCACGTACGGATACCCAAATTAATTCGACAGCCGAGCATAAAGTTCTCCATCATAATTATCCAATTAGTTCACAATACAAAGCTAGACTAGTCAATAGAACACTACCCTCCAAATATTTATCAAAATAGAAATAACTCATTTACCAAGAACATTATTCACAACCAAGATTTTATCAAGCAGTATAGCAAAGGCAAATCCCAAACCTAACCAATTCCAAGAAATGTCCAACCAACAATTCCAATAACAGGTTGTTTATCTGATATATCGTGTAGGATTTACCATCAATAAAGCCTAATATATTCTTGCCATAATTACCTAGCAAATGAGAATTACATACACGGCATTCAAAAGGCTAAATTAAACAACATCACTTTTCTCCTTCAATTGTTGTCGTCCATATTTTCTTCACGAAACCAATAACAATTCAGTAATATAAACCCATATATTTTTCCTTATTTCTATTTATCACATATAACTAACAACACACTCATCAATCGCGATTATTCAATAGAAGACAAAACCTCTAATTACATAACACACATATTGAAGTTGTAATCTCACTGAGAACCAATTCCCAGAACTATAAATCCAAATCACAGGATATAATTCATTCAACAAAAGCCATGGAGTTCATACCTGAAGCACCCGAGAAAACTCTGCACCTCTTTCACCTTCTTCTTTCTTCTCGGCCCTTCACTGTCACACCACTTCTCCAGAAGCTCCTCCCCTCTTTATTTCTCATCACCCGACAACATTCTTCATTTCTCTTCTGCAGCACAATTAAGGCTTCGACAACCTCTTGAAGATGGCTGAATCCGCCAACCACTTTTCATATCCCGCATAATGGATGTCATCTATAACGGAGTGTCATGCATAATTGTGTTAGCAGAATAATACATCGGTTCACCATTTCAGCGAACCAGGAAAACTTGTCCAACACTCCAGCCGCAACAATCGATCGTCACAGAATCCCCTGTCCAATTCATCCAATTGTCCCTGTAATTCACAGTTGCAACCTAAGCAATCCAAAATCAGCAAGCACCAATGACAAAGAATCAGCTATGACTTACCTCATCGAACGCATGGGTTCATTCGTCACCCGTGAACCGACGCCTCGAGGTTCGTTCTTCGTTACAGCAGCCCGGGCATTTTCGAGCCCTAGCCTGTAGTCCGACGCTCCGCACCTCGCCGCCAACCAGCAGCTCGCTTGCCCGGAGTTCACACGCTAGATCGCACCGCACGACCGGCGAGGCCCGAGCTCAGTAACAACTGGGCTTTTTGGCCCAGTTCAAATAAAAAAAAAAAAAGGATCAGATTTTTTTTAAAAACTCCCCATTTCAGGGGAGTTACTGGGATATGGCGAGAAAAGGGGGAAGTCTTCCCCTATATCAATGGCAGATATGGGGTTCTCAGATTCAAAGTTCTGATTTTTCCCCTCTACGATTTTTTCCCATCTATTTTCCTCTTTTTCGTCATCTTCACATTCCGATTTCCCTAGGGTTGGAGTTGTTCGAGCCAAGGTGAGTTTCTTTCTCCAAAAGTTGATTTTAAATTATCTTGACTCCCCTGCTAATGAAAGATTTCATCTTTCTCAAGTTGAAGTGGTTGTGAAGATTTTTCCGGCGAGTGTTGGGAAAAAGATACGGATTTCTCATAAAAATTCAAGATTTTGGTTTCTACCAGGTAAGATAAATCATTCCCTAAATTTGATGTTCTCTTATTTTGCAAAAAACATTCTAAAGACTGGTTTTTCTTCGAAGGTTAAAGATTGGATCTATTCGGACAGTTTAAGTTTCGGACAGTGAAGAAATTCTACAAGGTATGTAAAAAGAAAATCGACTCTTGGATTCTGCTGAAATTCTAGATTTAGTTGGTTTTGGTACTCTAGAATATAAATTGAACCTTTGGATTAAGTTTAGAGCTGTGGTTTAATTATGAAAATAAGGAGTTCTCGACTCAAATTTTCGGACAACAATGCTTCGACAATGAATTTTTCCAAATTGTTAAAGTTTATGTTTTTGTATAAAAACTTCAGGGAGGAGTTCCCGTTGGGAACTTGCAGTCTCTGTCCGCTGTTGGTTCGACGACCATGAGCGGAACGCCCCTGGTTGGAAACCAGGAGGCAAAATCGTACTCTGGGCAATCCAGAGTATTCAACTGGATCACCTTCCAGTTAGACTAAATTGTTGGGCCACAATTACTAATTTGGATTTTTGGACTATGCATTTTGAGCTTTATTTAATTATTTCTTTGTGCAAATCTAAACTTTACTATGGATCAAACATTTTGGGCCATCAAAAATTGGCCTTCAAATTGGGCCTTCAAATTGGGCTTTAGATTTGGGTCTTCAAATTGGATTATGGAAATGGGGTCTCTAATTGGGCCAACTTGTAAGAAACACCATCTTGATAAAATTAAAATAAATAAATTTTAATATTAATTATTCTTAAAATTATTTTTTAGGATTAGGTTTATCAAATTAAGAGGTATTGGGCGTATTACTATTGGACCTAAGTGATTGTTTTGGATTGGGCTTAGCGTTGATTGACCCAGTTTCGAGGTAGGGGTTATTTTATATTTAACGTACCTTAATTCCTAAAATGTAAATATTAAATTTAAATCGAGCATGTCACTTTTACTTTTCAGTTCATTTACATTTATTTTACGTTTATTTATTTTATTGTTAACTAGAGTAATGGGACAGCTGTATGTGCCGTGTCCCTGGGCGCAAAACCCTAAACCTGATCAGGGTCTTTTTGGCTTGCGATCGCCTGAGTATCGCTTTTGTTAATTTTTGTTACTCAATTTATTGCTCATCAACACCTCTTTATATGTTAATTTGTTAATTTAATTAACTGAAAAACCTGTTAAATTCATATGACATATAAGTTGAAAATAAAATAATTCTTTACTGAGTTTTGTCGACTCACCCCAAATATGACTACATTTTTCAGGAAATGATCACAGTAGTTCCCCGTTTCCACCTCAAGAGAAAATTTGGAGTTTCCCTAATTTTAATTATTTTTAGACTAAAGATATTTTAGTGAGGTTTGTAACCTAGTTATATTTTATGTTATTTCCATTAAATTTTAGACTTTGTTAAATTGGATTACATTATTGTCACTTCTGGACCTTTATTTTTGGCCCTAATCTGTAACGTGAATATTTAAGTCTTCCACTGCTATTTATTGGATTTAAGTGAGGGTTGGATGATTTGGTTCCTTTTTGGGCCGAATCGTTCTCCGTTCTGTCTCGGGTCCTTTTTGGGGCGTGACAAGCTCTATCGTCGGCGACACATCGGTCCTGATTTCTCCCCTTCTCCCTCTCGTTCTCCTTCTCATCGGGTTCTCCTGATTTCTTCATCAGAAAACCAAATGCCCAATTTTTATTTCCATCATTTTCTTCAATTAATGAACCCCCAAACCGAACCAGCCCAGCGCACCGGACCAAACTGGTCACTAAACCAACTAGCATTCTTTCCCCCCTTTTAATTTTACCCTTTTTAACTTTCTAAATTTTAATTTACTTAATTCATATTTATCTTAATTCTTTTAATTTAATTCCTTTAACTAAACTCTTCATTCTTCATTTAATTAAATTATATACTACCCAATTCTAATTTTTGATTTATTTAAAATATTTTTGATGATGATTATCAGTCCAATTTAAATTCTTCGATTCAGTTTTCCAAATTAATTTCCATCAAATAAATCCAAATAATCTCCAATCAATTTCTCATCATCAATTAAATATTCAATTATCTAATTATGTCCAATTAATTTTTCTAATTATTTTTACTGAATTCCGTTACGAGAAAATCAATATTACTTCCAATGAGAAAATCATTCCAGAACCTCCAAAATACATAGATAATATATTTTTAAGCCCAATAAAATTCTAAGGTATTACATTCACTGTCCGCATCTCATGCTCCTTCACAAAACGCAGTAGCACAACATCTCTCTCTCTCTCTCAAAATTTCTCCAGAGTTTCTCCGCGGTCTGTAAAATCCTTCAGCAGTCTTCAGTCATTCTTATTTATATACATATCTACATATTTATCTAATGTATATGTATATGGATATACATACATACATATATGTATATACATGTATGTCATACATGCTTATATGTACATATATGTATATACACATGCATATATGTATATATATACACACACACACACACACACACACACACACACACACACACACACACACACACATATATATATTCGTGTGCGTGTGCGTGTGCGTGTGCGTATATATATATAGGCACACACACATATACACATATGTATATACACATGCACGCACGCACACATATACACATATGTATATACACACACACATGCATGCACACGCGCACGCACGCGCGCGCGCACACACACACACACATATATATATATACACAGACATAGATATACACACACACACACCACATATATATACACACACACACATATATATATAAACACACACACACACACACACACACACACACACACACACACACACACACACACACACACACACACATATATATATATATATATATATATATATATGTACACACACACACACATGATAGGCTCCAAGGATCACTTGGATGACTCTTTGTGGAATTTGAAGATGTCATCATCATGGTTTAAGTGTTTTTAAACTTGGTCAGCATCAATTGCTATGAAACTAGCAGACATGTTCTTGTTACATATCTTCTTTAAGGGTGTGGAAGAGGAAAATTTGAAGATTTAAAAATTGGTTCTTTACATTAGAATTTGTTTTGAGATGGAGATTGTCAGAATTCAGGGTTTTGAATTCGTTTTGTTGGGTTGGGCTGACAAACACGCGCTATGGATCTCTTTCATAGAATTCATGTCAAGGTGAAGATTGTTAGATTTCGGTGTAACTCGAATTCTATTGGGCCGGTTTGGTGGGCCCGCATTATAGTTCTCATTTAGAATTTTGTTATTCTCTATAAATTGATGTAAGTTAGAGTTGCAAAACTCGTGATTGTATTTTTTATCTTCATCGTAAATTTATTCCTCTGCCCGTAATTTTTTTCCTAAAGGGATTTTCACGTAAATCTAGTGTCCCATATTATATTTTATTTTTCCGGTTATCGTTCGATTGCAACAAGATGTGGTAGCAAAAGTCCCTTGAACTACCTCTCGAGTTCACAATAATAGAAAATTTTCAAGCTTTATTCGTATTTTTTGGAGGAAACCGACCATTCCCAATACATAATAGCTTTCAACCAAAACTAACAATGATCGACCGCAATTGAAAAAAAACTATGCAATTTCATTTCCATTACAGTGCAAACCAGTTCTTCATTAAAATACAAAAATTAGCAACATATTTACCTATCCTCGATTCCTATTCATACAAGAAGCAATATTATTTGGTCTTTCCAATCCGATGTTTGATTCAACGAAGAACCCAAGTTTTCCCTCGAACGCATCGTTCGATCTGAATTGGAATTTGTAGGGATAGCGACTGCATGCATATATGGAAGCAATGCGTAGTACTAGTCTTATGCTGTCAATCAAAGATAAAAATTAGAAAACTGTACGAGGTTGAAGCCGAGGGGAAGGTCATGGAGTGGCAATATTTTCCTTGGCAAGAGGAGCAATCTCCTCGCTGTCAGTCCCTGGTTTACTTCTTGCAACTCCCAGGCTCAACAACATCTTTTCCCAAAGTCTTGCTGGTTCCTGCAAAACCAAACATTGGTTCTACGGGTGAATCTCGTAGTTAATTCGATTTGATAAACATGAGGAGGAGGCTTCTATAAGTGGGAAATATGAGTTATTAAACTAACCTTCCAAGAAAGATCTTGAGCCATACAGTTTTGGACCATTTCTGCATGAGCAGCGGTACCATAGGTCGCTAGAGCTCTCGTCGTTGTACTTGCTAGCGCATTCACATCAGCTGGATCCACTCTGTCACACTACAAATGAAAAATTTAACATAAAGTTTACTACTTGCAACCAGACGGAAAATGAATCGCAAAAGAAGGATGACAAGTTAGAAAAGATTTCCAGTCTTCTACTCACTTCCACGCTGAAGACTCCCATGTGAAATCCTGTAAAACCTTCTTTAACAGTGTCAACAAGTCCACCAGTTGTGACAACAATAGGAACCTGAAAATTGGTAAAATCAAGGCGTAATTGGATTGGATTTGTTGTTAGCGAAAAACCCATGATCTTGAAATTCAAGTGATGAAATCCTTACAGCTCCGTATCGCATAGCTTGCAATTGAATGAGTCCACATGGCTCAAATCTACTTGGGACCATGAAAAAATTAGCTGCAGCAAATATCATATGGGCTAAGCCAACATTAAATTCTGCCACTCCTCTAGCATTGTCAGGGTACAATTTCTCTAGATCTTTGATTTGCTTCTCCATGTGCTTTTTCCCAGTTCCCTAATTAGAGAAACATAAAGACTTCAACAAAACAATAGATGATATTTATCAAACAGGGGATCATGCACTTACTAGGATAACTATTTGAACATTTGCTTTGATGAACTTGGGAATAGCTGCAACTAAGATATCAGAACCTTTCTGCTCTTCTAACCTACCAACGAAACCTATCAAAGGAATATTCCTGTCAACAGGCAACCCAAGTTCTGCTTGAAGCGCTTCCTTCAAAAGTGCCTTGGCTTTCATAACCTGATCAGTACAACTCAATGAGCATAAGATAGGCACTCACTTTAGGCACTGATGAACAAGTATTTTGTAGTCTTACAGTTTTTGCATTGTATTTGATACTAAGGTACTTGTCAGTTGCTGGGTTCCACTCTTGAACGTCCATGCCATTTACAATTCCATGGACGCCAAACAGGCGAATATACTTGGCCAATTCACCTCCTCTTGCTTCTCCAGAAATAAGCTCCAGGGCGTAGTATGGACTGACCGTCATGATAACGTCTCCTTCTATTATTGCCCCTTTCATCCAATTGATTTTTCTTCCCTTCACAGGCTCGTCATACCTGAGAAACATGTGTTGTTTAAACATTGGCAAACAGCGGTTAATTAATCAAAGCTCGGAAAACAGTCAAGGTCAACTGCTGATACCCATCCATAAAAT
The DNA here is from genome assembly GCA_022433065.1 of Begonia loranthoides. NCBI lineage: Eukaryota > Viridiplantae > Streptophyta > Magnoliopsida > Cucurbitales > Begoniaceae > Begonia > Begonia loranthoides. Next base: position 31,947,345 of record CM039469.1, read on the forward strand.
CAAAAGAGCTTTTGAATTGAGCTGGCAAATTGAGAAAGGAGAAGTCCGCAAAGGCAAATCGGCCCTGATAAGCTATGTTGTGGATGCAAAATGCGACCTGCAATCATTATCATGCACAATATCAACAGCTATAAATAAGCAAAAGAGTGGTCCACAATTATTAATTGAGGAACCGAGAGACTGTTACCTTGGCATTTTTGTAGATCCCCCTAGATTTGTACATAGATTTCAGGTAGCATGGGATTAGGGCAGTGTGCCAATCATTAGCTACGAATACAACGTCTTCCCCTGCAATGAGATAAGGGAGAAACTATCCTCTAAGACTTTTTCTCGGAAGAAAAATTGAAAGATCATTAATGGAGAATGGATCAATACCGTATGGCCCTGAGAAATATTTGTTGGTTAAATTCAAAATTCTTGGTACCTCCAAAGCAGCCTTGAATGAATTCAGGGAGAAAATTAAGATGGTGTGCAATGACAAGGAATCTACCATTACTAATTTATCACTTAATTTTAGTTGTTTTAAAATTTAAAAAAAAAGGGTCGAGGAATAGAGGATCTGTGTGTGTACCAAGCACAATAAGCTAAACCGCAACTGATTGTCCTTGTAATCCACCCCAGTTACAGGGCCATAGATTTTGGATTTGGTTTTGCCCCAGACCTTCAAATTAACAGAGTAAGCATGGGCCAGGGTGAAACAAAAAGCTTTAACATTTTATCTTAAAGAACACCCGATCGTGGTTAGTGCGAACCTTCTCAAGGAACATGGGATGATCAACAAACACCCGATCGACGCCTCGTTTGTAGCAGTGGAAGAAGCGAACAGTTTCGAATCGACCTCCAACTTGTACCTGCCAATAAATTTATTTCTTTATTTATTTTTTTAGTCAAGAAAACACTAAATTTGCAGGAGACGAAAATATCCCAAACACACCCATAAAAAAAATGGAGTTACCTCAAGAAGAACGCTAGTGTCCCAAGCATCTTTATATTGGTCGTAGCGAGGAGCGATTGTCATAACACGATGCCCTCTTGCCTGCAGTCCAGAAACAGGAGCGGTCAGGTAAGGCAATAAAAGATTCTATCCAAACTTACGCTGCTTAGAGAAAGAGGACGGAAGCACTCACAGCCAGTGCCGGAGGCAGTCCTCCTAGAACATCACCAAGTCCTCCAGTTTTGCTCCAGGGGGCAACTTCGGTGGCCACAAATAATATGCTCATTCCTGATTCAACCATCCCAGGGCTCTCGGATATGCTAGCTGTTTTTCCGGTTTGATTGTGAATTGCCTTTACAATACTTCTCTTCCGCAGCATTTCCAGCTTGTTCACAGACCTTAAGCCATTGCGAGTGGCTATTGGATTCTTGAGAGCAACTTGGGCCAAGTTCTCCTTTGTTTCTGAGGATGAACTTCTTGAAAAAAAGTGTGAAGCAGTCACCGTCGCCATTTGATGATCTCCTGCAAGGAACAACATGTTGTAGTTGTATCAGAAACTAATTCAGATACTTTCCAGTGAGCTTCAACTCAAAAACAAAAAAGAAAAAATAAAAAAACACTTCAGATTATGTTTTCCATAGACAACTTTCCTTTGAAAAATTTAGAAGCACGAAGTCAGGAAAAAAGACAAAACTAACCGATGTAGAAGAAGGCAATGAAGAAGAAGATGAAGTTGAAAGAGAGTAAAGCAGGTAAGAAGTAACAAACAAACTAAAAAGCATGTATACACATCACGGGAAGAAATCAGTGAGAAAGAGCAGTTGCAGCAGATTAAAAATTGATTCTTGGCAATAAAAAACGAGGGACATCGGAGTAGTGGAGGCTGAAAATCTCTCATTCTCTGATGAAGAAGTTACAGTGATATTAAAGAGCGAGACAAAGAAAGAAGAGAGAAGAAGAGTCATTCACTCACACAGGATTGGTTGAGGGATGGCCGGAAATGGCAGGCGATGGAGTTTGTGCTGAAGTTGGCTGCTCAGAAGCTCGAGGAAGCAAAAGGTATTTGTATTGGTCAGTGAACAGAGAGACAACGTGACGTGAGGACACGTGGTGAATAACTAGCGGTTGGTGCTTTTCCGTGCCTTTGGGTCCCACTTGTATATTGGGGAATATGCCCTAAATTTGAGGTTGTCTTTAAGCGGGAAAGAAACGACGCCGTTGGAGCGGAAATAGGAATGGGGTAGGAGTAGGTCAGGTTCTGGGATGAAGCCAAAAAGCGAATTGGAATTTTCTTAGATTTTTTTTTTGGGCTCAAATCAACGTCTGTCTGTCCAGTCATTAAATCTACGGCTCTCTCTTTCTCTCTCTCCCTCAATCAACCATTAGGATCAACACACTTGACTAATTGTGATTAAGCGATGATTGTACAACCAAGTTCAATTATGATCGATCGGAGTTGAAGCCCTAATTGCGATAAAGCTCACATACACTAACGCATTGAAAACCGAGATAAAATTATAAAAGACATAGGCATTGGGAGCTTTGGTTTTGGTTTTGGTTTATGTGCATGCATCGACTTCAACCAAAACACCAACACATGCGGAAGCATTTGCTGCCCTCATCCAAGTCCGCAACCTAAAATTACTTTTAGGCGTCTTCAATGTATTTGGTATAATATTTTAGAAAGGCGTGGACAATGTGTTTTTCAATTTGGAGTTTTGTGGCGTGTGGGCATTGTATTTTCTCTTGTTAGAGTTTGTGGCTCTTGTTTCTTACAAACACAAAAGTATAATGATAACTGAAATTTATTGTTATTCAAAATATGATGTGAATAAATGCATAAAATCCCCACTGTCATCTTATAAAATATATTTTTCATTTCCTCGCAAGGGATTACTTTTTTTTGTAAGCATATTTTTACTTATATGTCTTTATTTTAGCCTCTTGTTTTTTCTTCAATTGCTTTCTTAGCTTTTAACATGGAATCATAGCTTTTTTTTTTGATGAATTTGTACGAGTTTTATAATTTATGTTGAGAAGAATATTCAAGATTGCTTTATTGGTCTCTGTCATTTTGGTTTAGTTACGAGATACTTGGTTTCTCCTAAGAAATCCATGGAGAAATATCTTAGTCTCAACTGCTTTGAATCATTGTTCTTCTAGGTTTTTGATATCTGAACTTTTAGCTTTCTAGAGACTAAAGAAAATGTGATGCCTTTGAAAATCCAGAGCTTAATTGTCCCGACTAAGTGGTGGGCCTAATAGAATCACTGAGGCAGACAACCTGATTATCAAAGAGAACCCGATCACTCAGTCTAAGATTAGGAAGAAGCAGAAGTCTTAACATGAAAATAAGCTAAAAACCCAAATCACATGGGTTGAAATCCACAGAGTGATCAACAAGAGTCTAGATAGTATAATAATAAACAAAGAGCGTAGTGTGCAGGAATTAAACTAACAACACCAAACAACAAATCCCAAACGTACTCGAGATGGAGGGATTGTCGACGAACCTTCACCCATTCAAGGGGAAGTCAAAGCACATGAAGGGAGATATGAGCAGGCATATCACAAGGACCCTGTACAGGCCTAAACATCAGACCTTGAAAAAAATATACTAAGGGGTGAGTGACAAATTCAGTAGGAGAATCTATACTAAATGCAATGCATGCAAAAAAATGTTTTCTCATCATTTTGAAAAACCGTTGTCATGCTTCTAATTTACCGTACATAAATTTTAAGTCATTTAAAACATCTTTACAATTTTATTGAATCGGCCCATGGCCCTCAATGCAGCTTTATCAAAATCTTTGATATACATAGACATCTATATCGCAAAATATGCCAACATAATTTTTCGTGAGAAAACATCATCATTGAAAAGGGATGGTCAAACAAGGATTCATCTGGCATACACCACAGAAAGGTGGTCATTTGTTGAAAGCAACACCTCATGAGATAAATGAAATCAAAATGCTGGCGATCCGGAGATCTAGCACATCACTTGAGTTAATGACAAGCCAAAGCTTAGTACCGACAAGACTCGTATAATCGTGATAATAGATAAGCTTGCTCGCAATGGATTGCTCCTCAGCTAGTCACCTATAGGATCCAAGTTGACGAGGGTTGCTGACGAGCAGAGCTAGAGATGACAAATGAGCCGGCCGAGCTGAGTCGAGCTTGAAAAAGTTTGGCTCACCGAGCCTGATGAACCAGCCTAAAAAAAATTTGAACTTGATCTGGCTCACGAGCCACGAGTAAAATGAACCTAGCAGAGTCGGCTAAATGAGCCTAATGAGTCAAGTTTAACAAGCCGAACATACAATACAATCCAAAACCGAACCAATTGTATTAGGTTTGAAAAAAATGGAACCGAACCAAAAATTTTTAAGGGGAGAAATTGAACCGGAACTAAAATGGATGTCCCTCAACATACAACAAACGTCCTTCATCCCTTAGCTTAAAACAGATGTCCTTCATCCCTTAGCTTAAAACAGATGTCTCAGATTAAAATGAACGTCCCTCAGATTAAAACAGATGTCCCTTAGATTAAAATAGACGTCCCCAGCTTAAAACGGACATCCTTCAGCTTAAAACAGATATCTCCTCAGCTTAAAACAGATGTCCCAGATTAAAACGGACGTCCCTTAACTTACACTTACAGGCTTACAACTTATTATGTTGAATTCTATTTCTTCACTCAATAATAAACATTCCGTAATTTTTAAAGCAACTCATACCTCTACCTTATGACTTACGGTTTCTTTCAAGTTTCATATCACTTTATTTCAAAATTTTTGACATTATAGCATTTGACATCTATTTATTTATAGATGTTCTCCCTAATACAATGCATTATGCATCCATCTATAACCATTATTCCGACGATTTTGAAAAAACAACAAACAATAACAACAACAACAACAACAACAACAACAACAACAACAACAACAACAACAATAACTAGGTCAAAAATACCCAACCAAAATACATTGATAAACAAGTGTACAATAACTATGAGTCTATAACTCAATTCAAAATCTCAAATGTACAATTAATAAACAAATGTACAATAACTTAAAATTCAAATGTATGTACATATAATTATACTTTTCGGAATTGGAGATAGGTGACATTGAATGTTAACTCGTGGTAAATTTTAACGTGAGAGGAGTGCTCGAAAAGGTCATCTGGAGCAACTTTGTAATTGTCGTGATGATGAAATTTTTTCTATTGACAACTACTGATCACTGACTCCCCTACAAGGCACGAGATTTGGAATATACCCAATGGGCTGAAATTGACCAATTGGGAGGAAAAATTAGTAATTAACTTCTTTCAAAGCACAATGAATATAGTGCAGGGTGAGAATTTACCATATATTATCTTTAAGGGCTATGACAATTGCAATTGAGTCGGTAACATCTTCTTGTAAGAGCAATGGTTGTGCAGGTCAATAGATGACATTAAACATTTTTGCTTTGGGTGCGTCTAAAAATTGAAACTAAAACCATATATTATAAGTAAGCTCAACAAGAGCAAAAAATATTGCATGATGGAATAAAAGTTTCTTACATGGATCCAACCAAAATTGAAAAGCGAGTCCCTCAGTTGTACTGCAAGATACTCCTCCTCATTCAAAGTGTCAAAGCACATAAAGAATACATTCAAAAGATTTATTTTCCGTAACAACATATTAAATATTGATTACACATTCTTAAAAAGTTATCCTCACTATGTCCAATGTTCCCTTTTGCTTTGGAATGATAAGGGTTGTTATTGTGAGAACATCGCCATTCTGAAAAAAAGACAACACGAGCCATGATTGCATGATGTCTTAAGCATATAATCAAAAGTAAAATTGAGAATAATTTTGAAATGATAAAGTTTCTTATCCTAGTTCTTGCAAGAATGCTACATGTCTCCACGTTCTTCTTGGTATTTGTCTATTCCAAACTCAAAAAGTCTTCCATCAAGCTAACAGACTACAAATGCAATAAATAATTAGCTTAAGTGCGACCCTTAGACTACAAAGTGTAAATTCGACACATTGTACAAAATAAAATTGAAGACATACCACGTGAAATTTTAGTAGTGAAGTAGGCTTCGAAACTTCTTTCTTCGATGGAGGACCCGTTGCTAATATCTTTTGAATTTTGGCAAAGGTTGGAGGAGAGGATGGTTGCCTGATGATAAGAGACCTGCACAGTTATAACACATTGTCATATCTAATTTAGAGAGCCTCAACCAACAACTAACTAATGCATACATTGCATAGATGGAAAGAGAAAAATGTATATGAACGAGAAGACTTACTGGCATCGATCCAGTCTGGCGACGGAAGATGGAGAAACTGATGGAAGGGCTGTTGGAAGAGCGCTATTGGACTTGGAGGGGTTGCTAAAGGGCTGTCGGGTTGCTGGTGGGGTTGCTAATAGAGGAGCTACTGCTGGGCTGCAGGAGGGGTTGCTGGTGGATCTATAAGCCTCATCAGGTCATCTTTCATATAAAGTAGAGAGGTCTGAATATCATCAATTTGCCCCTCCTGTCTATCCAATTTGGATACAAGCCAGTTTCATTTCTCCTCACTGATCAGTAGAAAGGGCGAGGACTTAGGAGGGAGATGAATAGTATCTTCCTCCACCTCCACGGGATCTGATGGCAGTGTAACTGAAGTCCAAGGAATTAGTGTAGTCAATGTCGAAGGAGTCTGTGCAACTAACTTTGATAGAGGCTGTGCAGGTAACATGGATGGAGGCTATGCAAATGACATGGATAGAGTGTCAGCGCCCTTGAATACCCACTCCCCTCTTACTTTGGTTATCCCCATCCCCAATGTTACATGGTTGTAGAAGTCAAGTTCTTTTACATTTGTTCTTGGCACATTGGGAGGGAGTTCCAACCCACTGTTGTGAACAATCTTCTGAATGAGCCAGTTGTAGAGGAGGTTCTTCCTTGGACTCTTCAAAATTGCCTTCATCAGATTAGTAATAATGTATCTGATGTTGAAGGTCTGCCCAATGTAGAGCTTCTCCATCATATAGAGATCCATGTAGTTGACATGGTCTTGGTGTCCATCACGAGGTAGAACTGTGTGGGTGATCATGTGATGGATGACTCTGACTTTCACATTTAGGTCATTGGATTTGGGCCTGTAGAAAGTTTCAACGTTGGGATTGTGATGCAACTTTTTCAGCAATGTCTGACCTTCTCCTTGTTTTACAAAGTCTGGGTCCTTGGATATGTTAAAATACTCCTCTGTTGGTTCCTCAGTGGAGCATCCAATCAGCTCATTCAACTTCTTTAGAGTTAATTTAATCTCTCGCCCAAAGAGATACGTCCTCAGCTCCATTAGTTTGTTCATGTTGCTGCCGCCCACCACATCTAGATTTACATAAAATAATTTCACCACCCCCCCCCCCCCCCCAATCATGCACAGTCCAATCAATCCAATGTATTCAAACATTTTTTTCTAATCCAAAATTGGTGAACAAATTGAATTATACCCTCCTAGATATAATAATTGAATGACGACTAATGTCAGTGTCATACCTTTCCTTGGTCGATGCCATCCTGAACATGAGTGAATAATAGTTGTTGTAACGACTTGATTATTTATTTGCTTTAAAAATGTATGAAATTTGAAACTTTTATAAAACGACTGAAATCTTTATTAAAACCCTTTAATTTGAAATCAGAGTTCTTTACTTATAACTGAACTGTTAAAATTTTTTTACTTAGACTCATCACTCGAATTGTTATAAACAGCAGAAGACTGACTGATAAAATCTTTTTTTTTAAAACGTAGTGGAAGCATAAATAGTTTATTTAAAGACAATGAATAAAGTGTTACTTTATATTTTACAAAGCTTGTTCCTTTTTACATTCGTTAGCCTAACCACCCACAAGTCTCGTTATGTAAATCCTTCATCAGTTGCTCCTCAATCTGTTTGTCATTTTCCCCTCGTACTTGTACCTACATCGTAAGACATAAACTATGAGCCTAATACTTAGTAAGTGATAATACCTAATATGTTAGATGCTCATGCTGTGACATTTAAAAACTGTATGCAGTTTCTCTTTTATTTTTCTTTCTTTTAACTTTTATCTTTTCATGTTTTCATACTTTCTTTTTGTTTCTGTTTTCGTTCTCGTTTCTGTATCCATTTTGATATCCGTGATCTTACGCGTTTTCATTTCTGTTCCCTTGTTTGTTTCTGTATCCATGTCTATATTGGTATCCGTATCTATATCCATTTCCATTTCTAGAAACTCGTTTCCGTTTTCGTTTCTGTTTCTGTTCCCATTTTCATTTCCATATCTGTGCTCGTACCATTACCGTGTCTGTTTCCGTATCCGTATCTGTTTATCTTTTTATGTTCTTTTCTTGATTTATCTTTTCTTTTCTTTTCTTTTGTTCCTGTGTCGAGCTTGGCCTACAGGTCCACAAAAGCCTTTATCTTTTCTTTATCTTTTGTCGATGTGCCGGACTTGTCCTACCAGTCCACAAGAATCATTTTCTTTTTCTTTCTTAATCATTCCTTTGTACTTCCTTTTCATTTTCGTTTCCTGTTCGTTCGTACTTCTTTTTGTTTTTTGTCTTTCCTTTCAAAACCGTGCATAAAAACCATTTTCGTATTCTTTGAAAATCGTGATGCATGATATTTATGAATGCATACAATTTCTATCGCATAATTAAAGGAAGCCAAATAAACATACAACATACAATTCACAGAACGTGCTATAAAAACTGTAGACATGCTATAAAAACAGTAAACAATGAAATCTACTATTAAAACTATAGACATGCTATAAAAATAGTAACAACGAAATGTGCTATTAAAAACTGTAGACATGCTTGGAAAGTGATAAACAATGAAACATGCATATTCTATTCTTGCAATGTAGGACCCGAAGACAAAAACACACACACGTATCACTTACCTTGTTTCCTTAAAGCATTCAACGCTTATTTGTTATCCTTTTCTTCCTTCTTTAGTACCTTCACAATTTAATAACACTAAATCATTAATCTACTCGATTAATCAACTTATTAATCTCACCATCTTTTATATTCTAATTTCTTATACGTTACCTACTAGAATTTCCTAAACGAAACCGCTTTATTAATATAACTTAGCTTAATTAATTAATCCCAATATTAATATCCAATCGAGGTATGGAACTATATTTATCAACCAAGTGAACCTTCCATAACTTAATCTAATTTCCAGCATATATTTATTCGAGCATCAGAGTATCAATCCAAGTTTCAATATAACGTACATAACATTTTTACCTTAATAAAACAACATTCATTATTTGTTCATCGCAACCTATTATTTCCATTAGATCCATAAACTGAATATAACATTCCAAATAATAGAACAACACACTTACAACACCCATCACGGCTAAAGACCAAACCAACACCACAAAACAATTTACTTCAATGGTCATATTTCACTCATCAACATTCAGAATCAAGATTGTAAATTAACAACTCACTTCACATAACAAGACTTCACACAATATTTATCCATGGGCTTCACAACCAATCCAATACATGGCCTTATCTACCAACATTTCCAGATTCATTAACAGAGAGGAATCACTAAAATCCTTAGGCATATTGTTCAAAGTAGTGAATAACACATAACAAATTCCATTATCCCCACATCCAAAGGCAACAGAATCGTAACCCATTATTCAGCATCAAAACCCAATTCCAATTCATTATCACTAAAACAACTAAGACCAGCAGATTTTTCCATAACTTCACAAAATTCAAAACAATATAATACCGGGTATACAGTCACATTATCTAAAAGAAACAGCAACCACCTTACCATGAAGAACACCCGAGACCAGGAGCTCCAACTCTCGGCCATTAGCTCCATCACTAGCTTAAGAGAGCACTCTGCTCTTTTTCTCATTTTCTCTCATTTGTTTCTCACCTTCACAGCTCTCGGCCACTACCCTCCAGAGTATTTTCACAGAACACTCCTCACTGCCATCCTTACCTCTGCATTTCTAGTCATAAGAGGAGCACTGCGCACCATGCCTCAAGCCATACCCTAACTCTGCCATTCCTCACGCACGTCCATGCTGTCACTTCTAGCAGAGCAGGACAGACCGGTTCGGATAGAACAGCAAACCGGACCCCAAGTCCATAGCCATTCCATCACGAACTATCGCCCCTACTCCGCGTCGATCGCTGCCATGCCATCGCCAGACCATCCTTGCTAGTGTTTGACCATTAGAACACGAAGGGGAAGGAAGAATCGGTTGGACTTACCTCAACCCGATGCCAGAAATCATCGCCAATGGAAGCTCCAATTCTGAGCCCTAGTCGAGATTCCCACGCCACCCAGCTGTTTGCTTGGATGTCACGACGCCGCGAGAGATTTCTGGCTCACCGTTTGTCGTTACCCCTCACGGTCTCCCTCTCTTTGTCCCAATTTCTTCTCCCTTCCCAAATGGCTGTTGGCCATTTGTCTTTATAGTTTTGGATCGAACCGGTTCAAACCGAACCGGTTTAACTTCCCACCATCTTTCCCCTTAATTTTTCATTTTAATTATCAATTCCAATCTCCTTAATATTAATTTAATTTATTGAATCAACACTTATTTTAATTCCATTTGATCTCAATTTAATCCTTCAATTCAAACATAATTTATTTCTCATTTGCCTTCAAAACGGACCAGTTCAAGACGAACTGATTCAACCCCTTTATTTTTTGTTTTCACTTAATCTCCATTTTTTAGTCGAGGAAAGACATCTGAGCCTCGACCACATGTCAACCGAAATGTCCCTAAACACTTTTTCCACATATTTTCCATCCTTAATTTAATTATCCAGTATAATACTCCTTCCAAATTAATCCTAATTAGCATATAATAAATTCCTATAAATTATAATCAATTCAATACATTCTTGGTAATACCCTGATAATTATCTAATTAATCCAAAGACCCTTTAATTACTTTCTAATTATCTTTATTAACTTCTAATATAAAAAGTCGGGGTATTACAGTTGTCCTTTGTCGACAGGTGGGGACGTGACCGATGGGTTGAAGGACTCGAATGTGAACTTGGTTAAGCATTAGACTCAGAGGGAGGAGGAGGTGGAGCCGCTTTATGCTTTATGGTGAGTTTTCTAGCCTTCGATGCCAATTTCTTTGACTCTGCTTAAGAAATTTTAAGAGAGAAGTTGAAAGTTCTGAGGAAGACAGGAAGTTAAAAGTTTGCTCATAAATTGCACAGGGAAAATTCAAAATTGTTGGCCCTAGATGCAGACATCCTTCAGCAGTTTATATAGAAGACAAAGTTGAGGGACATCCGTTGTAGGTTGAGGGACATCTGTTTTAATATAGGACGATCGTTAAAATATGTGGGATGTTCATTATAAGCTAATGGAGTTCCTGTTTCCATCTGTTGTAAGTTGAGGAACATCCATTTTAAGTTGAGGGACATCCGTTATACAATGAAGGATGCCCATCTTAATCTGAAGGATGTCCATCTTACTTGAGAGACATACCTTTTAAGCTGAGGGACGTCAGTTATACGATGAAGGACATCCGTTTTAATTTGAGGGATGTTCATTTTATCTGAGGGATGTTAATTTTAAGCAGCGGGACATCAGTTATATGATGAAGGACATCCGTTTTAAGATGATGGACATCCCTAATTAAGAATATGCTCTAAAAGATAGGCTAAAACCCCCTCAACTAGTCGGCTCCCATCAATAATGATCGTATTTGCAAGTAGTTCATACTTCATATGCCAATTTCAATGGTATTTTCAATAAGTACATTCATCTTCAAAACAAGCATACTTAGTTTCCTATGCCAATAATGTATTTAACAAAAATATATCTGAGACCATGTATCAGACAAATATCATTACAAATATTTAATAGTTGTATCACTATAAGTTAGATACACCTCAACTAGGTTAACACTCATCTAATTACCAATCATTTACAACATGTTAAAAAAGTTTCAAGTTAAAAAAAAAAAAACAAGATCTAGTCTTCAACATCTAAATTTTTGAAGTCTTCAAGTATCTCATCCTCTCATTTTTGATCTCTCGTCTTGGCATCATTCCAATCTTCGATGCAAATAAGTGCTTCCACGAGATTAGGTGCAAGTTGTCCTTTTCGTTCATCGTACACACATCCACCTACACTAAAAATAGACTCTAATGCTATTGTAGAGATAAAAGATGTTAGTAGATCACGTGCCATTATAAAAAGAATATAATATATAGTAGAATATTTTTTTCACTAATCTAAAACATCAAAATTCTGTTCTCGTGAAAATTGATAACGAGTTTCAAAATAAATATCAAGTTCATTAAGCAAACTAGTAATAGAATAATTTTTACCATTTAATTCACTCCATATATCATGAATGTTAAATTGTGGAATTGCACTACTACTACTACTAGGATAATTCTCCGTGTGTGGAGGACGACGTGCAGTTGAACGACTAAGACTAATATTAGAATATTTTATTTCATAAGAAGAATATAAACTAGCAATTCGACTTGTTATTTGATCACTAGAAATTAAAGAAGTTGTACATAAATTAGTAGATATCCTACTAAGCAAGAGACATACTCCTTTAAATTTATATCTAGTGTAATACTCGGGGTATTTAGTTACGTGTAAATCATGGATTAAGTAGAAAGTAATATTTTGGTAATAATGAATCTGTCACACCTTACTGTTGGTATTATTATTATGAATAATAAAGTGTTTAAGTGTGTTGGATTTATAGGGATATAGTTATATATTGTTAGGAAAATAAAAATTTAAAATAAATTAAGGATTTCAAATAATTTTGCTAGAATATTTTATGGAGGAGTTGGCGGTTGAATGTTACGATTAATTGTCAACTGACATTGATCGACTGACGTTAATGAAGACTGTGAAGTTGTGATTGGTAGTCGATTGTCCAAGATAAAAAAATCGACCACCGAAATTGGAAGCCAAATTTGCAGTTGATCAAAGAATTGGTGGTCGATTTTCCAAAGAGGAATCAATCGATCGACCATCCGAAAAGTTGTCTGAAATGATAACCATCGCATGGAAGCTTCTGGGTTTGACTCTTGACTCTTCAAGGAGTGTCCAAATGTCCCTCATCTTGGCTGTATGGACGCTGAAGTGTTGTTGAAGTGTTCAATAAATTGGGAAATATGTGTGTTGGAAGTTTTCTTTTAGAAAAATAGAGAAGTGTGTTGTACTGGGTGCTTGGTTCTGTGAGACGTCTCGACGGTGAGGAGGGTTGCTACTAAGGAAGGAGAAGAGAAGGGTTAAGTGAGGTAAGGAATAACATGTGTTCTTTGTCAGTAAGGACCTACGACACAGGAGCAGGATGTTTGCTATGTGGTTTTTGCTGTGATACTCGTTGTTTGTTCTCAAGAAATTTTGTTTCAGTGATAGGATCATTGCTCAGAGTTTCTCTACATGTTTTCATTGATAAGTTCTCCGTAATATTCATGCCTTGATGATGGTTGTAACATCCCGTAACTTTTTACCGTATAAAAATTTTCTGTGCTTTAAAACACTCTTAGAGGAAAACCAGAGTAACAAACAGCAAAAGTTTTAACCATATAAAATATTACAAACCAGTAGTTTAAAAGATATTTAAATAAACACAGGTAAAACATAACTTAAAACAGTTTGAAGTCATTAAACACTTGAAAACTTTTAAAACATTTAAATATGTTTATTCCATTTCCATGAGCCACCCCAAGGTCAATGTTGCCAACAACACAAATGCCACACTCAACAATACTCCATCAGCTATGTCCTTTATGAGCTTTATCCAATCGTTGGCTCCTTACTTACATCATAGGACCTAACTATGAGCATAAAGCTTAGTAAGAAGTAGAAACGTAAAACATGAAATACGCATATAACTTTTGTAACATCGTATACAGTTTTTTGTTTTGCTTATAAGTTAATGTTCCTATCTTTTATTGTTATTTATTCTATTTCTGTGCCGGCGTATCCAACCGGACCACACAAACAACTATTTATGTTGTTCTGTTTAATTCTGTTACTGTTCAGTTTTCATTTAGTTCCAGTTATCCAAGTGTTAGAGATGTCAACTTTACAAGGTAGAGCGGTTTATGCACAAGGCGGCCATCCCGTGGCACACACCTAAACGACCAACTCAAGAACCCACATCCCTAACCACCTATTTACGTTTATTGACTTTAGTATACTTTAGGATTCCAAGTCTTAATGTTGTTGTGCGCATACAATTCTATCTAACGTGCAACGTGTTCATCTTCCGTATCCTCAGAACTTGATCCATTCCTAACTAAGGAAATGAACTTAAATCTAATAAATATACAATTCATAACAAGCAATCAAACAAACAATAAACACCCCCTAATTCCCATGATGTATGCCCTTTCTGACAAAACACATGCAGTATCACTTACCTGCAGTCCTTAGCTTCAAAGAGTTAGCTCTTACAGTTTTCTTCACAAAACCTATCCATTATTCACATGAAATTATTAATAAGGATTCTTCAATACTTAACGCTATCAACAAGAAAATCATTGTTTAACGAATCTTCTCTATCCAAATTCAACTCAGCAGCTTATTCATCAAGATAATTAGTTAGAAACGCAAACTAATATTTTCAATAAATTCTTAGTAGAGCAAACTTCTAAACCTAACATCTAGAACTTACTTTCAATAATATCCCTCAAATCACCTCCTCAATTGAACCAAAGTATTTTCTAGAAACATTACCAATAAACATGGCTATTACATCAACAGATTACTAAAAGTTATCTTAATACTTGAAGAAACAGACTCATCACCATATCACCAATATCTTATATATTTCCATTGCAGAAACTAAACTAAAGAAAAACAACAATTTATGTTCACTGTGCAATCACAAAAACTGAAGAACATAAACCTCCAGACTTTAGATTATCTCTTTTGGTCACCAAGTGCTTATTGAATTCCTCCCTCCTCTTTCACAAATTCCAGCAACCCTCAAAATCACTTCTCCTTCCTCAAGTAACCCTCACGACTTCACTCTCTCCTTCAGACCCTCACAACTTCTCTCCTTTTCCAAAACACAGCACGACTTTCCTCTCACCAAATCCTTTCACCGCTTCACACATATAATCACAAAATACAGCAGAAAAATTCTTTCAAAATTTCAGTAGAGTTTTCCCATAGCTTTCATCTCTGTGAATTCTCGTTCCCTTCCCTCTCTATATATAGACATCTCACAATGCCTCTTCAATGTCCAAATGAAGGTGAAGAGCCAAGGGACGCAGCCATTCAACATTCAGATGCATCCAACGTCAACTTCAGAAGCTTCTACCGACAGTGTTTCCATTTCCAGGGGACCTTTTGGATCGCCAGTTGATCGATTCATCTTTGGTTAATTGATCGCTGGTCCATCAATCAACCACAAATTCCTTCTTTAAAATCAGCAATTGATTGCGCCGGTCAATCGTTTCATTTGGATGATTGACCGCCAATCACCAATTTCCCAGCTTCAGATTTTTAACGGCAGTCGATCGATTCCTTCAGTGGGCGATCGACTGCCATTTAATCGATCAACCTCAACATAATTTTGATTCATTAACCTATACTTATTTTTTATATTTAATCGATATTACATCCTGATTCAACTTCATATATATATATATATATATATATTAATAAATCATTTTTCCAACCCTTTCAAACCTCAATTTCCAAATTATGCAAACTTCAATTTATTCTCCTATACTTTGGTGTATACTTCACATTTCCTCCATCACTTTATTCTTTACTAAACCTAATATATATCCTTGAAAAATCAATAACCTTATTATTTCCAAATATAGTTTCTCTTACCAATAACTTAAACAAAAGCTTTTATGCAGCGCTTCCAATTCCACTGACTATACATCACTAATCCAGTTCTAATATCATCTTATCTAACTCCAAATATCATCAAACAATTCCCCAATTAACCTCAATCCTTCCCTTAGGCTAATTATGAAAATAATGGGGTATCATAATCCACTTTTTCTAAATACGTTTCTCTTGACCAATATCTTCAAATTGTCAAATTCAACTTCTAATATTCCATAATCATCACTTAAGGCGTATGCTTAGCATAATGAAATTTTGGGATGTTACAATGGTCCTCTGTTCATGTTTTTTCCTATTATTAGTTTGCCAATAGTTTTGATGAAAATGATTTAATATGTCGATGATTAGTGGTGAGGAAGAGATGAGTTGCATGTTAGTATTCTCTGTAATGTTTCGCGACTGTATTCCTTGTTATCCTCTGCAAGTTAGTATTCTGTGATGATCTTGCTATTCCTATGCTTTATGTTTGTTTAAGTTTAGTGAATTAAATGGTAGGAGGAGGTCTGTAGGAAATCAACCGTGAAGTAGACGTGAGTTTATGTGTAGATAATTTGTTTTCATGACTGACTTTCTTGTTATTTGGTTGTTAAATCTATGGTGCCCTTTTGATGTTAATATGGACGTTAAATAGGTTAGTCTTTCTCTGTTAATAAATTGTCAAAAGATATTTTGCTTAAGTTGATATTCCCCATATGAATTAAAATAAATAGAAATTTATTAATTATGTTAAATTGCAAATTTTGAAGGCTGGATGCATAATATGTATATAGAAAATTTAGATTAACAACATGATTAAATTTGTTCGGTTAGTATCCTTACTGTTAAACAATATGTTGAAAATAATATGTTAGTGAAAGCATGTTTAGTGTTAAGTTTTATTGGATGTATGATTCCTACTTATTGATTGATAATTGTTTGTAATTGTTTGCGATATATGAACTGTTGTGTGACATTCATATAGACATGTCTTAGGATTGCATATCATGCATTGCACGGAATTAATAATGAAGATAATAAATTAGCATTTTCGATGTGGGTTCGGAGACTTAAGAGGTTGCTCTCACGTAGAAAACAACTCGATTAAGTAAGTTTAGAGACTTAAGAGGTTGCTCTTACTCAACGGGTGGGTGAGTTCAGAGATTGAAGAGGTTGCTCTTACTCAACGGGTGGGTGAGTTCAGAGATTGAAGAGGTTGCTCTCACCCAAAAGTAAATAAACGTAAATGTAATTGGATTCATTTTTAATGAGTTCAGAGATTAAAGATGTTGCTCTCATGTAAAAATGAATTCAAGTGATGCGTTCGTAGACTGAAGAGGTTGCTCTCACCGAGCTTACAGATATATCAGACTAATGCATGTAGAGTTGTTGTAGATATGGCATCTGCATTTCATTTATATTCCTTACTGGGCAATAGACTCATTATTCCTCTTGTGATATAGGTATCGATTGTGCTCCAAATGAGATGAATGTGGAAGAAGTGTGATGTGATGCAAACTTGTGTTACCATGCACGGATTGACCTCGGGAGTTATGACTCAAAAGAATTGCATAAAGACTCTATTTATGGTTTTTAAGTATTTTAAATTATGTTGTTTTCGCAAAATAGTTTAAATGTTTTTATTATTTCGCATAACGTACTCTGATGTTTTTCTTTGAAGTATATTTTAAATGAGTTTTAAAATGTTCAAAATTTTTATGAATATATGAAAATGCATAAATGGAAATGGGATGTTACGTCTAGGATCCATGATGCTTGTATAACAAAATATAAGAGGAATGTCATGTTAATATTTTTAAAATTTTTATTTTATTTTATTAAGAATATTATTAAATTCATATATTTGTCGATATTATGCAAAAGTATATGTTAAATGTACAAAATTTGGAAGAACAAGATAAGAAGTGGAATAATAAATTCTAGAACATTCATTTGTAGCATCATAAAAAAGGTTTTAGAAAATCAAGAAATATATTAGTAATATCACAACTATATTTATCAAGATTAATGTAACGCCCCGTATTATCAAAACTTTTTTCTTTCATTCATTTTTTTAGCCATATAAAATTTTTGTCTTTAATTTATTAAAATGTGTATGAAGAAAACATATCAGAGTAATTAAGCGGAATAATTTCAAAACATAGTTTTAATACTTTAAACAAAAGTCCATTGTCTTACAAAACGTTTACTGAATTTAAAATCATAATTAATTGTTCAAAACAACCAGTATTACTTTCTTTGAGTCATAACCTTCAGGTCGGACCTGACTGATAACCTAAGAGCTCAACAGGTAATGCTTCCTCCTCCACATCGATAACACTGATATCATTATAGTCACCTATATCATAGGTAAAACAATGAGCTTAGCGCTCAGCAAGAAATAGAATGAAATACAATGTTCATGTTTATGCGTGCTTATACAATATGTCTAAGAAAAGAAACTATCTTTTATGTCTTTACATTTCATTACCCAAGAAAGGATACATCTCTTGGTCCTCGTGGCATAACCATAACTCCATCCCTACATGGAATGAGCTATCCATCTAGGGTGTAGCCACCTATGACCATCACCAATCTTTTCAATCTAAGCATTGGGGATTTCTGGAACAAGAGAAGGGATACATCTGCTAGTCCATGTGGACTTAACCAACACTTGGTCCCTACTTGGGACGAGCTTTCCATCAAGGGTGTTACCACCAAGGACTGTCACCCACCTCTTGAACCCCCAAACGCCTATTTACGTTTATTTGTTCATTTCATTAAACATGTCATGCATATGTCAACATTTTCATAAGCCCTACTCATAATGCATGAATGTCGTGTCATATTCAGTCCACAACAATATACGGAATATATAAAAGAAAACATAATATAAAAGCAGTGATATAACAGTTCGTACTTAAACTTAAAACGTTCCATTTCTATCATTGAGCATTTTATCTAGAGTTCATAAGAACAATTAAGAGGACTATCAAATTAAACTAAACATTTGTTAATAGAGAGCAATTCATATATTAATTAAGAGAGAAAAAAGAAGTAACTCATATTTTAATTTCAGAGAGGGCCATATTTTAATTTTAGTTTCAGAGAACAATTTATGCTTTAATTAATTGACAGAGAGCAATTTATACATTAACTAACATAGAGCAATTTATGTATTAATTGACAGAGAGCAATTAATTAACAAAAAGCTATTCATGCATATGTTAACTGAGAGCAATTCATAGAGAAATTCATGGAACCAAGAGACAATATTATGCAACAATTACCAGACATTTTCCAAGTTATCCATTAGACTATAATTAACAGAAATAAAAATCATCTAACTCTCGACAGAGCACACTTCATAGCAATTAAGTAAGGCAGATAATGAAATCCTGTGATGTAGGGCCTCCACTGGCCAACTACATCCCATTTCTTACCTCTTGAAAAGATAAACCCTCTCTCACTCACGCACTTCCTTTTTTTTTTTCTTTCTCTTCTCACTCTTGTGCCCTCTCTGTCTATCTTTTCTCTCCTCTGATTTTCCCTTCTCTCTTATGCTTTCTAAAAAAAATAGGAGACCCTTCCTCTTTCTTAAACGGAAAGAAACCAGTGACCTTTCCTTCCCTTAATCCCATGCCTCTGTCTTTATTTTATTCAACAAAGTATCATAAAGTGCGGAGGAAAAGCGGGCACGTTTGTCTTTTTGAAAAAATAGACATAAAGTAACTGGGTAAACGCAAACACATCCACTAGAGAAAACCTATTTTTTTGCAATTCTGCTTGGGACAAGTTGATAGGAATAGTAGATCTGAAATTTGCGGTTGATAGGAATAGTCAACCTGTCTAACAACAACTTCACTTTCTCAAATTTACATGGGACTGGTTGATAGAAATAGCAGACCTGAAATTTGAGGCTAATAGGTATAGTCAATCTATCCCACGTGATACACATTTTTTTCAAACCTGCTCTTCTCTCTCCAATTTCTTAAATAATTTATAGTTCCTTTTAATTAAACCTCCTTAATTCTTCACTTCTTCTAGATCATTCCTCATCTTAATTCATCCCATAATATATCTTCATAAATGTAGCATACACAATTATGAAACATATTTTCTTTTATCAAAATATTTATTCCTTAAAATATTTTACATAATGCACGTGGTTTTATCCTGGTATTACAATTAATACTTTGTGTGTTTTCATAAATAAAAGCACAAATAACCTACCAATATGGCCTAACATTTTGTAACATCAAATAAGTTGAATTCCACCTATTATCTACATCGGTTTTTAATTTTCTCAGTCTAAGTTGGGCAGCTTTATAAAATTCTTTATATTCTTGTTGTCTCGAATTAGACCCGATAATGTAAGAAATTGCAGATCTAATTAATTCAATATGAGGTGAAATATATGTCATACTATCTTTAACAAGTAAATTCAAAATATGACACACATTTATATGAAAAAGAGAATAATGACTAAAATCTAATTGAACATAATTTTTAAAATGGGAAACAACAATATCGCTAGCATTAACATTATCAAGAGTTATACTATAAATTCTATCTCTAATACAATATTCTTGCAATATTAACACAATATACCTATAAATAGAGATATCGGTGTGAGGATATTTACAATTATAAAATCTTAAAATTCTTTTATTTAATTGCCAAGATTCATCAATAAAATGGAAAATTACAACTATATAACCTATAACATTACGTGCACTCCATAAATCAGTCGTAATACAAATAGACATTGAATGAGCATTTGCAAAAAATATAATTAATTAATTTTTCATATCATTAAACATTTTAATAATATTGTTTCTCGTTTTACATCTAGGTGCACGTTCAAAACTAGGAGTAACATATTCTTTCACAAGTTTTTCAAACACCTTCACCATCGGTGGATGATAAAGGCAACTCGGATTATGCTACAAGTTTTGTTATACATTTTTTCATTCTATTTTGTGAATACATAAAAGTATCATTACCACTAGCAGTCAATTATGTTTGTTTGAGATCTCTTACTTGCTCATTTAAATGACATTTTTGAAAATGTCTAGCAAGTGTGCTAGTTGAACTACTAGAAACATATGTATAATTTTTAATACAATATTTATATTGAGCTCTAATTTCTATTTGTCTACCAATATTAATTTCTTTTAACTCAAAATGATTCCATACATCAGAAGTTTTATTTATTCATTTTTTCTAGGTGAACATGTGGTTGCTTATGCTTGTGCTTGTGTAAATGATTGTCTAATTGAAAATGTAGCAGGAGTAGTAGGATCTAACTCTCTAATTTCTTCAATTTCATCAAAATCAATATTCTTGACATTATAATTACGTGGATCCATAATAATTAAAATTAAATATCTAATTTTTTTAAATAATAAATTGATACCACAAAAGTAAACCAACAATAGTTTGTAGTCGTAGGCGGTGTGAATTTGATCACCTCCACCTCCACGTATATGAAACCTACAAAAATTAATACAAAAATTATTAACTCTTATAAATAAAATTAATAATAATTAAAAAATATACAAATAAATTAAAAATATACCTTATTGTTGAATGAAAGGAAAGACAAGTATAAAATTTCTAAAAGGGAGAAAGATTGAAAGAACGATAGAGCAGTGCACTGAGAAGTGAGAACTAGTCAATGAGAAGAACTGGAGATTAAGAGAATTTTTGGTGAATAATTGGGAAGAACTAGTGAAGAATTTATGAAGTTGTGGTATTTATATTTTATAGAAGGGAAGAAGTAGAATGACATAATCGAATAGTCACAATGTCATATACTTTGTAGTGTAGTTGACCGATTGGGCAATAGCAAATAACAATTAACAATTTACATTTCACTTTTAAGTACAATTGTCACTGTGTCACATGACCGTTGGGACTTGGAATTTTGCCTTTGGGCAGTTGTCAGTCTGAGTCACTATGTCACATGACCATTGGGATTAAAACAACTTGTATTGATATATTATGGCTTGTATTTTGGATGTTCAGTTGTTCAATTCTTGTTGGTAATCTGGTTGGTATGTTAGTTGGTCTCGTTGTTGACATGTTGACATGTTCATGTTGTTTGTATTTTGGGGTGAGGCACATCCGTTCTGGATTGAGGGACGCCCGTTTTGGTCGATGGACATCCATTTTAAGCCTATTGTGTCCGTATCACAGGGAGGGATGTTCGTTTTACATAGAGGGACGTCTGTCATGTGTAGAGGGACATCTGTTTTGTGTAGCGGAACGTCCATTTTGTGCAGCGGGATGCCCATTTGTGTCGAGGGACGTCTGTCACACCTCACACATAATTCACAACTCATGCCTTACGGATTCAATTCACAACTCAAATGACTAATGACTTACATAACATGTTACATCCATTATTCCATAAATCCATCCAAATATTCAATGCATGACCAATACAATACATAGACATCCATCAAATGCATTACCAATACATCTATATAGAACTATCTCTTTATTCCTAATTAATTTACAACCGTAATTTACAAATACATATAAACTGGAAGGAGAATTACATCGAGTGCATCAAGGAAGTAGCAAAGGAATCTCATTAACTCATGGAAAGATTGGGAAAGAAAAGAGTCGACTGAAACAAGGCAAAACAAGCTGCAGACAATGCAAAGGGAACACATGGGATAAACCGAGTTCAATCAATTATGGCTATAACGTGGTAAAAATAGTTGTTAATTTGTCTTTTGATGATAGTTAGCCATTTCATGGCCTATGATGATAATATCAATTTTCTCTCTCTTAGTCAGATACTCTTAAGACAACAAATGGAAAGAATGACCATTCGAAAGTCAAAACAGTCATTTGTACTGCTTTTGAGAAAATCTGGTAGCAAAAATGTTGAGACAGAGTAGCAGAAATATTCGAACAGAACAGCAAAAAACATGCTTGTTATCGACTTAAAACAGTAGCAACAATGTTGAGACAGAGCAGTAGAAATATTCAAACAGAACAAGGCTACCAACTGAAATCTACAGAGAAGCAATCATCTCACAACAAAAATTACGGAGAACTAACAACAATCATTTCATCATTAGAGTAATTGCATGAACTTCAGAGCAACTAGCAGCAATAAAACCAACCAGTACAGGAACTAATAGTAGTAATCAATGGAAGAAAATCATCACAACTCACACATGCTTTACTTGGGTGTAGGGCCTCCACATGGCTAAAGACCAACCCAATCCTTACCCTTTGTTGACGATTCGACTTACGGATAGCATGATCCCCCTCTGTTTCCACACTCCGCACAGGAAATTCTCTAGGGGCGAAGAACTGGACGAAGAAGAAGGGAGAGATGCCTTGGGAAGGAGGCATTGTCCGGAGTTAAAAAAAGAGAAGGTTCACCTCCTGTAGACAGGTCGTACGCTTTGCAGAGAAGATGTAGGAGGCAGTTATGCTGGTTGGGTCCTGGGGCGCCTCTGTGTCAGGGGATCGCGCCTTCATTGGCTACGGGTCGATTTCCCACTGATTTTCCAAATCATTATTCGCCGCAGTCTGTGATTTCGTGCACTGACCAACAGAAGTCCTCGCTCACTGAGGACCATTCTCGCCAGAACGATCTCCCTCTCGGTTCTGAATGGAGTCGGCCGAAGGCCAAGATAATTCCCTTCCTTTATTCAACTCTTGCCTCTTCTAAAAAACACAGCCATGCCCTAAACCCTTTTTTCCCTTTTCTTCAATTGTTTCAAACCAAACCCATAAACCACCAAATAAACCCATGTGAACCGGTTCTCCTTCTCCACTTAATTTCTTTTTTATTTTTTCTTAATTCCCATTATATTAATTCCTCACTTAATATCTTTTATTTAATTTTTTCATTTTAAATTCTAACCTCATTTAATCACTTCCTAACATTTTAATCTCATCTAATTCAATACAAATCTCATTTTATCCTTCTTTCAAATTAATTATAATTATCATCAGATAAATTTCTCAAAAATTTAATAATTTAATGAATACGTCATTGGTAATACCCCGATAGTTACCAAATTACACCAATGTTCCCAATTACCCTTCAATCATCATCATTAAATTCCAATATAAAAGTCGTGGTATTACATTCTACACTCCTTACAAAAATTTTGGTCCCCAAAATTTAACTACCAAATAACTTGGGATATATGGCCCTCATGTCGTCTTCCTTCTCTCAAGTGGCCTCTTCGTGGGTGTGATTTTGCCATTAGACCTTGACTAGCGGGATTCGCTTGAGTCGCAACTCCTTTACACTTGAGTCAAGGATCTGAATAGGCCTTTTATAGTATCTCAAGTTGGGTTGTACCTCGATATTATGAGAAGGGCTCAAGACAGTTGCATCGCCTAGACACTTTTTGAGCATGGACACATGGAAGCATTGTGTACGCCCATCATGGAGTCAAGCAACTATAGTTGTTAAGAGACAAATCCTATCTTCTTTGTGATGGAATAGGGCCCCACATACCTCGGGTTGAGCTTTCCCCTCCTTCCAAACCGAACGACGCCTTTGAAAGGAGATATCTTTAAGAACACGCTGTCCCCTTTGTCAAATTCTAGGGCTCTTCCTCGATTGTCTGCATAGCTCTTTTGACTGATTTGGGCTGCTAACATCTGCTGCTTAATTAGAGCCACCGACTCTACCATTTTTTGCACTACCTCAAGGCCATAAAACGTAGCTTCTCCTGTTTCGTAGGGTGCCATGCCTATAGTAGCCTAGAAGCTGTAATTGTGTGCAAACTTGACCAATGGTAGAATTTTACTCCATCTAACTTGGAATTTGAGAACGCAAGTACGCATCATATCCTCGAGTGTTTGAATTGTTCTTTCACTTTGGCCGTAGGTCTGAGAGTGGAATGCCGTGCTGAATTTCAGTTTAGTGCCCGTAGCTTTGCTCAAAATTTTCCAGAACATCGAAGTGAAGTATGAGTCCTGATTTGATATGATAGAAACCAGAACGCCGTGAAGTCGGATGATTTCTATAACAAATAAATCAGCAAACTAGTTCATCTTGTATGTCATGGCTACTGGAGGAAAATGTGACACCTTAGTCAACCGGTCCACAATCACCCAGATGACATCGTGACCTCTAGCTTTCTTGAGCAAGCAGGTGACAAAATTCATAGTGATGTGCTCCAATTTTCATTCAGGAATCGGCAATGGTTGGAGTGTCCCACCTAGTCGCTGATGTTCAGCCTTAACACACTGGCATACATGGCATAGTGACACAAATTTGGCAATATCATACGTCATGTTCGGCCAGTAATAATGAGTTTTAAGATCCTGGTACATCTTATTACAACCAGGATGTACTGAGAAACTAGAAGAGTGAGCTTTTCCTAAGATCTTCTGTTGCACAGTCGTATCGTTCGTCACATACCACTGGTTCCTATACTTGATAATGCCATCTGCAGACATAGAGAAATCCTGATATTTCGGTAGCGTCAGGTTCAATTTGAAACTCTTACATACCTCATCATTTTGCTGAGCCTCCTTAATCTGTTCAATAATAGACGATATCAAGGTTAGCTTTGCTAATATTATGTTCAACTATGCTGGAATCATCTACATATCAAGCTCCTGAAGGTCTTTTTGAAATCCAGAAGATATTTCTTCACAAATCATGCTCATCACTGCCTCTTTGCGGCTAAGAGCATCTGTGATGACGTTGGCTTTCCCCGGATAATACTTGATTTCACAGTCGTAGTGTTTAACAAACTCAAGCCATCACCGTTGACACATGTTTAATTCCTTCTAGGTGAAAATATACTTAAGGCTCTTGTAATCCGAGTAGATCTCACCACGCTGCCCATATAGATAGTGTCTCCACACTTTGAGAGTGAAGACCACAGCTGCGAGCTCTAAGTCGTGAGTGGGGTAGTTTGGTTCGTGGGTCTTAAGTTGTCGGGACGCATAGGCAATAGCTTTCCTGTGCTGCATAAGAACTCCATCGAGCCCCCTCTTAGATGCATCTCAGTAGATACATAAGTCACCATCTTCCATTGGCAATGTCAATACCGGAGCAGTCATCAATCTGTGCTTTAACTCCTGGAAACTGTCCTCACAATCGCTGGACCACCAGAATTGGACGTTTTTCTTGGTCAAACTAGTAAGTGGTAGAGCAATTTTTGAAAATCCATCAATAAAGCGTAGGAAATAACTGGCCAAGCCCAGAAGACTCCTCACTTCACCGACGTTTTTCAGCTGTGTCTAGTTCACAACTCCTGTATCTTTTCCGGGTCAACGGATATACCATCTTCAGAAATTACGTGGCCCTAAAAACCAACCATACTCAACCAGAATTCACACTTGGAGAATTTCACGTATAACTAATGCTGGCTAAGAACAGATAAAGCCATCCTTAGATGTTCACAGTGCTCCATTTTCGATCGAGAATAGATCAAGATATCGTCAATGAAGACGATAATAAATTTATCTAGATAATCCAAGAAAACTTGGTTCATTAGGTCCATTAAGGCTGCTGGGGCGTTGGTCAGCCTGAAAGACATCACCAAGAATTCCTAATGTCCGTACTGTGTGCGAAACGCAGTCTTCGGTATATTATCAGGTTTAACCTTCAGCTGATAGTAGCCAGAACGAAGGTCAATTTTTAAGAAAACCTGAGCACCGCTCAATTGGTCATATAAATCATGGATCCATGGCAGGGGATACTTGTTTTTAATTGTCACCTTATTCAGCTCCTTGTAATCAATACACTTTCTTAGAGTTTCTTCCTTCTTCTTGACGAATAAAACTAGTGCACCCTAGGGAGAAAAACTTGGCTGAATAAATCCCTTGGTGACCAGCTCCTCTAATTGTACTTTCAACTCTTGTAGTTCGGGAGGTGCCATACCTTATGGATGTTTGGAAATAGGGTCCGTATCGGGTTGTAAGTTTATCTAGAATTTGATTTCATGGTCTGGGGCCAAACCAAGAAGATCGTCGAGAAAGACATTCGAGAAATCACGTACCACTGCAACATCCCCCATCTTGACCTTAGTGACTGCAGTAGTGTCAATTACATTGACTAGAAATTTGTCGCACCTGTTATTCAACAGCTTATCCACCTTGAATGTGGAGATAATAGCAATTTTCCCTTCCTCCTTGGTTCCTTAGAAGGTGTGCAGCTCACCACCCGGGGGAGGAAAACAGACTTCCCTTTTTCTTGCAATTGATGATCGCTTGATGTGCAGACAACCAATCCATTCCCATTAAACATTGTAGATTTTTAAATCCATGATGATTAGATTGGCCTAAAATAGACGACCGTTAATATCCACTGCATAAGCATTGATCATTCTGTCAGTAATTAGATGATCGCCGGAAGGTAGCAGCATGCGATGTGTATAGTTCACGCTATTGGAGAAACAATTTGCTCGCTTGCAAAAGTTTGTGGAAATAAACGAGTGCGTGGCACCCAAATCGAATAGGACATAAGCAGCACACTTATTTACATAGCTTGTCCCTGTCAGGGTTTCGTAAGTTGTTTATTCTAAGGTAAAATTTCATACCTTTCTAAGAAGGGAAACAATCATAAGCATGCACAATTATTATTTAAAATGAAGCATACATGCTACCATTGATGGCTGAACGTCGTCCTGATCGATATCGTACATGGTGAAAATTCGTGGGGCCACTTCTCCTGGACCCCCGCGTCGGGTTAGCCAGGTTTTGGCTAAATGACCCGGCTTCCCACAAGCAAAGCATTTTTCTGAACCAACTAGGCAATCGCCCTAATGCATCCTCTTGCATTTTGGACAGGCATTATTTTGAGGGGTGTTGGCTGCTGGTATCATCAACCTTTTATCTGGCCTCTGTTGTGCTTCAACCTCTGTTGAGTGTTTGAATCCCTGGCCCGTGGGAGGACCACTTCGTGATTGTTGGGCGGGGTTAGCCTTACATGCTTTATGACTAGCCTCTCTCTGTCTGGCTGCTGCGAATTTCACACCCTCTACATCCAAAGCTCTAGACACCATCTTTGAATAAATGACACCTCGGTGCCAGCCAAGATGACTCCTTCCTATACTTCCATTTTTAGCCCTCAAACAAAGTGTTGCACTTTGTGCTCCTCGGTAGCCACCAGATGTGAAGCATAATGAGATAGGGCCTCGAACTGCTGAGCATACTCTGTCATAGTTCCCAATTGGCGTACGCGTATGAACTCGTCTCTTTCTGGTTACGAACTATGTGGTTGAAGTATTTGTCATTGAACAGATCTTTAAAATCTTTTCAAGTGAGAACTGTTACATCTCGGGAGGCCTTGACCATGTCCCACCAAAATCGGGCCTTGTGGCTCAGGTAGTACACAGCACACTTAACTTTTTCCGCCTCAATGATCTCTGCATAGGAAAACTTATCTTCCATGGAGCGTATCCACTCCTTGGCCCCGTAATATCAGAAACGTACTCGTTGAAGCAAGGCAGCTTGAGCTTCTGGAACTTCTCCCACCTGACCTCTCTCTGAACCGGTTGAATCAGCATATTCCGGTGATTTCCATTACACTTTCCGTGGTCCAGCCCCATAAATCTCAACATATAGCGGAAGTATTGCTCCATAAATTGGGTCTGTCTCTCCATCTGCTGAGACTATTGCTCCACAATTGCAGCTATGCGCTTAAGAGTCTCTTCCCAACCTTGATTCTCATGTCGATCACGTGCCCAAGGTACATCTCCTACACCAGGCATACGTCCTCTCCCTCTTCTAGCCTTTCCTAATCTCCAATGTGTCCACGTTATAATGTAAATTATTAAGTTTAAGGGAAATTATTAAGGGAAGCATATTTCTTAATCAAAATTCTATACATTTCTATGCTATGGGGCAGTTAATTTAGATGAGCAATTCAATAACATAAGGGAAAAACTTGCAGTCAAAGGGGCATTGCCCGACGAGTCTGGGTTATCCGTGGTGAAACACACGAGAGTAGTATGGCTCTGATGTAATACCCAAAATTCTTATTGGACTATAAATATATCGTAAATGAATTAATTTAGTGGTATTAATTGAATTTCTCGTATCAGAGTTAAGTAAAAATAGTCGGGAACTTATTTAGTACAAATTCAAGAAATATTCGAAATAAACCGGGAGTACAAATTAGGACGATTAATGTACGATAAGTATAATATAGTATAATAAATGAATAATAGATAAATACAATAAATAGTTAAATGAAGATTAAAAATATAAAAGGAAATTTAATAAATATAATAAATAAGGAAATCACTATTGTGCCTAACTATAGCAAGGTGGAAGCATCTCACAACCATCCATCAATAGCCTTACCTAACTATTGCAAGGTGGAAGCATCTCAACCATCCATAGCCTTACCTAACTATTGCAAAGTGGAGACATCTCAACCATCCATTAATCTTCATTCATGCCTATAAATAGGTTTCAAATCTTCATTCAATTCACACCAATTTGAAGAGAAGAGTTAGAAAGAAAGTGAGGGAGTGTTGAGAAGGAGAAAGGGTGAAGAAAAAGTGAAAATTTGTGGGAATTTCAGAGCAGTACAGTTTAGGGGCAGATTCGTCACTTTGGTCATAAGCGGAGTTTTCTAAAGAAGGAAATTATGCTGTTGGTCTAGAAACTTCGGTAACGATTTCTAACCCTCCTTAAGTTATTTAGTTGTTTGTTATATTATCGTTATATTATTTTGGAAATATTGAATTAAATCTATTAGCGTTATTATCACCAAAGTAAATTAGAAATGCTAAATTAAAATATAATAGTGTTATTATCGCCATGTTACTTAGAAATGAAAATATATTATTATTATTATCATATTTAATTGTAGTGGTATAATTGTACTGTGCAAATAAGTCCTGTTTAAGGAGACTAATATTTAAGAGGATCCGTTGTGACCAACCAGTGTGTCTTGAAAATTTATCTGGAACAAATATTCTGTCTAAGAATAATGGTTCTAAGTGATCTGTCAAGAACCGCCAGTCTGTTCTGGGAATATTCTGTTCGGTACTATCCACGATTTATGAAATAAACAAAATAATAGATAATGAATTTTAATTAGTAAATATTATTGTGAAGGTGATAACATCAACAAAGGAGAACACGAATGAGACTTTAACCAAGGTAAGAATCTGAGTATAGTTGACCAGAGGAGGTCCTACATCATGGGTTGATTGTTATTTTCTGTTGTTTTAAATATTATTGTGAAACTTGGTTTGTCACAAAAACTAAAAAAAGGAGTGTTGTTAAAATGCATAACTAATAAATTACGCTTGTTATATTCTGATGATATTCTGTGATCTATGATATGATATTTATGCATCATCATTAGGGCTTATAAAACTATTCACCTTGTATGACATACCTAATATATGTAAATAGGCATGTGGGGATTCGAGAGATTTATGACTTTTCATTGGTGGTGACACCCCTAATGGAGTACTACTCCCACGTAGGGAGCGGTGAGGTATGGTTTGGCCACATGGAATTTAGGGTTCATCCATTTCTTATACTAAATCCCCAATGTTTTTAACAAAATTTATCGGTGATGGACATGGTGAGGACACCCCTAATGGATGTCACTCCTCATCGGAGTGACGGTTTAGCCACATGACCATTAGAAGTATGTGACACTCTGGCTTAACAGAAAAGATACGATTCTTTCTATAATTGCATCATATGACATGCATAGCATTATTCTATTCTCATTCTTGCTGGGCCTTAGGCTCATTGTTTGTTCCCGTGATATAGGTGATGATGACTTTAATATACGAGCTGATGAAGAGATATTTCAGGATGATCCCTTGAGTTATCAGCCAGGTTCGACCTGATTTGGTTATGGCTCGAGCGTGTTGGGTATTTTGGATTGAATAAATATTTGTAATATTGGGTTTTTAAACTATGTTTTATAACTACTTCCGCATAAATAAACTCTGATGTGTTTTTTCATGTTTTGAATAAATTAACCAAAAATTCTATTCCACAAATTTTAAATAAAAACGGTTTTAAGAATATAGGGTGTTACATTTGATACCAACTGTAACGACCCAGATGTTTCGTTTATCTTAAAAATACGTTAAATTTTAAACTTTTGCTAAATGACTAAAATCATTATTCAAAAATCTCTTAAAACAATATTAGAGTGTTTTTCTAACAAAAAAATCTGATCGCCACTGAAACTCATTCTTGACAATCACAAAATAGTGGAAAACTACGATTTATAAATTAGCGGAAGCATAACCTAGAATATTACTCAAGCAATTAACAAAGTCAGGTTTAAAAACGTAAACTACCAAATACTTAATACAAGAGTTAGGGCAATAATTGTTGTTTTACATAACACGTTTGCCATTAAACCCTTACAAAATAGATGCATCCTCATTTTCTTGAGCCATACTCCTACTCAGGTTGCGTTTCCTCCGGATACGCCACAGACTTAACGGGTAAGGCCTCATCTTCTGCTCTTGGCACGACCACCTCATTACCTACACCACAAGTAAGGAGTGAGCCTAATGACCCAATAAGGAATTGAGTTCATACAAAGGCTTATGACTCTCTTTAGTTCTTTTTGGAATGAGTACCATCCCAAACCAATCTTTTCATTACATCCGTTCATTCGTTTCTTACTTCTACGTCGAGCGGACAATTGGAGGACCCATACGAAATGATATAGTTGATCGAGCTAGCCTCCTGGTGGACATTAGGTCCTGTTCCCATCAAGGTAGGGGCTGTGCCTAGTTGCCAGTACTCATTCATCTTCCTTTAAATTTTCCTCCCTCAAGTATGCGAGTACCATCCCAAGGTGGCACTCTCTATTTGTTTCTACTAACATGATGCGTGATGACACTTTCAAGTTAAATAACGCATACAAAAAATAAATGACAAAAGTCTAAAGGAATGACAATCAATCGTTATATGGTAAGAGTTAAAGCGCATGGCATATCCGAAATAATTATAAGACAACTATAAAGGAAACGTATAACAATGTAGATTAATGCATGCTACTAAACAGAGGTCATAATCAAGTCACCAACAACCTAAGCAAGCCTTGCATACACATCCTTTGGCAGAGAATAGACAATATGAAGCAGAAATAAAACAGCAGTGTACATCATCGAAATAACACTATGGAACAGGCTTTAGACAACAATTAAATCAGCGAAACATGCCTTTTTAAACATCTAAAAACAACAGCGAGTAATGTCAAATTAAAAACGGCGAAACAAGCTTTTAAATATCTAAAAACAGCAGTGAGTAATGTCGAATTAAACCGGCAAAACATGCTTTTTAAGCATCTAAAAACAACAATGAGTAATGTCAAATTAAAATGGCGAAACATGCTTTTTAAACATCTAAAAACAATAGCGAATAAATGATGAATTAAAACAGCAAAATATGCTTTCTAAACATCTAAAAACAGCAGCAAGTAATGTCGAATTAAAATGGCAAAACATGCTTTTTAAACATCTAAAAACAACAGCAAATAAATGTCAAATTAAAACAGCGAAATATGCTTTCTAAACATCTAAAAACAGCAGCGAGTAATGTCGAATTAAAACAGCGAAATATGCTTTTTCAACATCTAAAAACAGCAGCGAATAAATGTCGAATTAAAATAGCAAAATATGCTTTCTAAACATCTAAAAATAGCAGTGAGTAACGTCAAATTAAAATAGCAAAACATGCTTTTTAAACATCTAAAAATAGCAGCGAGTAATGTTGAATTAAAATGGTAAAGCATGCTTGTTATGGACTAAAAACAGCAGCAATAATGTTGAGACAAAGCAGCAGAAATATTGGAACATAACAGTGAAAAACGTGCTTGTTATCGACTACAAACAACAACAATAATATTGAAACAGATCAGCTTAAATATTCGAATAGAACAGCTAAAAACATGCTTGTTATCGACTAAAAACAATAGCAATAATGTTGAGACAAAGCAGCAGAAATATTGAACAGAACAGCGAAAAGTGTGCTTGTTATCGACTAAAAACAGCAGCAAAAATGTTGAGACAGAGCAGCAGAAATATTAGAACAGAACAACAAAAAACATGCTTGTTATCGACTTAAAACAAAAGCAAAAATGATGAGACAGAGCAGCTGAAATATTCAAACAGAACAAGGTTACCAACTGAAATCTATAGAGAAGCTATCATCTCACAACAAGAATTACAGTGAACTAACAACAATCATTTCACCATTAGAGAAATTGCAAGAACTTCAGAGCAACTAGCAGCAATAAAACCAACCAGTACAGGAACTAATAGAAATAATCAATGGAAAAAAATCATCACAACTCACACACGCTTTACTTAGGTGTAGGGCCTCCACATGGCCAAAGACCAACCTAATCATTACCCTTTGTTGATGATTCGACTTACGGACAGGAGGAACCCCCTCCGTTTCCACACTCCGCAAAGGAAATTCTCTAGAGGCAAAGAACTGGACGAAGAAGAAGGGGAGAGATGCCCTGGGAAGGAGGCATTGGCTAGAGTTAAAAAAATAGAAGGCTCACCTCCTGTAGACAGGCCGTACGCTTCATAGAGAAGATGAGGAGGCAGCTCTGCTGGTTGGGTCTTGGGGGTGGCTCCGTGTCAGGGGATCACGCCTTCATTGGCTACGGTTCGATTTCCCACCGATTTTCCAAATCATTATTTGCCGCGGTCTGCGATTTTGCGGATGGACCAGCAGAGGTCCTCGCTCGCTGAAGACCATTCTCTCCAGAACGATCTCTCTCTTAGT
Source organism: Begonia loranthoides (assembly GCA_022433065.1). Taxonomy (NCBI): domain Eukaryota; kingdom Viridiplantae; phylum Streptophyta; class Magnoliopsida; order Cucurbitales; family Begoniaceae; genus Begonia; species Begonia loranthoides. Next base: position 31,980,900 of record CM039469.1, read on the forward strand.
TCTGAATGGAGTCGGCCGAAGGCCCGAATAATTCCCTTCCTTTATTCAACTCTTGTGTCTTCCAGAAAACACAGCCATGCCCTAAACCCTTTTCTCCCTTTTCTTCAATTTTTTCAAACCAAACCCATAAACCACCAGATGAACCCCCGTGAATCGGTTCAGCTAAACCGGTTCTCCTTCTCCACTTACTTTTCTTTTTATTTTTTCTTAGTTCCCATTATATTAATTCCTTACTAAATCTCTTTTATTTAAAATTTTCATTTTAAATGCTTACCTCATTTAATCACTCCCTAACATTTTAATCCTATCTAATCCAATACAGATCTCGTTTTGTCCTTCTTCCAAATTAATTATAATTATCATCTGATAAATTTATCAAAAATTTAATAATTTAACGTATATGTCATTGGTAATACACCGATAGTTACCCAATTATACCAATGTTCCCAATTACCCTTCAATCATCCTCATTAAATTCCAATATACAAGTCAGGGTATTACACTTTGAGAGTTGTATCGGCTTCAAAATCTCCATGAATGAAATAAGAAAACAAATCTTGTATGATGTAGTAGGCCAATAATAGTAAGATGTTCACAAACCACCTCCTATATTTGAAGAATAGCTTAGAAGTGTCGTAGATACCCCTTTGTAATTAAGTAATTTCCATAAATATAATTTTGAAAATACCTTTGAGTATGAGTGGTCAAAGAACAATGCTTTCATAGAATCTTGAGTGGTCTTTTCCTTGACTTGGTTTACCAGGAACCCCACAAATACTTTCCTTTTACGTGATTTTTGAATTCCATGAGTTGACTTACCAAGCTTGCCATCTTTGGAAACATAATCTTTGAAATGGTGTATTGGCCACAAAATAATCTAGTAATTTATTCTTGAGCAATGATGTATAATTAGGTAAGTAATAATGGAAACCATGAGACAAACAACTAGTAGAATTATCATCAACCCCATTGCCATAAGTGTCTTACCATTGAATTAATTTAATATCTTTATGCAATAGTATAGTTGTCCATGAGATGCAATATGTTTCCATAATCCCAAAATAGTAATCAAATTAAACACCAAGATTGATTAAGATTAAGAACATTCCACTATGCATCACCATAAATGAACTTCCATAAAAATTAATGTGATAAACTTTACCATCATTATTACCATAACCAAATATTATGCCAATAATATAAGAGATTTTAATCCATCAAACTCTTAAAATCCAAGCAATTAAGTTGTCTAATGACACATACCTCTTTGTTTTAAGCATAACAATTTTCATATGATTTCCTTTTATTGTATAATAATCCCTTGTAGGTTGCTTTTGCCGAATTGGTGCTAGTTTGTTTCTCCTTCTACTATCTTTGAATTCATAACAATTAGGAAGGTAATTAGAATATTCATCATGTGCATGCCATGATAATTCCCAAAGAAGATGGCTAGTACTTGTTGGCATCATATCACAAAACACTATATTAGTAAAATTTTCATAAGAAAAATCAATCCAAGTTTGATTTACCTTGATGTCTCTTTTGTTATTCAACCAACTTAAACTTTTCTTAAAATCCATGGAAGGCCAATTGTCATCACTCTTTCCATCTTTGATTAAAGGGCATACCTCTTTTGTGTTTAAACTTTGACCATGAACATTTTTGTCCTTATCGATGTGCCACCAAAATTTGTAAGTAATAACATGCGTCAATAATTCCAAGCTACGCCCCTTAACCATGATCAAAGGAACCATGTTAGCACAAATTTCATCCTTAATGAATAAAGAACAAACCTTGTCATTGTTAGAGCTTTGGATATCGAAAGATTGCTCCTTTTGTATTGTTGTTGCCAATGAGTCAACTTGGTCCTTTATAGTTTTGTGTACTTTCTCTTCTTGAAATTCTTTTTCTTGTATTTGAGACTCCAAAGATAGTAATGTCCTTTCTTTGGCATAAATAATTTCTTCATCAAGTTGTTCAAGAGTACTTTCTAATACTTCATCATGGTCTTGTGTTTGTAAGGTCATAGTGTTTCATATACTTGCTTTAGGTTGTTGTAGTACTTCTTTAAGCCAGTTATTAAATGCATTGCATAGAGCTTGTTGAGTGATGAAAGATCTTTCATACCATGTGACTGGTGGTAAGGATTGGATGGTTTTGATACAACTTGAAGCATATGATGCACCATGAATCTGGATGCTCGAACCCAAGCCAAGGGCCTCATTTCTTTTATAACCTTTTTATTTATTTTGTAGTGTCTCTTTCCTAGCTAGCTTGGAAAATTTTTTTAGTTAATTACACAAAGAGGAGTCCATGCATTTGGATAAGGTGAAGTCAAGCAAAAGCATAGAAGAAATGGTGGACTTTACAAATCCACCTAGAATCTGACCTCCGAACATTCAAGGGCACTTCTGAAATTTTAGAAGATTTTATATTAAAATACATTCTTCACAAATATTATTTCCAACAGTCTAAGCTTTCTAGAATGTGCTTTTGTGGTAAATTTGGACCTTGTTTGCTATGTCAAATGCTACTTTTACAGAGACCAAAATTCCAACATCGAACCTTTTTCTTTGTGTGTTTTAATGTTAGGGATATTATTGTAATTTGACAATTAAACAACCTTAATTTCGTGTGGGGCTTTTTAGCATCCATTAGGGCTATTTTGCTCCTGATTTGAAACTTTGTTGTTGCAATTTTGTTTGGAGAATTCTCTCTAACACACTCAGTGTGCCCGAATTGCTTCATGGCCTTCCTTACACCAAAGTCGTCCTCTCATGCTTCTTTTGTGATCTTGGGGAGGAAGATCATTGCTAGCTCTTCCAGCAACTTCTCATGGAGTTGTCCTTGGTGTGTGTAGTTAGAAGATCGTGGCAAAACCCAAGGTAGAGAGGTGTTCTTTGAATCACCCGAACAAGTCGTAAGCTTCAGCCGAGTGAGGGCTTGCGAACCAGCTTAGCGCTCTTGTTCTATATGGTTTTCGTCGGTTCTTTCGCTAACATTTTTGCAATATTTCCCTCTAGTTTTCTGGTTTCTTGATGTTCTCTTGATAATCTTGAATTGGATGGATTTATTTTGTTAAAAGAAGTTCATTTGAAGTTCTTGTGTTACTTTTATTGGAGTGGTCGTAAAACTATTATTTCCGTGTTGGTAAAATTTTGGCAACATGTCGTTCTGTTCATATCTCTTGGAACATTACGATTATTTGGAGGACCCCAGGTTCTTGTAGTCCCTCCAAATTTGGAATCTATTAGCTATGAGCATTGAAAGTTATAGCTATTCTCATTCTGCTGCACAGATTGTATGTAGCCGAGTGAGTATAAATAGTTTATTTGCCTCCTTCTACTTTGGCGCATATCATCTGGTATCAGAGCCAATTTGGCTTGCTTATACTCTATTATTTGGTGATTTGTATATTACATTATGATGACCAGAGGCCGAACTTATTCAAGGAGTTACCTTACAGAAGAAGAAGAGTTGGATTCTGTTTTTCCTATCTTCAGTGGTTCATAATGGCCAAAAGACTATTTGGAATGAGAAGAAGAGATGGAAGAGTTGTTTAGTAAATATCATTCTTCTGAACGGTCTCGTGTAAAGTTGGCTTCTTTAAGACTCAGGGGAAAAACTTCAAGATAGTAGAACATTGATTTGCGACTATAGAGAAGAAGGTGAAGAAGCCATCAACACATGGGAATTAATGAAGAGATTTTTTAGGAGAAGTGCGCTCTGAAGCTCACTAAATTGGTTCTGACTTTCCCACCTTCCAACCAAACCAGGAAAAATTTTCTCAAAGACCAGCGAACCCAACAATTGGATATACAAGCCACGTTGCAAGGTATAGCTGATCGGATTGACAACTTGTCAAAACAATTGGGCTCTGCAAGCATTCGACCTTCCCACGCACAGGGCCATGTTGCGATGTTGAAGGAAACAACGAGTATAGTGGAGAAAATTGAAGAAAATGTAAATGATCAGATTGTACCATTCCTATTGATAGACCCTCAAAACTCGGAAGAAGATTTGTCAGAAGAGGGTGTCTTCGAAGATGAAAACCTCATTGACATCAATGTTCCCTCAACACCTATTTTGGAAGAAAAGGAAGTTTGTGTCAAAATAGAAATTTCCAAAGCTTGTTATGAAGAGGGTAATGCTGAATTAAGGACAACAAGTCTTGAAGAAGAGAAATCTGATGAAGAGGCTATTTCTACACACATTATTACAGAATCAGAGTATGCAACATGTGATACTCCTCTAATGAGGGTAAAAAGAGAGCCATTAGTGTTGATAAGGCTTCAAAGGGAGATTGAAACTTACCGGAGTCAATCCAAACAAAGTAAATTTTCTAAGGAACTTTCTAGGATATTTCCAATAAGCTTTTTGATTGGAATGCCATCATCAATAGAATTAAGTGATGGTTTCTTACCAAACCATCATGGTACTTCACTATTAAGGATAGAAGCTTTTGAACACTGCGAGTATCACCAAGCGAATATTTTTAATTCTCTACATACGTAACACAATTGTGATAGTTTTGAGAAGTTTACTTGGTACAAAGGCATTGTATTACCATTTATCGAGATTACTGAATTGAGTAGTAAGGGGGCTGCCAAAGAAGGGTGGCTCAAATAAATATTATTCCCATTTAAAGGGTGGAAGTTTAGAACCCAAGATTTCTACCATGAAGATTTTGCACATTCCATACAACAATTCCAAGGCCAATCACGACAACATGATAGAGCACTGGTGCCACGAAGTGTGTGCCATAATTTCCCATTTGATCCAAGAGGAGGAACATCAACAGAAGATAGAGGTGGGAGACTCCTAGGATTTGAGGTCAAATTCTCAATCGCCCTGGGAGGATGATGCACCCCAAATCCGGATGCTCGAACCCGAGCCAAGGGGCTCCTTTATTTTCTAACCTTTTTATTTAGATTGTAGGTGTCTCATTCCTAGCTAGCTTGAAGGAGAATTTTAGTTAATTACACAAAGAGGATTCCATGCATTTGGATAAGGGGAAGTCAAGCAAAAGCATAGAAGAAATAGTGGACTTTACAAATCCTCATAGAATCTGACCTCTGAACATTCAAGAGCACTTCTCGCATTCTAGAAGATTTTATATCAAAATACGTTCTTTATGAAGATTTTTGCCAATAGTCTAAGCTTTCTAGAATGTGCTTTTGTTGTAAATTTGGAGCTTGTTTGCTATGTCAAATGCTACTTTTATAGAGATCAAAATTCCAGCCTCGAACATTTTTCTTTGTGTGTTTTAATGTTAGTGATATTATTGTAATTTGACAATTAAACAACCCTAATTTTGTGTGGGGCTTTTAAGCCTCCATTAGGGCTATTTTGCACCAGATTTGAAACCCTATTTTGTAGCTGTAATTTTGTTTGGAGAATTCTCTCTAACACACTCGGTGTGCCCGGATTGCTTCACGGCCTTCCTTACACCAAAGTCTTCCTCTCATGCTTCTTGCGCGATCTTGGAGAGGAAGATCATTGCTAGCTCTTCCAGCAACTTCTGGTGAAGTTGTCCTTGGTGTGTGGAGTTAGAAGATCATGGCAAAACCCAACGTGTGGAGGTGTTCTTTGAATCACCCTAACAAGTCGTAACCCTCGGCTGAGTGAGGGCTTGTGGACCAGCTTGACGCTCTTATTCTATAGGGTTTTCTTCGATTCTTTCTCTAACGTTTTTGCAATATTTCCCTCTAGTTTTTTTGAATTGGCTGGATTTATTTTGTTAAAAGAAGTTCATTTGAAGTCCTTGTGTTACTTTTATTGGAGTGGTTGTAAAACTGTTATTTTCGTATTGGTGAAATTCTGGTAGCATGTTGTTTTGGTTATATCTCTTGGAATATTACGATTTTTGTTTGAAATTTGGAGGATCCCTGCTTCTTGTAGTCATCAATATTTCCCCCAAATTTTGGTTTATTCGCTGTAAGCATTGAAAGTTATAGATGTTCTCAATTTGCTGCACAGATTGTATTTAGCCGAGTGAATATAAATAGTTTATTTGCCTCCTTGTACTTTGGGGAACATCAGCATACATTTGTCTCAAAATTTTCTTCATCTCAAATCATGTTTTGATGTCATCTTCTCTGTATTCTCTTTGGTAGGTAACCAAATAATTCCACCATAATAAAGCTCTTCCTTGAAATTGAGAAGAAATAAGTTTTACCAAATCTTTTTCCGAATAGTACGCACTCTGAATAATCTCCTTGATTCCGTCCTCCCAATTGAAATAATCTTCGGCACCACTAAAAGTTAGAATAGATGGTGGTAAATTTTCCTTGTTCAAAAAATAACTCCTGGAGTAGCTTCATTTTCTCGTCATTGTGTTGAAAAAAAATATCATGAATTAGTAGAAATCGTTTTAGCTATGACACCAAATTATGCACTAGCGGAAAGGGTAAAGAAATAACATGTAAATATTTGAAGAAAGATGATGAAGTGTTGATCAACCCAAGGTTTGAGAGTGGGGAGTTGCGGTTGATCAAGTCTTGAAAAAGTTCAACCTCAAATATATGATTTTTGACCAGCCGCAAAGTTGGGGTAGCACTAGCGGTTGATCAGCAACACAAATAATCATTATAGAGGCAAAGGAAATTGAGGGTGGTCGGTCAAATGGTGGTTCCTGGTCGATTGCCTTCTTGGATAGTTTCAACAATTTTTGCAATTCACTTTAGAAAAATTTTGACTTTAGAAACCCATAACTTCCTCGTTTTAAAATCTTTTGAGCTGAAATTTGGACCAAATTTTCTTGAATGAAATAGAAAAAGAGAATAATATAAATATCCACTATGGATTAGAAAATATGCTTGATAGAAATTAGGTCGCCAAAAATAAAAAGTAATTGTGACGAATGCTCCAGTATGGATGATTGGTTGATGAAGCTCCTTGGAAAGTTGGACACCACTTCACACCCTCTTCCTCCAAGGAGTAGGAATGTGGATGCCAATAAAATAACTCACTCAACTTACAGGTGAGCCCAATCTTGTGATGTGACGCACACAAGGTAACCTTTGGTTGTAACACGCGAATGAAGTTGAAAAAGGCATCGCTCCAATTTTGATAACTAAGCAAAAGCTTTTCTATTCAATTTCAACTGTCTAAAACAATTACATAGGGTGACTTTAAATAGCCAATTACAAACTATAATATAATAATAAATTAAATAAACATAGTATCACTAAATCGGCTCATAGTATAAGCTCGTCCAATTTTCTACTCAATGAAAACTAAGTTAACTAACTAAAAGAATATCTAATTAACTTCTTCCTTTCTTCTTCTCCAAGCCTTGACGTATTTTGGCAACTAATCCTTGTTGGTGCTTGACCACTTGGATGATTTCCATGTAGAGATTTCCTTGGTCTCCAAGCTTGGACACTTGGACTTTCCACAATAATTGCTTTTTATTCCGGGGTCTTTTGACATAGGTAAAAAAAACTCCAAATTTAACGATCTAACCAATTCTAGAAAGCTTAGGAAGTTAGCTACAATATTTAGAAAACACTTTTTTGATATGACATCATTTTGAATGCCAAAATAGTCAAACATCCATCGGAGGTCAGGAAGTGCGCAGTTTTGGAAAGTCCTTCAAATATTCTATGTTTGAACTTGAACTTCCACTTGTACTTGACATTGAATACCTCCATGATAATTTTGGAAGTTTGATTAATGATAAAATGGACCCGTAGTCCATCAACCATGGCCTATAGTTCTTCTACATTAAAAATTCGTTATAGTTCCTATACTAGTGAGAGTCGGACTGAATCATCAATTTCAGTTCAAATTGTGATTTTGGTCTAGTTTTGCTCAGCCCTAGTTTGCATTCTTGTTATAATAGCCTCAATTTGACAATATCACATTGTTTAGATGGATGTCAAAAATGTCTTCTTGAATGGAGCTTTAAGAAGGAGTGTACATGATGCCTTTACTTGATGTATCTTATCAGCCTGTGGAAGTTTACAAGCTCATAAAAGCTTTATAGCCTTTAATAGACAACTCGTGCATCCTTTGAAAAATCTCTATTGTGATATTTCATTTGGCTTTTATACTAGTTGTGATGGTTCAACCTTATTTCTTAAAAAACGTTCATTTGTTGTCACTTTGTACTTTCTTTATATATTGATGATATGATTATTACTGATAATGATATTGATGGGATTACTGCGTCGAAATATGGGGTAGGTGCTTTGCAATGAAAGATCTAGGTCTCATTCATTACTTTCTAGGAATTGAAATTATTTAATCACTAGATTGTATTTTTCTATCTTAGACTAAGTATGTTGCTTACATATTTAACAATGCTTATCATATAGATAACAAGACTGTTTTCACATCTCCTGAATTTAATGCTCAATATTTTTCTTCGAATAAAATTCTTTTATGTGATCCATGCTAATATTGCATTGTTATCGAGAGTTTGGTTTATCTTACCATCATTGATCAATAAGTTTTATACTGAGAAATTGACTGCTTTTATTAATGTGTTTTGTGAGTTTTAGAGTTTTCAATATTTTTTGAGTTCTTTTTATTGTTTTTTCAGTATAATAGATTGAAGTATAAAGTCAAGTTGCAAGGGTAAAAATGACAATTTTATCAAGTGCCAACACTCGTCAAAGCACTTTAGCACCCAATAAAAAAAGGAAGTGCAACCCAAGAGTGAGCGCTACAATGCTTATTTACCACTTGGTGATTTTTGTAAGCAGGTGCATGTGTCACCTCAAGTAATAAAGTGAAAATAAAAATATCCTGATTTTTGTTTTTCAATTTGGTTTTTGGTCATGGATTTTGTATGAGAATATAAATATACATATGAAGTGTCTTTTAACAACTGATCACGTGTACATTAAAATATTTGTAATTCATGAACAACACTATGCACATAGATTCGTGAGGCATAATACTTACTATCATGATAGCTAAAAACTCCAAGTATGAGTGCATGATTTCTACTCATATTCTAAAAGTTTTCAAAAATGATTCTACCAAACTTTTTTTAAAAAACCTTTCAAAATTTGGAGTTGTTGCTTAACTTAATAGATGAAGATAATCATAATAAATCTAAGCAACGTGGCATTCGTTATTAGTGTTTTATTTGTGTGACATAAGTAGTAAGAGTTTAAGCCAGTAAAAAATATACTTATGTTAAAGCAGTAATAATGTTGGCACGCCACAAAGGAGACCCTTGACAGAACAGAGAGTGACTCAGCCCGAAAACAAACCAATTCGCACAACATTTTTTTATTAAAATTCTTAGTAAGCAGTAGAAGATTTAAAGGAAAAATAAAGTTTGTTATGGCCCAAGCCAAATAGGCTAAGCCAACCGTCTATCAGTGACATAAAGAAAAAATAGTAAATAAAATTATCTAAATAATAATAACTGTGCTAGTAATACAAATAAAAATGTAAACCACACCAAGAAAATCACTCAAAGCACAAATAAACTAGATAATAACGTCGAGCTGACTCATGTATCGACTGTTGGGGATCCTCGAAATTAAAACTTGACGGAAATGTCTTTGGGTGAGTCGACTAAACTCAGTATGAATGAAGTTTTACATACCAAGTAAAAATTAAATAAAGTGGGGAGCATGCCTTATAAAACCTCTGAAATAAAACAGGTTATAAAATAAGCAATGAGGTAAATGATAAAGCACGCCACTATGATGTGGTAAATATAGAAAATAAGTTATACTGTACATTATTAAAATCTCAGTGAAAATGGAATTGTTCACGGACTCTATGCACACAATGTCATAGACATATATAACAATGGTGATACTAGGTGATAGCTATAGTCACAAAAATAAGACTCTGATCAAGTTTAAGGTTTTGTGCCTATGGACATGACACATTAGCTGTCTCATTACTCTAGTTAACATAAACAATTACATTCTCCAACAATCAAATGTGCGTACAGAAAATAGGACCCCTTCACAGGTCAATAATACTTGGTTCACTCAACCAAGATGATCAATAAAATAATATGCATGCTCAAATAGAATATATGTAGTGAACAATACACAATAATACAAAAAACCAACAGTCATAAAACATAAACGTCATTTTATATAAAAACACGTCTCAAAATAAGATTTTATAAAAATGTGTATATATATATAGATATACATGTATAATATATATAGATACACATGTATATATAGATACATATGTATAATATATACATGTATATATAGATACACATGTATTATATATATACATGTATCTATATATAATATATACACGTGTATATATAGATACATGTATGTATATAGATAAATGTATATACCACATGTATAATATATATACATGTATCTATATATACACATGTGTATATATATATATATATATACACACACATATATATATACACACACACACAC
>CM039469.1:31996280-32025946 GCA_022433065.1 Begonia loranthoides
ATTTGAGGGAATATAGACATTAAAGTTCAATGAGTGGTAAAAGATAAGATATCAATCTAAGCAACTACAATCACAAGTCAATCAAAAATATCATCCCTCTTTGTCATTAAGCATACATACACATTTGAGGGAATTATGCATTTAAGTCCAAATCATATAAAAAAAATGGGATTCAAGAATTAGATACTAAATGTAGGAACGAGAATCCATTTAAGTTCAAGAATTATAAACACATGTTCACATTCTAACAAGTGATACCAATTTAAGAATTAAGAAATTAACAAAGGATACCAATTGATAATTCACAATTTTAAGCCAAACAAGTTTTTCAAAGATTTATGTCAATTGTACATCCAAAGTTAAAATCAAATCATTTGTGCTAAGTATGATATCAATTGTAAGTTCAAAAATGAATTTCTAAGAGAAATACTAATGTGTAAAATCAAACTCGATTCAAGTATCTCTTCCCCTACGTTTATCACAAAACCTCTTAATGGGGATACATCACACATTTAAACTATTTGCTCTCCCCCTTAGAGCAATAATAAAATAACTTCATAAATTTCTCCCCCTATAAATTTATTAATTATCAAATATGAGAGAATCCAAAAACTCAAGAGAACCATCCAAGTTTAATTAGAAATATATCAATTGAAAAAAAATCTATGGATGAATTCACATTTTGTAAGCACAAACAAAATTTTACTCCCCCTATCATTTTGCACATAATCAAAACATTGGGGATGGAAATCCAAGATAGATACCAATTATAGAAGTTTAAAACAAAACAATTATTGATATCAATTGTGTGATTTCAACTCAATGGAGAATATTGATATCAATTTGAAAAACATCTACAAAACTTCTTCCCTTTTATAGATCTCAAAACTAAAAACATTTGGGGAAACAAAGTTATCAAAATAAACAATTTTATTTTCTCCCCCTAAATCAATGGTCAAGATACAATTCATAGGGAAGGTTTAAGTTTAAGCACAAACGGAAGTAAATTTATCAAAAGTTAAAAACCTTGTACAATTTTTCAAAAGCAAATCAAAGATCTCCAATCAAATTTAACATCTCTATTTTCTCCATGTACAAAATTTAATCCAAAGGAGAATTCTAATTTTTTTTAAAAACAATTATATCTATACAAATATCTTTCTCATTTTTTAAGTTAAAAATCTATTCAAAAGATAATTGTCAAAGTTTAAGCATAAGTGAAAGCAAGTTTATCAAAAACTACAAATTAAAATCAACATTTAAGAGCAAGTCAATAAACTTAATATAAATTGATCTTCTCCCCCTATATCAATGATCTAAATAGCAACATCAATTCATAAGGAAAATTAAAAAAATATTAATACCAAATCAAATGTCTAAAACATTTATCTCCTCCTTTTATCATATACACATATAATCCAAAGGAGAAGTTCACAACAAATTTTTGAAAAGGTATAATAATTTTCCATAGCAATGATCTCTCTCTTCTAAAAGAATCAAAATCAAATCAAGAGAGTGTTCTAAATTTTCAAGAATGGAACATTTGCCTAAACAATTTATGTCTTCCCCCTTTTTATCTATAGCAAAATCAATTCATAGGGGAAACCAACACATCAACATTGATATCCAACAATTCAATATATAAAACTAGAAAACTAATTGTTAGAGGCCAAATCTCAAGCAACGAAAAAAATCCAAGACAAGAATTATGCAAAATTTAATCAAGAGATACCAATTGTAAAATATAAATTTTAATAAATAAGCACACTATCAATATCTTCTATTCCAAACTTAAAAATATCGAAGATAAGTTTAAAACTATGCATTGAAGAATTTTAGTCAATTTAATTTAAGTCAATTGTCAAATCTAACTTATTCACTATTGATTCAAATTAAGACAAGCAAATTTAAGTTCTCCCTCATAGAATAATGATTAAAATAAAATCTAAGGAGATTTTAAAGTTTAAATCAAGAGCGGAAGCAAACTTAGCAAAATTAAAATATTTGTATTTTTCTCTCCCTATATCAATAACTAATTTTAATTCATGGGAGAAGTACATTCTCAAAAAGATAAAGTAATTTATTCCAAACGATCATCTAACTTAGGATCCAACAATCCAATGTTTGCATGAGCATGTTCAATTTAGAGACCAAGTTGTTGGAATGCAAACCATCAAAATATAGATTGAAGGAATAAAGACATCTCAATTCCTAGAAATCGAGTAAATAATTAATTAATTGACAACCTATGATATCTATTCATTCTCTCCAAAGACAATCAATTTATCTTAATGCAATCCTAAATCAACAAAATTGAACATCAAACATTCTTTCAAATATATGCAATTTAGAAACCAATTGTTGAAACCATTCATTAAAATATTAATTAAGTGAATAAAATATATTTCAACTTATATATATAAAAAGATTAAGCTAACAATTAATCCAAGAAAATGTTCCACTAATCAAAGTTAAATCAACTCAAGAATCAAAAACAATTTAATCCATTCCAACTCCTAGTCAAAATCCATAGTATTGATTCCAAAAGGAATTTCAACCAATTAAAGTCTAAATAATCATCCAAATCAAATTTCACAACCAATTTTAATCAAAACAAAAAGAGTTGTGTACCTCCAAGATAATTTCCATCTTTAAAGCATTTGAGACATTCTTGAGGCTTTTCCCCTTGTATTGGATATTCAAGTATCCAATTTCCTTTCAAGCTCCTTGGGAGAATCTCCAACCTACAACCAATCAATTCGAATTCTTTGGTACCCAAACCATTTTGGGTCCATTGGTTATAGGTTTGGTTACTTTAGTAACCCATACAAATTTTGCATTTAACTTGAATTTAGAATTTAAATTAGACTTTGCATCCAAAGGATAAACAAATTTTGAATTAGCATTTGATTTAAATTTAGGATTCAAATTCAAAGGATAGGAAAATTTAGATCTATAATTTGATTTCAATTTATCATTCAATTTTAAAGGACAACAAAAAGATTTATGTCCAACACAATTGCAAGAATTACAAATAGATGAACTAGCAAATAGATTAGTGTAATCCTTTTTCTTTTCAAAGGGCTCGTAGCCAATTCCGGCTCTATCTAATGTAACCCTTTGAGAATTCAAGAGCATATTTAAATTTTTGCTCCCATTAGTGAATTTAAGTACAACTGAGTTTAAATCATCATTTTTAACTTTCAATTCACTAACATTAATCTCAAGAGATTTAATTTGAGCATTAGCATCAAAAGTAGATTTAGATTTGATATTCAATGATCTAATCTCATTTTCACAAGATTTGATGGAAACATTCAATCCATCATTCAACAATTTCACATCACCACAATCATGCTCAAAACATTTGATAGTAGCAATCAAATCACCGTTTTTAACATTCAATGAGTCTATTTCCTTTTCATGTGATTTGATAGTTGTATTCAATTTTTCATTTAACAATTTCACCTCACTAATTTCATGCTTATTACATTTAATAGTAGAAATCAATCTATCATTCACCAATTTTAAGTTATTACTATCATGCTCAAGAGATTCAAAGGAAGATTTAGACTCATCAATCATATTTTTCAATTCAACGATTTGATCCTCAAAAGATTTGTTTATACTAGCATGCTTTTTGATCAAATTGCTATGCTCCTTTTCAACAATTTATATTTATCTTTGAGCTCATTAAAACTATCTAGCAATTCATTAAATACATCATTATCAACTTCACAATTTGAATCGGAATTGCTCTAATAGTCGTTTACCTCAATACTTTTGGCCATGAAGTATACAATGATTTCTTCCTCTTCTTTTTCGGAGGATGAGCTCTCTCTATTTTCAATATTTTGATTTGTGCCTGCATGTGTTAGCTCAAGAGATTTCCAAATATCATAGGCACTAACACATGACTGAACTCTATCGAATTCATTTTTACTCAAGGCACTAAACAAAATATTCATTGCTTTGGCATTTAAATTCCAATTTTGTTTATCTATATCATTGAAATCACAAGTTGGTCTAGGAAGAGTTAATCCCTTTTCAATGATTTTCCATAAAAAGAAATCAATAGATTGTATAAATATTTTCATTCTACACTTCCAATAAAGATAATTACTACCATCAAAATGTGAAGGTGTAGATGTGCATTGACTTTCAACAATTCTATCGAAATCCATAATCAATTATAAACACTAGAATTGATCAAAGTTATTCTCAATAAATTTTAACAAGAATTTCAATAAGAAAATTTTTCAATAGATGCAACTCAACAAATATTAGTAATGTGCACAATCAACAAAATATCACACAAAAATTTAAATACCTGCTCTGATACCAATTGAAGGATCGATATACGCCTATAGAGGGGGGGGGGGGGGGGGGGTGAATATAGCGTTTCTAATAATTTCGTCCGATATTTAAATTTTCTAAATCCCTAAGTGATTTATCGAATACGATTAAATATGCAATCACCTTAAATGCATAAACTAAAGAGTAAGGGATAAAGAAAGTGCACACAATATTTGTTTACGCGGTTCGACAAACTCGCCTACGTCCGCGCTCCAAGTTTCACTTGGAGATATACTAAATAATTGGCTTACGGGTGCCAATAAAACCGTTTACAAATTGACTATTAAACGGGGCGTCACCCTTGACTAATTCTTAGGTCGTCAACCTTTGACTTTTACGAGTCGTCACTCTTAATTTGACTATTGCGAGGCGTCACCCAATGATTGAACTTACGGGCGTTCAATCTAGCCTATGAGTATTTCGGGTTATCACCCTTGTGTGATGAATTCTTAGGGAATTACCCTTTACAATCAAGCACAATATAATAAAATTGGAAATTAAAGCTCAAATCTAGCTAATCCGAATTCTCCCAAATATAACTCGCAAGTTTATGGGTTGGGGAGAATTGGATGTACAACAATATTGAAAGCTCAGAGTGATTGAATCGTGTATAAAATTCGCCAGGGCTTCGCCACGATTCTCGGTTCGTTGTGAAGAGCTTGGAGTGTTCTCATATTTATAAACACTGCACTTTCGGACGTCCTCAGCGTCCGCATCTATCGTCCGCATGATCGTTGGAATTTTCCCGTTGAAAATATAGCCGTTGTGCAGAAATCTGGGCATTTGCGGACGCCATTCTCATCGTCTACAGCGTCCGCGTCTATCGTCCGTTTCTTCCATAGAACAGAACAGATTCAAATCAGACGCCATTCTCATCGTCGGCTGTGTCCGCATACATCGTCCGCGTCTTCACAGAAATGTTGGGGACGCCAAAACAGCGTCCTCTTCTCCTTTTCCCGTTCGCACATCTGATGAGCTGCGGACGCCATTTCACGTCCGCATCGTCCGCGATCATCGTCTGCTTCTCACTGAATAGGACAGAGGCAAATCAGACGCCAATTCTTGCGTCCACAGAGTCTGCCACATCCGCTCTTCACTCTAAAACTGCCTTTGAACTATATTGAGTCCCTAAAAGATATCCAACACTACATGGACTCAAATAAACATGTTAGAACATTAATAATACCCATTTTGAGGGTATTTCCAATATACACGGATATAAAAATTATGATAAAAACGATAAGAAAAATATTTGGAACATATAAAATATCAACTTATTGATTTATTAAATTAATCAACATTTTAGTCATCATCAAAATACAAATTAGCCTAACAAAAAGGCTAACACGCACCAGTCCGAATCATCGCAGAACTGCAATTTCAAAGATTTAAATTAGACAGAACAACGACCCTCAACCAATTAGAAACAGATTCCCCGATACCAAATCGCCTTCCAGAACACGCGAACCGACCACCCCTTGCTGGTGCAGCCTCCCCCTACCCTTCCAGGTACGATTGTTCCCCCCTTTTTGCATAAGCCATCCTCTCCTTCCATTCTTCACTGATTTTTCCAAGGGAGAAGCCTAGAGAGAAGAGTGGTGTGAGAAGGGTCTGAGAGGGAGGGAGAGGGCTTCCATCCTGTCAGTGGAGAGTCTCTGAGAGTGAGTTCAGTGAGGGAGCTTGTGGGTTGAGTGTTAAACCGTGAGTGAGCTATTGTGGAGCCCAGTTGCTGTGAAGAAACGTGGAGCTTGGAGTGTAGCTGGCCTTGTTTGTGTCTTCATCAACAAAGGGTAAGGAAAAATGGGTGCTAGTGGATGCCCTACACCACAAGTGTGTGCGTAAGTTTAGCGTTGGTGTTTTCAAAATGTTCACTGTTAGTTGTTAAGTATGTTGTTTATCTTAAGATGCTTACTGCTAGTTGTTGAGTAGTTGTTTGGGTAGGTGACAATGATTTATGTTGCATTTCCTTGATGATTTCCCTTGGATGTTCCTTCGTTGTTAGCTAGAGATATGTGTTTTGAAATTTGGTTAAGCCATGTGATACTTCCTTTTGTTGATGGACTCTATTTCATTGTCTGTTAAGTGGTGCAAATGTCTTGTTAATAATGGAATGATAAACGAAAAAGGAGTGATAAAAGGTTAAAGCGGGAAACGAGAAATGCTCACTATCAAATTACTTGCTGCTTAATTTCGCTGTTGTAAATTCTTATGCACGTATGCTTAGTTTATTACTTGCTCCTCTTACTTGCTGTTACTTATTAAGCATGTAATTAATCTGGATAATTAATTAGCATTTTAATTGACTAATGCGTGTCACATTAACTAATTTGAGCATATTAACCAACTTAGTCAACCTAAGCACGTAATCGATTTGGTTTGTCAAAACATGTGATCTAATTAACTAATTAAGGATAATTAATTAGAATATGCTTAGTTAAGTGTGGTTATCTCTTGAACATGTATAATTAACTGGTTTAATCAAGTAATTAGTCGTTAAACAGCAAATCAAAGCAGGTCTAACTAGTTGATTAACTAATCACTCTCTTGAGCATGTTAACCCAATTAGTAATACAAGTATGTAAACCATTTAGTAACCTAAGCATGCCTAATTGTAACTAATCTACTTCGCATGATTCGCATGATTTATTTACTAGATTAACATGTTAAATTAACTAACTAGTATAACACGTGTAAACCTATAAACAACATGTTAATAACTAAGGTAAATAACTTCATTTAGACTTGAGCATGCTAAGTAAATCAATTAATTAACTAGTCGTTAATTAGCTAATTCAAGCATGTTTAGCTAGTACGTCTAATTTCTTGAGCATGCCCAGTTAACTGAACTCGATGCATGTTTAATTAACCCAATTGAAGTATATAAGTTGACTTAGGACAACTAATTTATAACCCTGAGCATGCTTAATTAATTAGCATGTTTAAATTACCTGTATGCCTAGTTTCTCAAGCATGTTTGATTAAATTGCTAACCATGTTTAATCATCACCCTTTCATGAGCATGTAATGAACTAGGATAATATTAATAGGTTATCCTTCCTTGTTAATATTCTGTGTATTTCTCTTATTGTAATTTCCTTTAATATAATTACATTGTCTATTGCTGCAATTTACCTTACCATGCTTTACTTTACTAAAGAGTGGAATGATAAGGTAGATGAAAAGAGAATGAAATAAAAGAGAAACAAGAGCAAATGAATTAAGGGTCTCAAGAGTCTTATTTATTATGTGCATATATGTTTTACCTTACCTTGCTATCGTCTTCTTGGCATTGCTTATGACTTGTTTATAATTAATTGTCCTCAACATGCTATTTTCTATTAAACCTAAGCATGGTTAGTTAATTAGAATAAAAACATGTAATCAAGTTCTTAAGCACGTAAATCACCGAGGATGACTAATTAGAATAATCATTTAGAATAATAAACGTAGGAAGCATGTAAATGGGCTAGGGAATTTAGTAAGGTAATTAATTAGAATAGTTAATTGAGAAGATAAATATAATTCATTCCTTAGCATGTAAATTAACTAAGGTATCTAATCAGCATGATAAATATAGTTATTTATTTAGCTTGTTAGTTTATTGTCCTTTCGTTACTCCAAGTCCATATTGTACTTGTTTTCTGTTGGGTGTAGTTATTTCCTTCCATTATATGCTTTACTTTCCTTATATGCGCCTTCAACTTCAACTGCTTTACTTTCGATGCAAGTGTTATTTACTTTTCCTATATGCGCTTTCAATTTTAGTTACTGTCTTCTATATGCGCACTTCAATTCCTATTAAAGTTATGTTATATGCATCGTGCGTCATGTTAGATTGAGATCATGTTAATAGAAATCCAGTAGGGGGTACCCCCTCGGGATGATACCTATATGCATGAGTGAGGAAAAATGCTAAGAACACAAATGTTAGGGATGGGCGGGATACGCCCATCACCGAAGAAACCCTCCCGGCGGGATACGTCGGGAGGGAAGAAACCCTGAAGGCGGGATACGCCGGAAGGGGAGGACCCTTGAAGGTGGGATACACCAAAAAGGGGACGAAAAAGGGAGTTAGAGGGCAGATGGGTAGTGGAACTTGTCCGCTGCTAGGTGAAGCCCTCAACCTTGACAGGGACGGGGACCTAGTTGCAAGTAAAGGGTTAGCTCCGGCCCACTATTCCATCCCCTAAGAACCCTCCAATCTCCAGCTCGATGTACAAGTAAAGAACGAACGTAATGAAAATAATTGGTTTGGGTGGCCCCCATTTTAAGAAGAATTAAAGAGAGATATGCATAATTGTTTTCCCTCATTTCCTTACTAAGCCTTTAGGCTTATAGTTACTTGTGGTGTAGGTATAACGATGAACAAATAATAAATAGATGATGAACACATAATGAAGCAGGGATGGATGATTTCGCACGCACAAGACTTGGGCTGAATAGCCAAAGAAAAAGATGAGTAAACGGTTATAAATCAACGATGTTTAATTGTCAAGTTTTATTTGTTAAATGTAGTGTTTAAATTGTTTAGTATTTCATTCTTGAACGATTTCTTTACGCTTCAGCAAGATTTTAAACAGATGGTTTCATTTATTTTATAACGCTCCCGCACATTTTATCAATTGGTTTTCATAACGAGTTTTAAGAAAGAGTCAGTAGCGATCCGGTTAGACGCACTCTAATACGCTTTGCTTTAAAAAGAAAGAAATTTCAAATTTTACGTATTTTAAAGGAATTACAAAAATCCGGGTCGTTACAGATGATTTATGTCAGATTTCAAATCACAGGAATATATCAATCTTGGAGATTGTTTTCGGTTGAAATTCAAATAAATTTTGAATTTTGTAATATTTCCAATTATTCTGGCAATTAGATTTGATTTGAGTTTGGGGATGATTTGTTGTGGTAAAAATATCTGAATTTTAGGGATATATTTTGGAATCTTATGATATCCATGGTTTTCTAATTCAATTTTTGGGATGAATATTTTATTGAAGCCAGTGATTTTTTGGGTCAGATATTTTGTTAAAAATTATGTGTTTGGAGTGATGAGATCTTTGAAATAGATCTTTTACTATTAGATTGAGATTCGATATTTCGTTATGGTAAAATAACCATAGTGGAATTTTAAAAGATTTTGAAAAAGAGATTTGATATAGCAGGTCAATAGGCAAGATATACTCACATAGATTTGGATGACTATTTGTGGGATTTGAAGATGATATTATCGTGGTTTAAATGTTTTTAAACCTGGTCAGCATCAGTTGCTGAATTTTCCCTTGAAGAATTTTATGTTGGTGATCTGTATATTTATTTGAGACTAACATGGAAGCCCTCATTGCAAGTCTTCTTTAAGGGTGTGGAAGAGAAAATTTTGAAAATATAAAAATTGGTTCATTGCAACAGTAATTGTTTCGAGATGGAGATTGTCAGAATTCATGATTTTGAATTCATTTTGTTAGGTCAGGCTCACGAGCATGCGCTATGGATTTCTTTAATAGAATTCATGTCAAGGTGGAGATTGTTAGAGTTCGGTGTGACCCGAATTCTATTAGGTCAGACGGGTGGGCCTGCATTGTAAATCTCATTTAGAGTTTTGTTTTCTTTATAAATTGATGTAATCTACTGTTGCAAAATTTGAGGTTATATTTTGATCTTCATAGTAGATTGATTCCTCTGCCCGTGATTTTTTCCCGAAAGGATTTTTTTACGTAAATCTAATGTCTCGTATCATATATTTTTTTTCGATTATCGTTCAATTTGTAACAATTTGTAATGCACCACCTTTGGTAGAAACACTAGGAAAAAGGGCAACTCCTCAAGAAATTATTGGCTCTACTAATCTCCTCATTGAGATCATGATTTGTCTGGCAATAAAAAACTATAAATAAATATTATTTAATTATTTTTTATACATCACGGTTTAAAGAATAAAATGGACCAAAATATGATAATTTTTCCTACTCAAATAACAACTATATATTAAAATATTTGTATTGATGCGTGTCTCCATATAATAGTTGACTTAATGAGTGATATATGCTAAAGAAGGACATGATTAGTGTGACAAATTATCATAAGGGTAAATGACAAATCAACCATCGTGGTTTGTGATCAATGACAAGTCAACCACTAGGGTATTTTTTTTAACAAATTAACCACTGACGTATGGAAAAATAACAAAGCAAACATCTCATCTCCGTTAACAAGTTAAAAACACGGTGTCACCGCATTTTTACGCAAGGCACCATGTTTTTATGCGGTGTCACTGCATTTTTTCGGGAGGCACCGCATTTTTATGCGGTGTCACCTCATTTATACGCGGTGTCACCGCGTTTTTACGCGAGGCACCGCATTTTTACGCGGTGTCACCACGTTTTTACGCGAGGCACCGCGTTTTTACACGGTGTCACCGCATTTTTTCGCGAGGCACCGCATTTTTACCCAGTGTCACCTCGTTTTTACGCGGTGTCACCGCATTTTTACGCAAGGCACCGCGTTTTTACGCGGTGTCTCGCGCTAGACACCACGTCCAGGCTTGTTTGTTGCGTCCAGGCTTCTTTGTTATGCATGGCGTTCTCGATCAATTGTGTTTCATGGTTACTTCGAATTCATTATGTATATGTTTTACGAATGCAAGGTTTTTATTGGTTTTTTGACCTCTGCACCTTCAAACTAGCATAACTTTTGCTACGGATGTCGGAATTGGGCACAGAAGGTATCAAATCGAAGCTCTCTCAGAGATCTATAATCATCATGGGAAAAATCCCATGACCACCTTTCTCAGCCCCAAAATCAATCGTTTAAGCCCTCAAATTTGAGATCAAACATTTTTCCAAACTAAGCAAATGTTTGATTGCAAATTTGAGGGATTAAACGATTGATTTTGGGGCTGAGAAAGCCGTGGATTGGGTGCACCCAATATTAATAATAGAGCTCTGAGAGAGCTTCGATTTAATACCTTCTGCGCCCAATTCTGACATCCGTAGCAAAAGTTATGCTAGTTTCAAGGTGCAGAGGTCAAAAAACCAATAAAAACTTTGCATTCGTAAAACATATACATAACGAATTCGAAGTAACCATGAAACACAATTGATCGAGAACGCCATGTATGACAAAGAAGCCTGGACGCCGCCTAGATGCGGTGTCTGGCGCGAGACACCGCGTAAAAATGCGGTGACACCGCGTAAAAACGCGGTGCCTCGCGTAAAAACGCGGTGACACCGCATAAAAACGAGATGACACCTCGTAAAAATGCGGTGCCTCGCGAAAAAACGCGGTGCCTCGCATAAAAATGCGGTGACACCGCGTTTTTAACTTGTTAACGGAGATGCGATGTTTGCTTTGTTATTTTTCCATACGTCAGTGGTTAATTTGTTAAAAAAAAGACCATAGTGATTGACTTGTCATTGATTACAAACCACGATGGTTGATTTGTCATTTACCCTTATCATAGTATTGGAAATATTTTTAGGGATAAGTGACGAGATGTCTGTGCTTCTTCATCAATATCATAATCAAGAACTTGCTTCTGATTTAAGGGGTTGACTAGATCCGTTCCTAGGCCGTGGGCGGCGTCTGAATTCGGCTAACTTTTTTCAAAGTTGACGGTCTGCAAACTCTTCTCCGGCGTCCAACCCGTTCAACTTGTGAAAATGATAACATAATATCTCCCACGATTTTGAAAGGGTGGTCAACTCTTAAATGTTTCTTATTTTCAAAGGTTTTGACTTTTTCTTCTCACGGCTACCGCGATAGCTTCTTCGCACACCCACTTCGACTGCGTTTCCATATAACCACCCTCAATAATCCTTCTTCTTTCCATGGTTCCGACGAACTAAAAGTTTCGATTTTATTTGTGCATATCTATTGATCCTTTCAAATTCTATGTGAAAAAGATGGATTGGAGAAGTGGACTGTGTGTTCTAGTGATTGTCTTTGTGGGAATGATTGGTGATGGCGTCATGGCCGAGGCAAAGACTAAGGTTTGAGCTTTGTTTCATTCTACAATGGCAGGTTGATTACCTATTTGGGGAGGAGAATGAGTTAGTGGATTGATTTCATTGAACAGGTCCATATTGTGTATTTGGGAGAGAGGCAGCACAATGATCCGGAGCTAGTCAGTCAGTCGCATCATCTGTTGCTGGCCAAATTGCTCGGAAGGTTTTTTGTTTTTGAAAGTTTAAGAAGTTGGGATAAGGTTAATTCAGTTGTTAATAATTGTTATTGGGTCGTTTGTTCTTAATTTGATCGTGTTGCAGCAAGGAGAAGGCTGAGAAATCCATGGTTTATAGTTACAGACATGGCTTCTCTGGGTGAGCAGCCAAGCTTACAGAGTCGCAGGCGCAGGAGCTATCTGGTAGGAAACTGTTCTTTCTTTCTTTCTTTTTTTTCCAAATTGGATGCAAAAAATGGGGAAGAATGATTTGAAATTTGGTTGATTGCAGAAATGGCTGATGTTCATTTCGTCATACCAAACAGCATATACAAGCTCCAAACAACTAGGAGCTGGGATTTCCTCCATCTTTCTTCTGATTCTCATTCCAATCTTCTTCAAACCAGCAACCTCGGAAATGATGTAATTATAGGCGTTCTCGACACTGGTAACTCTCTCACTCACTCTCTCTTTCTATCTCGCACTCTGTTGTCGACAGAAGGGTATTTCATAACTGCAGGAATATGGCCGGAGTCTTGATCGTTCGATGACAGTGATCTAGGGCCAATCCCATTGCGATGGAAAGGTGGGTGTAATTCAGGGGACCAACTCGACCCACTAACCGACTGCAATAGGAAAATCATCGGAGCCAGGTGGTACGTCGACGGAGTCACTGCAGAATATGGGCACCCATTGAACACCTCAGAAATCGTCGAATTCCTCTCTCCAAGGGACGTCAATGGGCATGGCACCCACGTCGCCAGCACGGCCGCTGGCTCTTTCGTCTCCAACGTGAGCTACAACGGCTTGGCTGCCGGCATAGCGAGAGGAGGCGCCCCCAACGCGCGCTTGGCCATCTACAAGGTTTGTTGGAATATCGACGGAGGCCAATGCGGGTCCGCCGACATACTCAAGGGTATGGACGAGGCCATTCATGACGGCGTTGATGTGTTGTCTCTATCTCTCGGCCAATCGGCTCCTCTGTTCTCTGAGGTCGATCATCGTAACAGCGTTGCCATCGGTTCCTTCCACGCCGTCGCTAGAGGCATCACCGTTGTTTGTGCCGGCGGAAACGATGGGCCTTCTGCTCTTTCCATCGCCAACACGGCCCCTTGGATCATAACCGTCGCTGCCAGCACCGTTGATCGGACGTTTCCGACTTCCATTACCCTCAGAAACAACGACATTCTGACGGTACAACCATCGAAAATTTTCATCTCATTGGATGATTAATTTTTTTTTTTTTATTAAATCATCTCTTCTTCCTGCAGGGTCAAGCTTTGTTCTCTGGCGCCGAGATTGATTTCACAGGCTTGTACTTCCCGGAATCCAACGGTGTAGACCCCAATTCTAACAGGTGGGTTGCTCTTCTTCATCTGCAACTGCTCATTTTACCATTGAATTTTTCTTGATTATTTCCTCCATTTGCAGCGTTTGTGAATCTCTCTCAGTCAATGAAACTCTTGTGGCCGGAAAGGTGGTTCTCTGCTTCACTTCAACCGCTCGCAATTCGGCCATAGTTTCTGCCCAAGCAGCAGGTGGCGTTGGGGTGATTGCAGCCAAGAATCCATCCAACGTCATTTCTGCATGCGATCGTGGTAGCTTTCCTTGTATTCAAGTCGATTACGAGATTGGTACCAGATTGTGTTAGCATTATTAAACCGATTCATGCATAACAATCTTTAATTCCTATTAACGTGTTTGATTTAACCATTCTTTAACTAAACGAAATCTACCAACCTTGGTCCATGATATATAATGCGTTTGATGACGATGTTGAGTTCGGTTTATCAGCCTTAAGACCTTTCTCTAATTCGTCTCTTCGATGATCCGGAAACGAAGTGTAAAATTCCTTTTCTTGTTGAGAGGATTTTTGATAGAGAGAAGTCAATCTTTTGTTCGAATGAATAAAATTCTTTTCTCTCCCCTAGGTGATTGAAGAAGACACCCATACAAAGGTAACTTTCCATACATGCCACTACATTCGTGTCTTTTCAATCACGTCTCTTCAACTTTATATTATACACTTTTAATAAGGTTAAGGTGAGGGAATTAAAACCTAATTAACTTAATGTCTTTCATGCTTAACAACAATCACATTAAGCACATTAATATTAAGTCAATGTAACATTAATTAACATGGACCACATTACATGTAGATTATATTCAAATAATCTAACAATCTCCCACTTGGGCCATGTTATAAACTTTAATATCAATTGATATTCCAGCTAGTACTTTTCAGCTGCTTCAGCTAATTTCAACTGACATAACTTGAATTCACAATTAATTAATATAGTGTACTTTTAATGTGAATTATATCAAGTTATCTTTTCATAATGAATTGCATAATTGAATCATGGCAGACACATGTGTGAATTATGTCAACATGATTCTTTCCATGTATCACTAACTATACAATTCATTAATTCTGTAATTGAGGAACACTATAAACCCATAATATATTATTCATAAACAATCATTGTACATAGCCATAATATGAATAATAATCAGACATACAAAAACATTTCCTTTCATTGAATTCATAAGTGTTATAAGATACAAGCTACGCTTTTACAATCACATAGACTTGTCACCTAAACACATCTTTACAACATGTTCTTTAAAGGTTTTAGGTGGCAATCCTTTCGTCAACGGATCAGCTATTATTGAGCTTGTACTTATATGCTCAATGCACACCCTTTGTTTTTGTATTTCTTCTTTGACTGCCAAGTACTTTAAGTCCATATGTTTTGCTCCTTTCGAGTACTTGTCATTCTTTGAGAAGAACACAGCTGCGGAGTTATCACAATAAATTTTCAGCGGTCTCTCTATACTTTCGACCATGCTAAGACCCTGAATAAAGTTCCGCAGCCACAATGCTTGAATTGTAGCTTCAAAACAAGCTACAAATTCAGCTTCCATAATGGAAGTGGCAATCGTAGATTGCTTTCCACTTTTCCATGATACGGCTCCTCCAGCTAATAGGAACACGTAGCCAAATGTAGATTACCTCGAGTCTACACAACCGGCGTAATCAGAATCTGAGTATCCAATGACTTCGAGTTGACTCAATTTTCTATACATGAGCATGAAGTCCTTTGTTCCTTGTAAGTACCTGTGTACTTTTTTTGCAGCTTTCCAATGATCCAATCCTGGATTACTTTGATAACGGCCCAACATCCCTACTGCAAAACTTATATCTGGCCGTGTACATGTTTGGGCATACATCAAGCTTCCTACTGCCGATGCATATGGAACAAGTTCCATTTTCTTACGTTCCAAATCATTTTTCGGACATTGCATCAAACTGAATTTGTCCCCTTTTTGAATTGGAGCAACACCAGCGGAACACTTATCCATTTTAAATCTCTCAAGAATTTTCTCGATATAACATTTCTGAGACAATCCTAGCAATCCATCCTTTCTATCACAGAATATTTCTATTCCAATAACATAGGATGTCTCACCCATATCTTTCATTTCGAAATTCTTTGAGAGAAAATCTTTCACATCACGTAACGTTCCTTTATTGTTTGTAACAAGCAGAATATCATCAACGTACAATACTAGGATACAAAACTTACTCCCACTGACCTTCATATAGATACACCGATCAACGGTGTTCTTTATAAAACCGTATGACAAAATGGTATCATTAAACTTAATGTACCATTGTCTGGAAGCTTGTTTCAATCCATAGATTGACTTATTCAGCTTACATACCATCTTTTCATTTCCCGGAAAGGAAAATCCCAAAGGTTGATCCATATAAACCTCTTCCTCTAAGTCACCGTTAAGAAAGGCGGTCTTTACGTCCATTTGGTGAAGCTCCAAATCATAATGAGCCACCAAAGCCATAACATTCTTAAAGAGTCTTTCTTCGAAACCGGGGAGAAAGTCTCTTTATAGTCAAAGCCGTCTTTCTGAGTGTAACCTTTGGCGATAAGTCTGGCCTTATACCTTTCGATGTTACCTTTAGAATCACTTTTGGTTTTGTAAATCCATTTACAACCAACGCATTTCTTTCATTCAAGT
This sequence comes from Begonia loranthoides, assembly GCA_022433065.1. Taxonomy (NCBI): domain Eukaryota; kingdom Viridiplantae; phylum Streptophyta; class Magnoliopsida; order Cucurbitales; family Begoniaceae; genus Begonia; species Begonia loranthoides. The sequence continues at coordinate 32,012,830 of CM039469.1, forward strand.
AACTCGACAAGCTCCCAAACTTTGTTGTCATCCATAGATTTCAACTCTTCCTTCATAGCATTAAACCATTTCTCAAAATCATTACATTCCATGGCTTTATTGTATGATTCTGGATCCTTATCAATGCTCAAGTCACATTCTTCTTCTAGTGAATAAACCACATAGTCATCAGAAATTGCTGGTCTTCTTTCCCTTACAGACCTTCGCAATTCTGTTGCTTGTGGTTGATCACTTACGACTTGATCAACGTTAACATGCTCATCATTACTCGTTCACCTTGCGTGGCTTGAATATCCATTTGTTGTTCCGGTATGTTGTTAGACTGTGATACAACATATGGCACAACAACTTGATGAGAATTATCGGGTGTTGTTTCCGTTACCCGATTCTCTTGGATATTCACATTTCGTGAATCATCACTCCTAGTGAACATGCCATTCTCAATGAATCAAGCATTTCCAGATTCTACAATCCTTGTACTATGCTTTAGACAATAGAAAATGTACCCTTTAGACTTTTCCGTATAGCCGATAAAGAAACCACTAATGGTTCTTGCATCGAGCTTCTTTTCATGTGGGTTATAGATCCTAACTTCTGCTGGACATCCCCAAATGTGTAGATGTCTCATACTAGGTTTCCTTCCCGTCCACAGTTCATAAGGAGTCTTAGGAAATGCCTTACTAGGAACCCTATTCAGCAGATATGCAGCGGTTTTTAAACCGTGCATCCACAACGATATAGGTACATTACTATTATTAATCATACTTCTTACCATTTCGATAAGAGTACGATTCCGCCTTTCAGCTACATCATTTTATTGTGGTGTACCCGGCATTGTGTATTGTGCACAAATGCCTCGAATTTCGAGAAACCTTGCAAATGGACCTTTGTTTTGTCCACTTTTATCAAATTTTCCATAGTACTCACCACCTCTATCCAATCTCACTACTTTTACTTTTCTATCTAGCTGCCTTTCCACCTCATTGATGAACACTTCTATAACGTTCATCGCTTGAGACTTTTCATGCAATAGATATACATAACTGTAACGTGAGAAATCGTCTATAAAGGTGATAAAATACTTTTCTCCATTCCAAGAAGGAATGTCGAATGGACCACAAATGTCGGTATGTATTAATTCTAAAAGTTCTTTGCTTCTTGTGGCAGGATACTTTGATGTGTGTTTAGTTTGCTTTCCTTTAATGCAATCTATACACACGTCTCAGTCATCAAAATCTAATTGAGGTAAAATGTCATTTTTCATTAACCTCATTAACCTTTCTTTAGATATATGACCTAGACGCTTATGCCATAAGAAAGCTGAACTTTCGTTCGTTGCATCTCGCTTTAAGCCAATCATATGATCCACATTAAACAGAGAATTCATAAATTTAACGTCAAGATTGATAGAGTACAAACCATCTTTTATAATACCATAACCATAATAGTATTTATGTTTGTACATAGCACAAACACCATCACCAATATTAAAATTAAAACCATTACAATCCAACCTAGCAACAGAAATCAAATTCCTAGCACACTCAGGAACATACAGACACTCTTCTAGATCCAGGTGGTATCCGGTATCCTGGATCAGTCTATACGTTCCAATTCCTTCAATGCCTGCCTTCATTCTGTTCCCCATATACAGGAACTTTTCAGTTCTGTTTATGGGATGGATCGAAAGAATCACTGCGTAACATGAGAAACATGAGTAGTAGCACCAGAATCTAACCACCAAGTATTATTAGGTACTTCTATAATATTTGATTCAAAACATACTGAAACAAATAATGTACCTTTCTTTTCAAACCAAGCCTTTCTTTTAGGACAATCTTTCTTTACATGTCCGGCTTTGTTGCAGAAGAAGCATTTAATCTCCTTATGGATCTGACCATCATTAATCTTTAATTGGTCCTTTCCCTTCTTCTTATTCTTTTTACTTGGTTGCTTTGTTGTGCTACCTTTGGCATCCTTCTGCACAGCTAAGTTGACGGTATGGGATTTTAACTTCTTCAACCTTCCTTCCTCTTGAATGAGCATGACCTTTATTTCTTGAAAGTTCCATTTTTCCTTGATGGTGTTATAGTTCACCTGGAATTGGCCAAACTCAACTGAAAGTGAGTTGATGATGAATTGAACCAAGAATGATTCATTCACATCCATACCCAACGTCTTAAGCTTTGCAGCCAAATTGGCCATGCTCGTTACGTGGTCGTGAATGGGTTGAGACCAATCAAATTTCTTGGTCGTCAACTCACTCATTAAGCTTCCCATAACAGACTTGTCAGTAATGTCTGATTGGGAGTATGCCTTAATCTTTAACATGAAGTCCTTTGCATCATTTACTTTTGGCATTGATGGCTTAACATTTTCAGCCATCGTCATCCTTATCAAGCCCAAACACAGCCTATTAGACCGCTCTCAAGCCTCATAATAAGACTTGTCAACTTCTGAAGTGGTCTCATTAATAGCTGGTGGTCTATCATTAACTAGTGTCAGGTCCAAATCCAATACTCCCAGTTGAAACTGAATTTGTTCTGACCAGTCAGCATAGTTAAGACCATTGAACTTAACAGATGAATTACCAGAAGCAAACAAATTCATAGTAGCTGCAAATAACAAACATGCTCATATATCAATACATTGAATAATCTATCCTAACCAGATCCCAAATAAAACATATAAAATTTCATTAAGTTTACCTTTGGGTAATACTTAAAGAAATATACAATTCATGATATTATAATCTTTAATTGACTTATAAACATATTTAACACAACATGTTTAACATCTTTGGATGTTTAAACACATCAATTAAGTATGTAAACATGTCACTTTAATGTTATCAATTATAAACAATGGTCCACTTTGGGTGACCTACTAGTTTATAACTAATAAACACATTTCAATAATATCATAATAATTAAATGAATAAATTACACAATTTAATATTGATCCTTTCAAACTAGGTCACTTTGGTGACTACATAGTTTCTATACAACAATATATTAATTGTATAAATATTCATTCACTCAATTTCTTTAATTGAACTGTATAATCAGGCGTTGCGGACGACTATGCAGACGTTAAATGTCGTCCGCAATATCTTACTGTCGTCCGAAACTGCCTATAGCGGACGCTAACTTTACCGTCCGCTGCGTCTGTGTGATGCGTCCGCGTGAATCAAAATTACTGATTCATACGGGACGCATGGCTTAAACGTCCGCAGCATCCGTGTGATGCGTCCGCATGAATCAAAACAGATTCCAAACAGACACAAACTTTTCTCGTCCGTACAGTCCACATGATTCGTCCGGATGAATTCTTTACAGATTCATTTCGGACGCAAATTGTAGCGTCCGTGGCGTTAGCATTATATCGTCCGGGTGAATCGTTTTACAGATTCAATGCGGACGATACTTGCATGCGTCCGCGTCGTCCGCACCCTTTCACACTTCAGGTCGACCGCATCCTTAATACCCATCGTCCGCATGACGAACAGTCCGATAAACATTCAACAGAAAAACAATTTTCTACCTATTCTTTTCTATAATTTCATCCACAAACATTTCATGCATAACTTTCCGAATACAAACAATTAATTTTCGTGCATCAAATCTATCATGGAATCAATCTAATCCAATTTTATGGTAAATCAAAACATATATTTTAACCGTGCTCTGATACCAATTGTTAGCATTATTAAACCGATTCATGCATAACAATCTTTAATTCTCATTAACGTGTTTGATTTAACCATTCTTTAACTAAACGAAATCTACCAACCTTGGTTCATGATATATAATGCTTTTGATGATGATGTTGAGTTTCATTTATCAGCCTTAAGACCTTTCTTTAATTCGTCTCTTCGATGATCCGGAAACGAAGTATAAAATTCCTTTTCTTGTTGAGAGGATTTTTGATAGAGAGAAGTCAATCTTTTGTTCGAATGAATCAAATTCTTCTCTCCCCTAGGTGATTGAAAAGACACGAATGTAGGGGCATGTATGAAGAGTTGCCTTTGTATGGGTGTCTTCTTCAATCACGTCTCTTCAACTTTATATTATACACTTTTAATAAGGTTAAGGTGAGGGAATTAAAATCCAATTAACTTAATGTCTTTAATGCTTAACAACCATCACATTAAGCACATTAATATTAAGTCAATGTAACATTAATTAACATGGACCATATTACATGTAGATTATATTCAAATAATCTAACAGATTGATCTTTTACTTCCGATCCACCAGGTGAGATAAGAAAGTTTAAAGCAGAATACATCACAATTTTACTTCTACAAAATGATCATCGTATGCTTAAGAAATGTGGGTATTGGTTGTTTTGATTATCACAGCTCTCCAATGGTGAAGCTGAGTTCTTCCAAAACAGTGGTGGGCAAGCCTGTCTCAGCCACTGTTGCCTATTTCTCATCTCGAGGACCTAACTCGGTGGCGCCGGAGATTCTAAAGGTGAGGAAATACTACGTCCGATCTTTTCTTCTCCAGTAGATTAAGATTTGCATTTTTAGTCATACAGAGATTTCACTTTTTTACAGCCGGACATAGCAGCACCTGGTGCAAATATATTGGCTGCCACTTTCCCCTATGAGTCGAGGAGTGTAGATGGGTACGCAATGCTCTCTGGAACTTCTATGGCCACTCCTCACTGTTAGAGTTTGGGGTGACCCGAATTCTAGTTGGACCGGGTTGGGCCCATATCCAATATTAGGGTTATTTAGTTTCTCTATATATTGATGCTTGAGTCGCAAAACTCATTGTACCTTGATTTCATTCATAGTGATTTGTCCTCTGCCCGTGGTTTTTTCCCGTAAGGGTTTTCCACATAAATCTTGGTGTCCCTGTTTCCGCAGTTTTCTTTTTCCGTTTCGCGTTCGATTCTCAACAATTGGTATCAGAGCCCATGTCAAATTCTCTATATCCATTTTCCAACAATTGGTATCAGAGCCCAGGTCAAATTCTCTATATCCATTTTCCAACAATTGATATCAGAGCGGAGTAAGAGTTACGTCCTCGGATCGAACCAAATTAGGTTTACAATTTTTGTGAGAAAAATTGTAAATTGTTGGAAAAAGAAATTAAAAAAAAAAAACAAAGAAAAGAAAAATTCGATTTTTCTTTTCTGGTGTGCGTCGCTCCTGTTCATCTTCAACGAAGAAGACGTCGACGAGAGAAACCCGCCACTGTCTATCGACGATTAAAGCCGTCCAGTGGAGGAGAGAAGCAAATTTCGCTGCTTTCTGTCGCGAAGAACAGCGTACACTGACGACAGTCGATCCGGAACAGAGTTCGTTCGTCGTCGGCTGCCGTTCCGTCTCCCAGCCGAGACCTCCGTCCATGCGCCGCAACAGAAGCCGTGGGTGTCTTCGTTCATCGCCTATCAGTCAATCCCTGCGTCCTCCGACTGAGCAGTGAACGAACGTTCTCCCACGAGATCGCCGACCACAGCAGTGTAAAATCATGAGATCAGTGGTCTTTTATTTGGGAAAAATCTGAAATTTGAATTTTTTGCAAAGCTGTGATTTTTTGGGTGCAAATATTTGTTGGGAAATTGGTTTTCCAAATTTGTGGAGGAGGATATTTTTTGGGTTTAGAAATTGTGGGAAAATTTCTGAAATTTTTGGGCAGGATGAATTCAGTGAAATTCGGTATTCCGTTGTTGGATCGGAATACGAGGTTTCAGTTATGGCAGGTGAAGATGCGAGATGTGCTCGCACAGATGGAATTAGACGACGCATTATTAGGGCTCGATAAAATGCCCACGTTATGGAGTGAAGAGGAGAAAATTCGAAAGGATCGGAAAGCCCTATCTTTGATACGTCTGCATTTATCAAATCAGATTTTGCAGGATGTTTTGAACGAGAAGTCTGCCGCTGATTTATGGTTCAGATTAGAGCAGTTATGTATGAAGAAAACCCTGACGAGTAAGTTGCATTTGAAGCAGCGGTTATATTCTCATCAGTTATTGGAAGGAGCCTCTATTACAGAGCATTTGGCTGCATTCAAGGAGTTAGTTTCAGATTTGGAGACTATGGGATGCAAGTACGATGAGGAGGATTTGGGGTTGATTCTGCTATACTCGTTACCTGCTTCATATGGTTCTTTCAGAGATACGATCTTGTACAGTAGGGACAGTCTAACTCTGGAAGAGGTTTATGGTTCTTTGTTGTCAAAGGAAAAGATGAAGCAGCTTGTTAAGGAATCCGAATCTCGAGGTGAGGGATTCGTCATTCGGGGAAGAACAAGAGATTCAAACAACAAAGGCAGTGTTAATGTTCAAAGTTCGAAGGGCCGATCAAAGTCAAGGAACCGAGATAGAACCTGTTACTTCTGTCATGGAAGGGGGCACATCAAAGCTGAGTGCCGTAAATTGCAGAATGAGTTAAAGAGAGCTGAGAAGGGAAAACAACCGATGACGTCCGGTGCAGTAGTTGTCGCACAAGATGAAGACTATAGTGATGGAGATCTTCTAATAGTGTCAGAGGGAAACTCAAAGCCAAACAATGAGTGGATTCTGGATTCAGCATGTTCGTTTCATATGTGCTACAATCGAGATTGGTTTATGACATATGAGACCGTTTCAGGAGGTGCTGTGTTAATGGGCAATAACACACCTTGCAAGATAGCTGGTATTGGTACCGTCAGAATCAGGATGTTTGATGGAGTTGTGAGGACACTGGGTAGCGTGCGACATGTTCCCGAGTTAAAGAAGAACCTGATCTCGTTGAGTACTCTGGATTCTAAAGGGTACAAGTACAGCGTTGTAGGTGGAGGTATAAAGATCAGTCGGGGTGCTCTCGTCAAGTTAAAGGGACACAGAAGCTCTGCAAATTTGTATGTATTATAGGGTTCTACGGTGATGGGTAATCAGGCTACAGAGTTTGTGAATTCACCTTCAAAAGGTTTGTTGGAGAACACTCAGAGGAAGTCAGGTTCTCAGGTGAAGTTCAAGTTGGGTTCTGAATCCACATCAGAGCCGATACGTCAGCCTATTACAGATGTTCAGCGTGATGCAGTCACCACATCGTCACCAATTTCAGTTACAGTTTCACGTCAGAGAGGTATCGTCAAAAGCAGAACCAAGGAAAAGGGTAAAGCTCCACGGCGATATAGTGAAACATCTACGGTGGGTTACGTATTGAGTGTGTTCGAGAGTATAGATTCAACATATTCACATGCAGTTCGTTGCGACATCTCTGATAATTCGGTGGTACAATGGAGCAGATGTGATTTCTCTCCGAGTGTGTCTCTCAAGTTTAAGCGGGGCTTAAACTTGATCCGTACCAGATATTGAGTTGGCCCAGCAGGGGCCTTTGTGGAAGAGGAGGTTATTTTTCGTTGGAGTTTTGCAGTTCGCCTTACATTGGAATTTCTTTGAAGGTGGAGATTGTCAGAGTTCAGTGTTCTGGATTCGTTTTGGGGTGGGCCGTGAAGCCTGCATTGGATCTCTCAGGTGGAATTCGTGTCAAGGTGGAGATTGTTAGAGTTTGGGGTGACCCGAATTCTAGTTGGGCCGGGTTGGGCCCATATCCAATATTAGGGTTATTTAGTTTCTCTATATATTGATGCTTGAGTCGTAAAACTCATTCTACCTTGATTTCATTCATAGTGATTTCTCCTCTGCCTATGTTTTTTTCCCGTAAGGGTTTTCCACGTAAATCTTGGTGTCCCTGTTTCCGCAGTTTTCTTTTTCCGTTTCGCGTTCGATTCTCAACACTCACGTCTCCGGCATGGTGGCGCTTCTCAAATTTGTCCGCCCTGATTGGTCACCGGCCGCCATTAAAGCCGCTCTTGTCACGACAGGTACACTACAATTTCCACTACTTCTTTCCTCTAACCGTTGTCCTCTTCCTTTTTTAACATGATCTAACAAATACTTTAATTTCAGCGTGGAACCGCGGCACATCCGGGTTACACATTTTCGCCGACGGCGCGACCAAGAAGACCGCCGACGCATTCGACTATTGCAGAAATTTTTGGCAAGCTGTTTTTTTTTTCTGCTTCACAGTTAGGTCGACCTCTTTCCTTAAGTGTATCTAATATCTAATATTGAATATAGCGTATCTAATATTTTTATGCGATATTTTAATCTCTAATAACCTTAAGTGATTTAATGCATATAATTAAAATATCAATAACAAATATATGCAATAATGTAAAGAGTAAGGGATAGAGAAACTGCACACAATATTTGTTTACGTAGTTCGGCAAACTCACCTACGTCCGCGCTCCAAGTTCCACTTGGAGATACACTAAGCAATTGGCTTGCGGGTGCCAATAGAACTATTTACAAATTGACTCTTACAATGGGCATCACCCTTGAATAATTCTAAGATCGTCAACTTTTGACTCTTAGGGGGCGTCACCCTAATTTTGACTTTTGCAGGGCGTCACCCTAATTTTGACTTTTGCGGGGCGTCACCCAATGATTGAACTTACGGGCGTTCAATCTAACCTACAAATATTTCAAGTGTTTCGGGTTGTCACCCTAGTGTGATGAATTCTTAGGGAATTACCCTTTACAATTAAGCACAATAATAATGGAGTATGGAAATTAACGCGCAATCTAACTAATCCAAATTCTTTCAAATATAACTCTCAAGTTAAAGTGTGGGGAGAATTGAATTTACAATAATAGCTCACAGTGGGTAATATCCGAGTATTGATTTCAGTAGGGCTTCGCCTTGAATATTCGATTGTTGGTTATGGTGAGCTTGGAGAGATCCTCTTTTTATAGACTCTGCACAAGAGGTCGACCTTATGTCCTAAACGGTCGACTCTTTCACTAGCCGTTGGAGCTTTGCCCTTTGAGATGTGATCGTTGGAAGCAAACTGCCTTCTGTGCGGTCGACCTTTTCCTTCATGCAGAAACTCCAGAGCAATTTGTCCATTTTGCGGTCGACCGTGCGATCGACCATTTCCTTCATTAGTGGACCTCCAGTAGAATTTTGAAGACGGGTGAGAAAGAGGAGTTTTCAAATGATGCGGTCGACCATTTTGTCAAAGCAGTCGACCGTTTCTTTTATTGCAGAAATTTTTGGCAAGCTGTTTTTTTTTTCTGCTTCACAGTTAGGTCGACCTCTTTCCTTCATGGATGCACAATGAGGTCGACCTTTTGTGTTGTTTCGTCGACCTTTTGCTCCTTTTTCCCCTTCTTGATTTTCCTAAGTCCCGATACGATATGTATTCACTACATGGACTTAGATAGATATGTTAGCACACTTTAATACCCTCAATATGGGTATTTTTTTATAAATTTGAGTATAAATATAATGAATAAAACATTGAATACATTATCAATAAAAACACAATTAACCAACTTATTATTTTCATTACATTAAACCATTTGGTCATCATCAAATAAAACAAAGCCTAACAAAAAGGCTACCAATCTCCCCATTTTTTATGATGAAAAAATCCTATAAGTTGGATATAATACCTAAGCATGTGCATCAAATGTTGCATATTAGATTTATCTAATTAAGTTATGCAATTTAACAACCAATTAATCTATGCAACATGCTACTAAACTCTCTCTAAAATATATCACAACTTATGTAGCATTCTCCCCCTTTTTGTAGTAATCAAAAAGTAATTCTAGGGGAGGGGAGTCTTAACATGAGTAAATGTTATCAAAATAAGATTATCAACAGATTCATCTAAGAAATTCTCTCCCTTGAACATTAACAACATGAGTAAATGTAGGGAATAAATATTAGAATCCAAAGACAATCTCAACAATAGTTTCAACAATTAATTCTACGAAAAAAAAATTTCTCCCCCTTAATCAAAGAGTTAATCCACAAATCAAACAAATGAGGGAATCAAGCATTAACATTCAATTCTAAGTTATGGTTAAAAAGAGATACCAAATGAAGCAACCATAATTAAGAAGAATTCAATAAAACATTTCATGTGATTAAAAATAAAAGATCAATTGTAAATAATCACAATCACAAAGATTTCTTAACAAAAAGGTCTTCTCAAATTTTTTCAATTAAGCATACAAGGTTCATTGGAGAGATTAAGCATTTAAATTCAATTTGTGGTATAAAATATGATACTAATTTGAAAACAACCACAAAGAAATATTCAATAAAAAATAGTCTCCTCTGTTTCGTCATAAAGCCTAAATATATTTGAGGGAAACTTTAAGCATTAGAAGCTAAACAATAGATACCAAAAAAAATATGGGATTCAAGAGATAGATACCAAAAGTAGGAACTAGAATCCACTTAAATTCAAGACTTGTAGACAAATTTTCAATTTATCACAAGTGATACCAATTTAAGAGTTAAGAAATTAACTAAGGATATCAATTGATGATTCACAATTAGATTCAAAACAAGTTTTTCATAGATTTATACCAATTGTAGATCTAAAGTTAAAATCAAATCATTTTTGCAAAGAATTGATATGAATTGTAAATTCAAAAGAGATTTCTAAGAGAGATACCAATCTCTAAAATCAAAATCAATTCAATTATCTCTCTCTCTATGTGATTCACAACACCCTATTAGGGATATACTCTAATTTGAAAACTTTTTGCTCTCCCACTTAGAGCAATAATAAAATAACTTCATAAATTTCTTCCCCTATAAATTATCATTTAGCAAATAGGAGAGAATCCATAACTTTAGAGAACCATCCAATTTGAAACACAATATATACAAATTGAATGACAATCCATGGATGAATTCAAATTTAGAAGATAAATTATCTCCGCCTAGCATTATGCACAAAATCAAATAGTTGGTGAATGCTAATAATACCAAAGTGAAAATCCTTAAACAATTATATCAATTTTAGAGAAAAAAATTTCATTGATACAAAAAAAAATATAGTTTAAAAATGATACCAATTGAAGAAAAATAAATCCAATGATACCAATTTTTTTTTTTAAGATGATACATAATTGTTAAAATTCAAACTAAAGACAATGATTGATACCAATTTAAAGATTTCAAAGCAATAGAGAAATTAATGATACCAATTGAAGAAATGAAATCCAATTTCAAACATACTAATTGATATAATTTATCTTTAAAAAATATTCAAGTTAAGAAACATTTCTCTCCTCCTAAATTATTGCACATAATCAAAACATTGGTGATGGATATCCAAGATAGATACCAATTGTAGAAGTTTAAAACAAAACAATTACTGATACCAATTTAGAGAGTTCAAGCCAATGGTCATTATTGATATCAAGTTGAAAGCCAACTACAAAAGTTATTTCCTCCTTTAAAATAAAACAAATAATTTGGGGAATACAATCTGAATTATTCAAAAACAAAACAAAATTTATGTTCTCCCCCTCAATCAATGATCAAAATACAATTTATGAAAATAGAGGATACCACATTAAAATCTTTAGACTATAATAGCAATTGAAAAACAACTAAATTCATTAGAAGATTTCAAACTAAAAGAAAAGATTATGAAAGACCAATTTGAAATTTAAATACAAAGTTTTCTCCCATTTGATGAATCACACATTTTAGCCATAGCGGAAGCACAATCATCAAGATTAACACATTTATATCCAACAATTCAATATATGAGACTAGAAAACTAATTGTTGGAGGCCAAATCTCAAGCAACAAAACTAATTTAAGACAAGAATTATGCAAAATTTAACTTAGAGATACCAATTGTAAAAGTTGATACAAATTTCAACCTATAAGTACTCTATCAATATCTTTCATTCCAAATTCAAAAACATCAAAAATAAGTTCAAAGCTATGTATTGAAGAATTTGAGTCAATTCAATTTCAATCAAAAATAGAAAGGCAAATTAAGTCAATTGTCAAATCTAACCTATTTACTATTAATTCAAATTATGACGAGCAAATTTAATTTCTCCCCCATAAATCATTGATTAAAATAAAATCTATGGAGATTTTCAAAGTTTAAATCAAGAGCAGAAGCAAACTTAGCAAAATTAAAACATTTGTATTTTTCTCTCTCTATATCAATAACTAATTTTAGTCCAAGAGAGAAATACACAAGTCAAAAATTGAGTATCCAACAATCTAATCAATTCAATATATTCAAAGTAGAAGTTCACTTGTTGGAATACAATTTTCAAACTCAAAAATATCAATTGAAGATTTACATCCAATTCAAAGCAATATTTGCAATCTAGAGATCAAATTGTTGGAATACAATCTTCAATCATCAAAATGAAAACATCATGAATCATGCTCCAGGAAATCACAATCCATTAAGTGAATAGAGATTCATTCTTATGATGTCAAAAATCTAAGCTATTAATGAATCCACAATTAAGATAGATTGCCGAAAACAAACCCAATAGAGGACTAACCAATTTTAAGATCAAGGATACTATTGTGGTTTTCATGTTTATTAATATAAAATCAACAGTTGAAAACAAATTAATAATTTCTATACAAAATTACTTTTCTCCCTCTTAGTATTAATCAATTTAAAAGCAAGAGAGATTCATCAAAGTGTGGCTTAGCGGAAGCAAAATCTATCAATGACCATAATTAAAAAAAACAACATTTCAAAGCAAGTCAATGATTTCCACACAATTCTATTTTCTCCCCCTATTTTGTTATTCACATTCAATGCGAGGGAGAAATCAACAAAACATTATAATTAACAAATTTTCTACTCTTCTCCGCTTATATCAAGCTAATTTAATTCATGGGAGAAGTACATTCTCAAAAAGAGACAAAGCAATTTATTCCAAACAATCATCCAACTTAGCATCCAATAATGCAATATTTGCACTAGCATGTTCAATTTAGAGACTAAGTTGTTGGAATACAAGCTATCAAAATATAGATTGAAGGGGTAAAGACATCTCAATTCCTAGATATCAAATGAAGAAATAACCAAATTTACAACCTATGATATCTATCCATTCACTCCAAAAACAAAATCAAATTATTTCAATACAATCCTAAATCAACAAAATTAAACATCCAACACTCTTTCAAAGATATGCAATTTAGAATCCAATTGTTGGAACCATTCATCAAAATACTAATTGAATGAATAAAACATATTTCAACCTATATATATATATATATATATATATATATATATATATATATATATAT
>CM039469.1:32025955-32126771 GCA_022433065.1 Begonia loranthoides
TATATATATATATATATATATATATATATATATATATATATATATATACATATATAAAAAAAGATAAACCTAACAATGAATCCAACAAAATGTTTCACTAATCAAAGTTAAATCAACTCAAGAATCAAAAACAATTTAATCCAATTCAATTTTTGATCAAAATCTATAGTATTGATTCCCAAAAGGAATTTCAACCAATCAAAGTTTAAATAATAATTCAAATCGAATTTCACAACCAAATTTAATCAAAACAAAGAAGTTGTGTACCTCCAAGATAATTTCCATTTTTTTAAAGCATTGAAGGCATTCTTGAAGCTTCTCCCCTTTTTATTTTTGGATATCCCATTATCCAAATTCATTTAGCTCCTTCGGAGAACCTTCAACCTACAACATAATCAATTTGCCAATTTTGGTACCCAAACCATTTTGGGTCAATTTGTTATAGGTTTGGTTCCTTTTGGAACCCACACAAGTTTTGAATTCAAATTAGGTTTAGGATTTAACCTAGACTTAAATCTAGAATTCCCATCCAAGGGATAAGCAACATTTGAATTACCATTTGATTTAAATTTAGAGTTCAAATGCAAAAGATAGGCAAATTTAGATATTACATTTGAATCCAATTTAACATTCAATTTTAAAGGACAACAAAAAGATTTATGTCCAACACAATTGCAAGAATTACAAATAGATGAACTAACAAATAGATTAGTGTAATTCTTTTTCTTTGCAAAGGGTTCATAGCCAATTCCGGCTTTGTCAAATGTAACCCTTTGCGAATTTAAGAGCATATTTAAAGTTTTGCATCCATTTGTGAATTTAAGCATAATAGAGTTCAAATCATTATTCTTTGCTTTCAATTCACAAATATCAATCTCAAGAGATTCAATTTTAGCCTTTGTATCAAAACTAGATTTAGATTTAGCATTGAAAAGGCTAATTTTATCTTCACATGATTTGATACACCCATTCAGTTTATCATTCATAATTCTCAAATCACAAATCTTATGCTTATGACAATTAATAGTAGTAATCAAATCACAATTCTTAACATTCAATGAGTCAATTTCATTTTCATGTTATTTGATAGTAGATTTCAATCGAACATTCAACAATTTCAAATTGCTACAATTATGCTCAAGAGATTTAAAAGAAGCATTAGAAGCATCAATCATGCTTTTTAATTCAACAATTTCATCCTCATAAGATTTATCTAAACTATTATGCTTTTTGATCAAATTTCTATCCTCCTTTTTCAACAACTTATATTCATCTTTAAGCTCATTCAAACTTTCTAGCATTTCATGAATTAAGTCATCATTATCATCATTATTAGACTCGGAATCGCTAGAAGAGTTTGTTACCTCAATTTCTTCATTGGACATAAAGCATACGGTGGCCACTCCTCTCCTTTTTCAGAGGATGAGCTCTCTTCACTTCTAATTATTTGATTCGTGCCTGCATGTGTTAGCTCAAGTGTTTTCCATATATCATAGGCACTAACACAAGATTGAACTTTATCAAATTCATGCTTACTTAAGGCACTATACAAAAGATTCATAGCCTTAGCATTTAAGTTCCAATTATGTTTATCTACATCATTGAATTCACATGATGGTCTAGGGACATTAATCTTTTTTCAATGATTTTCTATAACTTATAATCAATGGATTGTATAAAAACTTTCATTCTACACTTTCAGATCAAATAATTATAATCATCAAAATGTGGAAGTGTAGATGTGCATTGACCTAATTCATACATGATGGAATCCATAATGTGTATATATATATAATTTCAAATCAATGATATTCAACAAATTATAGCGATGTGCACACTCTACAAAATATCACACAAAAATTTAAATACTCGCTATGATACCACTTGTGTGGTTCAAAATTCAAATAAAACATTTGGGTTTGCGATCCTTTCTGTTTGTCCCTCTTTTGTGGGCCTATGTTGTTTGAAGTTCAAATCTTGCCCTAGGATGTTGTTCGTGTCTCGGTTCCTTGTGGGTTTTTGAGCTTACCTTGTTTGTTTAGAACTTGTTGGTCCTATTGGGGCTCTGGTTCATGTTCTCTGAGTCGGTTACGTGTTGTATCCATCCTCTTGGTTTGGAGACTATTGGTTAAAGTCTCTAAATGAGCCTTATTCATGTGCGTTCCTGCGTTAGTGTAGACCTCTACGTAGGTTGTTAGAAATACTTGGTCTGGGAACTGTAGTCGTTCTATGGGTTTTCTGGAGACTGCAACAGAGGATTCCTTGACTAAGGCTCTTTCTGTTTTCGTTTAGAAATGAATTGTGTTGTCGTGATGGTCACGTGTTTGCTTTCTATTACCATCACATCCATCCTGTAAGTTAGAGTCTGACTGATGGAACAACAATGTTTCTAGTTAGTCAGAATCATGATGTCCCCTTAGGAATCGTTTCCTTAGTTTTTATTTTGCCTGTGGGTTCTTATGCTTTGGATGTGTTGGAGGATCTTAGTGTTTTGATCCTTGTACCTGGTCGTTCTGTTGGAAGGCCGTTTGATTTCGATGATAGTCCTTTATTGTTTACATTATTTAGCTTTTAGTGTCGGTTGTATTGGTGGGTTGTGAGAATCTCGTGGATACTTGACACTTTTGTTCCTCGTGTAAAGAGTTTTCCGATGCTGTAAGTTTCAACATGTTTCGAATCCACCTTTGTATAGGTGGTGTAGTCGCATGGGTCACGCACTAGTCCTTTGTGAGCATCGTGCTTGTCTGGTACGAGAAATTTGACGGATGGGATGGTGATGTTTCTGGTCGGATGTATTTTGAATCGTTTGTGTTGAAATCATTTTCCTTGGCTTCTTTGTCATACCTTAGAATTTCTGCGCTTTGGTATTTTGGGGATCATATTAGTTCGATCCCGCTCCTTGCTGATCTGTGAGGGGAGACCGTTCGGTTCAGGTTGATTATGTTCTTTTTCTATGTTGTTCTTTTCTTGTGTTGAGTGCATCAATGGGCTCTGGAAACTCGTTGATACTCGGAACTGTTGATTTTTGTATTAAGATTCTTCTGGCATTCATGGGTCTCAAGTCTTCCCAGTCACATTTTTTTTTGATACTCGGAGTCGTTCCTTCTGTAGGACGGTGTGTTTTTGATCCTTCTTAGACCTCTCTTGGAATGAAAGCTGTTGTTGGCCCTCATTTGGTAAGGTCTCTTTCTTCGTTGGGTAGTGGAACGTCGTTTTCTTTCCTCTGAGTTCCATGTAGTGTGATGTGCCACAGATTCCCTTTATTCGCAACCAAGCACGGAGTTTCTCTAATGATCTTTATTTTGTTTATTTTGAAGAGGTTCAAAGGAGAAAGAGGATGAATTACATTCATTCAATGCTCAAATATATTATGATGTTCTTCACGATGAAACATAAGTGGAAAATTAAGCACAACATTGAGAGACTTGTGGTAAATTGCAAATCAGGGATTTGACCTTTGAGGCGTATTTGGAAATTTTGACGATGTTAAATATTTTATATCAAAAGACATTCTTCATGAAAATTGTAGCTGACATCTCAAGGTTTCCAACATGGGTTAGATCGTTAAATTTGGAGTTTGGTTACTATGTCAAAATGCCCGCGAACAGAGAGCTACGTTTCTGTTTTAGAGGTTCGATTTCACCCACCCAAATTAGAAGCCCAATTCAATTTGAAGTCCGACCTTTGATTCAAGATAAAGGCACACCTAAAGAAGTGGATCTAAAGATGCCAACACATTTGCTGAATTGGCATATTGATGAGGGATCCACCAATGATAAAGAAGGGCCACAAATTTAAATTCATTCACATTAGATGAAGTTCAAATTCATTCAAATCTTTATTTAGCTTACATTCAAGTTATTTTAAAGTTTTCCTTGATAGTCTAAATTCAAGTTATTTTAAAGTTTTTCTAGATAGTTTAAATTTAAGTTATTTTAAATTTCAATTAGATAGATAAAGGTTGGTTAGAGATAACTATAAGCCAATCCTTTTCCTAGTAGAATTGTTTTCAAGGTGGTCCATTTATACCCAACAAAACTCATTAGAAATTTTTAGTTTTTAATAAATAAAAATCCCTTTTTAGCTTTGACTATTTCCTCTCTTTCTTTTGGATTGTTGAAATCTTTGTATTGAAAAACTAAAGTTCAAGTGTTGTGAGAATTACTTGATCTTTTGATTCTTGTAATTCTTCTAGCCAATTTCGATTGGTGAACAAGTTCGAAGATTGCAATCAAACTCACTCTTTTTGTTGGTGAGAATTTTCTTTTTGATTAATCAAGGAGGAGTTCTTTAGAGGAATAAAAAAATTGTAAATGAGCAATTTTTCCCCAAGCCAGCTGGTCGATCGACATATCCACATTGATCGACCGCACATCATCCATCGTCAACGAAGTTTCTGATTGACCTGCATCATTTTAGCCATAACTCAATTGTCCCTTGGAATTTGCCCACGAAATGTTGAGGGTTACTTCATAACTCATCCCTTGAGAGTGTTTCAAAATATCGCTCTGAAATTGATTGATTAGGGTTGTTTTCGTTGTAGTGGAAGTTTTCCCAGAGATTCTACGAAACTCCGAATCGTGGGCTTTTGCATCATTCCAAAGTTTCCGTTTTTGCATCATTTGAAATCAGAGCCTATTTCGACCTTATCAGCATCTTATTTGTGTCTACTTATACATTCTACATGTGGCAAGAGGCTATAATTATGATATGGATTACATGGCGGAAGAAGATTTACAAGATTCCATTCCTAATTTTAGCGGGTCCGAATGGCCAAAAGATTACATAAAATGGGAAGAACAAGTGGAAGAGGTGTTTGCTTGCCACAAATATTTGGAAAGAACCAAATTCTGTCTAGCTACTTTAGTGCTTACAAAAAATGCTAGCTTATGGTAAAAAAATCTTAAAGCTAATTGAAGCCGTGTAGGAGAACTAGACATTTGGACATGGAAAGCTATGAATAGTTTAATGAGGTATCAATTTTCACCTAACCACTATAGGCAAAAACTATTTTTGCAAGTTCAAATCCTAAAGCAAGGGACTTTATCAGTAGAGGAGTACATCACCAACTTTGAGACCTTAAAACTAAGAAGTTGCCTCGAAGAACCAAAAGACCAAATAATCGCTCATTTTGTTAAGGGTTTAAATATTGAGATCTGTAAGGTATTGGAACTACAAGTATATTGCAACATGGAAGAGGTCATACAACTAGCACTCAAGTTAGAAAGATAAGATCAACTTACTACCACATTGGAAATGATAGCTCAAAAACTTGACAATTTGAAAACAAGTTGTGCACACGCTCTACCTTCGTCTGCACAAGAACATTTTGAGATATTAGAAGAAACCCTAGAGATAGAAGAGCGGTTTGAAGAAGATGTTATATACCTCAAGATGGGCCATTATTATCTTTCGATTCACAGAGCATGAATGAAGAAAGACTCTCTGAAAGTACATGCCTTTTGAGTGAAGAGCTAACTCTATATGAGAAAAAAAGTGAAAGCTGAACACAGAGAGCAAAGTTGATTCATCGGCGAAAACTATTGAAGATGATTTATTGGTGGCAAATAATGAAGAGGAGGAACCACAAGAGGAATTATATTATATTCAAAGGGAACCCCTCAACATAAAGGTTCAAAGTGCTCTAACTCTCCAAATCTGAGAAGAGGAATCTCTAAAGGAACAAACTTTTGACATTCACTGCTTCAACAAAGACAAGGTTTGTTCTTTGATCATTGATGATAGAAGTTATGTCAACATGGGTTCTATGAATATGGTTAAAAGCTTGGCTTGGAGATATTGATACGATTAAATCCTTACAAATTACGGTGGCATATTGATAAGGAGGACATTAAAGTTTCAAATCAAATAAGCATTTATTTCTCAAGTAACAAGTACCAAGATGAATTATTATGTGATGTGATGCCTTTGAAAGCTAGTAAATTGCTCTTTGGGGAAATATGGAAAAAATAATTGGATGTTGTTGCATGATGGTTTTACTAATTATTATTCTTTGAAGATTGGCAACAAGTTTTTGGATCTACTAAGTTTTGATCAAATTGCAAGGAACCAACAACATTTGAATGTGATGAAAGCAAAAGATTTATTATTGGTTCCCAAGAGGTATGTGCCAGATGAATTGATTGCTTGGATTCTTAGAATTGGATGGATAAAGAAAAATAAGGCAATTGGTATTTATTTGAAATTTTTTTATGACAACTTTGATCATATGGATGAGGATGAGTTCTTTATTTATGATGAATATCATGTGGATATCAATTTTGGCATGTCTAGTGGGAAGACTAGGAGAGTTTTGATGAATTTAAAGTTTGTTGATGTTACGTTTGCATGCTACTTTTGGGATACAAGAACAACTTACATCTTGGGGAAGCCTCTGAATTTTATTGTTCATTACTTATCTATTTATTTTGGCAGAGAAGGCTATGGAGGAGAAAATTTAGATTTGAGGTCAAATCCTTTTCAACCCCAAGAGGATGATGTGCCACGGATTCCCTTTTTTCGCAACCAAGCATGGAGATTCTCTAATGATTTTTATTGTGTTTATTTTGAAAATGTTCAAAGGAGAAGGAGGATGAATTACATTAATCCAACATTCAAATATATTATGGTATTCTTCACGATGAAACATAAGTGGAAAATCAAGCACAAGATTGAGGGTTTTGTGGTAAATTGCAAAATTTGGAATCTGAACTTTGAGAACTATTTGGAAATTTTGATGATGTTAAATATTTTATATCAAAAAGCCTTCTTCATGAAGATTGTAGCTGACATCTCAAGGTTTCCAGAATGGGTTGGGTCATTAAATGTGAAGTTTATTTGCTATGTCAAAAGACCCGTGAACAGAGAGCTACATTTCTATTTAAGAGGCCCAATTTCACTTACCCAAATTAGAAGCCCAATTCAATTTGAAGTCCAACATTTGATTCAAGATGAAGGTACACCTAAAGAAGTGGATATAGAGATGCTAACACGTGTGCTTAATTGGCCTATTGATGAAGGATTCACCAATGATAAAGAAGGGCCACAAATTTAAATTTATTCAAATTAGAATGAAGTTCAAATTCATTCAAATCTTTATTTAGCTTACATTTTAGTTATTTGAAAGTTTTCCTAGATAGTTTAAATTCAAGTTATTTTAAGTTTTCCTAGATAGTTTAAATTATGTTATTTTAAATTTTAATTAGATAGATAAAGGTTGGTTAGGGATAACTATAAGCCAATCATTTTTCTAGTAGAATTGTTTTCAAGGTGGGCTATTTTTACCCCAGCAAAACTCATTACAAGTTTTTAGTTTTTGATAAATAAAAATCCCTTTTAGTTTTGGCTATTTCCTCTCTTTCTCCAGAATTGTTGAAATCCTTGTGATTGAAAAACTAAAGTTCAAGTGTTGTGAGAATTACTTGATCTTTTGATTCTTGCAATTCTTCTAGCCAATTTCGATTGGTGAATAAGTTCGAAGATTGCAATCAAACTCACTTTGTTTGTTGGTGAGAATTCTCTTTTTGATTCATTAAGGAGGATTTTTTTGGAGGAATAGAAAAATTATAAAGGAGCAATTTTTCCTCAAGCCAATTGGTCGATCGATATATATATATTGATCGATCGCCCATCATCCATCGTCAACGTAGTTTTTGATTGACTTGCATCATTTTTGCCATAACTCCATCGTCCCTTGGAATTTGCCCATTAAATTTTGAGGGTTACTTTATTACTCATCCCTTGACATTGTGTCAAAATATCTTGCTGAAATTCATTGATTATGGTTGTTTTCGTTGTTGTGGAAAACTTCGAATTGTGGTCTTTCGCATCGTTCCAAAGCTTCCATTTTGGCATCATTATGGCAGTTGCTTCCTTTTTGGCAGTGGCATGGGTGGTCATTGGAGTTGAAGCTAGGTGGCGATTTCTATTGGTCGGTTGAGTGATATTATTGCTAGGTTAGGTTCCATGTTGTCGGTTGACTAGGAACATGGGTTTCACTTCTCAATGGACTAGCGGCGTGTCCCTCGACCAGGAAATCTAGTTCTCCGGTGGCTTACTTTCGACCTCTGAGTTGACCTTGTCAGTGTTGTGTGGAAGTTTTATGTCAGATTTGGGAAATCTGAGACCCTGGTTATGGGGTTGTTTCTTTCGAGGGTTGTTGGCGTACCTCGTGGTTTGTACTTTGTTTTGCTCGTTTTCGTCAAAAATCATGTGTTGTGACAAGTGGTGTTATCCTTCAAACTCTGTTTGTTGTCTGTCAGAGCCTACCACTTCTCTGTGTGGATCGAGGTGTGTTTCCTTGGAGGAGTGTGTTTTCCTTGCTGTTCGATTGGCCTTGTCGCTTGCCCTTGTAGTTTTGCATAGTTGTCCTGATGCTGCCAGCCTTGGTTTGCTGGGCATCTCTTGGTGTCAGCTTCACATTTCTTGTTATGGGATTGAGCATTTTGCGTTTTCGGTCTTACCCTTTGGTTTGACCAGTGTCAGTTGCCTTTGTGGTTCGTGTTGTTGTTCCAAAGTTAATGTTCTTAATTTCACTAGTGTTCTGGTGTGGGTTCCTATTTGGAGTTGGTCGTTCCTCGTTCTGGTTTTACCTTTTGGGTTTGACTAGGGTTCATTTTTTTTTGTGGATGTCAGTTTCAGATTATATACTTGTAGTGTTTTATTCGAAGTCTTGGCTAAATCCTCTAGAATTACGTGCGCTCGGTAGCAACAGATGCCTAAAGCCACGCTAGAATTCATGGATTTCTGAGCCCTGTTGGCTTTTCGGTCCATGTTAGGGTCATTTTTCTTGTTCAACTCGTTGTTGTCCGTATGGGACATGATGCGTGTCGGGTTTGTGTTGGATGTTTTGGTTCAGATGCACTTTGTGTTTAAGTGCCGATTGTTGTGTGGACCATATTTGATAGTTCCTGACTGGTGTAGCATCAGGCGGTCTGCTTTGGTGTATCAGACACTTGGTTCCGATAGTCTTCTAGTCCGTCAAGGCAAGGGGTTACCCATGAGTCCACAAGATTTGGTATTAGTTGGACATTTGATTAGCTGACCTTTCTTTGGTTTTGATGTGAAGTCCTATTCCGCGTTTCCATTAGGAGTCTTTTGCGCTATGCAAAACTTGAATTCTCTCTTGTTGGGCTTTGTGCTTGGACAACATGAGGCCAGAGAATGTTGTGTGGTTGTGATCTCGATTTAGAGTATTGCTCATGCGTGGAGAGCATTTTAACAGACACTCTAAACCTAAGTACAACTGGTGTCTTTTCACCTTCCAGTTTTTGACGTGTTCCGGTTGAGGAAATTCATTGAGTCATGTCTCGGGTGTTATGGAGACTCCACATCTGTTTGATGTTAGTTAGTCACTATAATTAGTTGAACAACCTCACTTATCTTTTGTTAGGTCATGTCGGTCCTTTTATTTGTAATAGTTTTGTTTGTTGAACGATCGATTGGGTCATCCCTTTTGTTTTTGTTCGGGTGACATTTCCTTGCCCTTGTGATTTTCTTAGTGCACGTGAACTTGATTCGTTTCACAATGGTTTCTTTCGGTGTCAGTTTCGAACTCATTCTTAGGTTTTCATTATCCTCTAGGCTTGAGGGAATCCCTAGATGTAGGCAATCAAGTTCTTTCGAGGAGATTCTCTTGATTCTTGTGCTTTGGGTATCACACTGAGTAGCGAGTTTTATAGAATTTGTGTTTTTTGGGTTTGTTTTAAATTTTGAGACAATTTCTTTTAAGGTGGTTAAGATATAAAATTCTAGATTCTTAAATGATTTTAAAATTCTACATGTAAATTTTTCACGTAATTTTTGGTCAAGTGTTGAAAGTTGACTCGTTTTGTTGCTTAGCGGCCACGTGTGCGAAATCGGTCAAATTTGGTTTTTCCGAGCAGTAATTCAATTTTGGAAATATTTTTGATATGTTATTTCGAAGAAAGGTTTATTTCCAGTTAGTGTTTTAAATGAGTCGTGTTTTAAATTGGATTTAAGTAATATATAAATAATTTTAATATATATATATATATTTTATATATGTGAAGAAGTCTTCTTCTTCACGATGAATGACCAAGAAGAGATAGAGAGGAGAGGGAAGGAGGAGCTAGATCGGATTGGTTTTGACTTCCGACTTCGGATTCGTGTAACCGTCATCCTCGTGTGCAACCTTGGTGAAGGCGATCTGCAAATCAATAAGTTTTTCTCCTCATTTTACTGTTTGAAGTTAGAGTTTGTTTGG
This sequence comes from Begonia loranthoides, assembly GCA_022433065.1. Lineage (NCBI taxonomy): Eukaryota > Viridiplantae > Streptophyta > Magnoliopsida > Cucurbitales > Begoniaceae > Begonia > Begonia loranthoides. The sequence continues at coordinate 32,036,181 of CM039469.1, forward strand.
ACTTTGGATTTGAGCTAGGAAACTCAAATCTGAAGAAAATTTTAGTTGTCATTGGTAGATTTGGAGTCTAAATAGGGTTATTTGTTGTTAGAAGTCAAAAAATTGGGCAGAAACGCAGAAAAACTACAGTTTATTGCGATTTTTGATTGATTAGTGGTCGATTGGGAGGGGTCCTAGTTGATCGGTGATGAACCGGAAGAAGGCCTGATTGATTTATAAATCGACCAGTGCTTCACTTGTCGATCAGCAATCGACCAGTTCGATCAACCTGTGCTTCACAGGTTGGTCAGGGATTTAACATCCCATTTCCGTTTATGCATTTTTCATAAAATTTTGAACATTTTGAAAACCCATTTAAAATATACTTAATTGAAAAACATCAGAGTATGTTACGCGGAATAAAAACATTTAACTGTCTATAGAAATAATACAATTAAATACTTAAAATACATAATAAAGTTTTTTATGCCATTTAAACAACTTTTATTCATTAGAGCTATAACCCCCGAGGTCGTTCCGCGCATGATAACACAAGCTTGCATCGCATCACACTTCTTACACATTCACCTCATTTGGTTCACAATCCATACCTACATCACAAAAAGAATAATGAGCTTATTGCCCAGTAAGCAATAAATGAAATGCAACTATAACCTCTATGACAACTCTACATGCTTAAGTCTGGTATATCCATAAGCTGGGTGAGAGCAACCTCTTAGTCTCCAAACCCACCACTTGGATTCATTTTTACGTAGAGAAACCTCTTCAGTCTCTGAACTTACTAAAACCGAGTCCACATACATTTATATTTATTTACCATTTGGAGTGAGAGCAACCTCTTCAGTCTCCAAACTCACCTACCCGTTGAGTAAGGGCTACCTCTTTAGTTTCTGAACTTACCCAAAGAAGTTGTTTTCTACGTGTGAGCAACCTCTTAAGTCTCCAAAACCATGTAGAAAAAACCATTATTATCTTCGTTATTAAGTCCGTGCAATGCATGATATGCAATCCTAAGACATGCTTATATGAATGCCACACAACAGTTCATATATCACAAACAATATTGCAAACAATTATCAAACAATGAATACAATTATGCTTCAACTATAATTTAATACTAAACATACTTTTACTAAACTATTATCGAGCATGAAATTAATCTGTTTCATAACTAACTAAAGTGACCTTCGTATCACTTTTAATATTCCACCTTTTCTATCAATTCATATCAAAATAATTGTCTCTGTACAATTTCTAACTAATGATCATGGTAACTATTTCGTACATAATAACATTATCCCTCTTAGAGCCTTAATAATTACTAACTATTCTAATACAATTAATTACCATCATTCTAAATCATGCAGGAAGCATTATGGAAAATATTAACTTAAGTAAAATATTCATTGACAATCTATTCATAAACAAAAGTATTCTATTTACATCCAGATTAACACTAAAGGAACAAAACAGATTAAATAAACTAAATAATAGGGAATGAAAACATATTATCTGCGTATGAATGCACATTCTTTTTCATGGTTGATTTCCTATGAACTCTCTACTACCATTTAAATTTACTTGGCTAAAGTATACAGAGAGCATAATAGTTGCAAGATCATTACCAAATATCAACATGCAGAGAACAACAAGGAAAGCAGTAGCGACACATTACAGAAAACAATGACAAGTAATTCATTTCTTCCTCACCATTGATCTTTGACCTGAATAACTATTAGCAACTAATAAAGCATGAAATAACAGAGTTCTTATCAAGGAAAAACATGCAGAAAAACCATTCTATCTCTTGAACTAATGTCTCTAGAGAACAAACAATGAAAACTACAGCACATAACACAAAAAAACACATGGCAAACATCCTACTCTTGCGATGTAGGTCCTTTCAGATTAAGCACACCCTTTATTTCTTACCTCATGTGTCTCTTCTCTTCACTTTCCTCAGTAGTGATCCTCTTCTTCGTCAACAGCAACTCACAGAGTAGTTCTCTCTCTCACTATTTTTTCCAGAAAGAAAAACTTCAAACTCATACGTCTTATCTATATACCTCAAACAACCCTCCAGCTTCCCTACGAAGGTGAATAGTCGAGAATAAAGATGCTTGGATGCCCACTGAAGCATCAAGAGCCAAAGATTTCCATTTCTAGCGATTAAGTATAGCTTCCAGAAGGTGTTTTAAATGGCGGTCGATCAATTTAACTCTTGGATGATCGACTACCCATTCACTGAACGACTGCCAATATTTGCTTCAGATAACGCCGACTGATCGCGCTAGTCGATCGATGAAGTAGCAGATCAACCGCCGCGATCGACCGCCGTGATCGACCGCCAACATCTTCTGTCACAATTCATCCTATTTTATTTTGTTTTAACTCCTTAATTTTATTATTAAATCCTTATTTTCTAGCAATAAATAATAACATCCCTATAATTCCAACACACTTCAACACTTTATTCTTCATAAAAAAAATACCAATGATAAAGTGTGACAGATTGACAAAGACCAACATACTACATTTTCACTTAATCCAAATATTTATATGAAACTAAATACCCCAGTATTGCAAGGGATCGACCAGAAAGGGAATTTCAATCCCCGTTTTGTCACGGATGAGCTGTTGTGCATAGGTTCGTTTCCTAGACTTGACATAGGTCCCTTCCATCTATCTTTGCTACTCATTGTTGGAAATTCTTGTCCGTTGATAAGGTTGCAGGCTCTATTTGGTTTATGGATTACGAGTCAGCTTTCCACTAAAGTCATACTCGATTGACTTTAGATAAGTCCCTCGACTGTTGAGTTTTTTATTGTTACGACATGTCTTTTCAATCGTTATGAGGTCCTGGTTGACCATCGACGTGTCTCGTTGACACTAGATGGTCCTGGTGGACTATTGTTGAGTATGTTTGAGGTTACGAGGTTCTGGTTGACCTTTATTTTTCCTAGAGGACTGTTGAGTGGTCTCGGTTGACCACTATGATGCCTTGTCGTCGATGGGTGGGTTTGAATGACTTCAAATATGTCTTCTCGACTACTAAGTGGATTAGGTCAAGGCAATTGTGTTCCATCTTCCATCACCTTGTCTTGTAGATCGGTGGGACTTTGTGGTTTTCCATTAGGGTGCTGGGTCGACCTTGGTTCTATTTTGGTTGACTGCACCATTTGTTCTCAGAGTGGGTTTACCAAACTCCATTTCGCTTTGTAAGCCATACCTTGTTCTTAATTGTGTAGATTCTCAGTTTGAGGTGTAAGGAACCCGTCTTTCCTCGTTTGAGCTGGGAAGTCTTGTGTTAATCCTTCCGGTCGGGGTTGGTTTCCAGTTTAGGAACTTGTTATATTCCTAGATTTGATTTCCAGTTTGGGACTAGTGGTTGTCCCTAGAAATCATCTTGAATTTCGAGTCTCATTTGAGACTTCTTTTTTATCCCTTGTATGTTTGTTGGGATGTTGACATCGGCCTTATTATAGGTTCTGGAGATGTTAGTGGTGAGACCTTCCTTTTGATAGCGTGTTGAGCTAGCTAGTCAGTAAGCATATCGTGGTCGTCATCGAGGTAGGGATCTTTATAATTTTTGCACTGCATTGCATCATATTTTCAAACTGCTATTTTGTAAGATACCACACCTTGAAAGCCTAACAAGGACTGTTTCGATAGCACGTCTGTTTATATATATATATATATATATATATATATATATATATATATATATATATATATATATATATATATATATATATATATATATATATATATGTTTTCTCACATTTTCTTTATCGTATATGGTATACTATTGATTCTGTGCACATTGATGGTTTGATATCTGTGCAAATGTGTTGGGACCTCTTGATACTTTAGGTACTCTAGCGCCAAAGCATCATGAGGCTATCTCGTTTAATCTTCTACTACAAGAAGATTGGTTGTTTGGGCATTGGTGATAGGGCATTGGTGATAGGGCATTGGTGACATGTCTTCAGGTTTTGAGCCTTAGAAGTTAAAATGGAGATGGGGCGGTGATGACCCGTCCTTGGGTTGGGTTTCGATCCCTAGAACCTAGCCAAGGTATTTAGTCACACAGATTGAAGGTTATCAGTCGTTGAGACTTGCCTATCCTAGTACCGTTCCTTTGACAGGTGGCTTGACGGCTTGTAACTCTACTTGTTGGTAACCCTCGTCAATTTAGAACATATAGATATTTTAGTTGAGAAGCAGTCTATCGCAAACAACCTTATCCATTATTTTGATTATTCGGATCGTATCGACATTGAGCTACGACTCGTTGACACATCTGGGAGACGTTCTGGATCTTTGGATCACCGTCTTTTTTGTTTTCTTCTGCATCATGAGGTGTTGCTATCGACAGATTGTAATACCCCAAAACTATTTTCCTCGTAAATCTGATGTAATTAAAACTATGGAGATATATGGATGTTACATTGCGTAGTTGTACTTGTCGAATTATGATGTGTATGCATGAGAGAATATTATGGGATAAAAGTTTAGTGGGAAAATGTGAAGGAAATGGAATTTTGGCCTATTCGGACGCATGGGGACGACCTTGCGGACATGAAGTGTTGTCCGTAAAATAAATGGAGAATCGACCAAACCTTGGGACAACTTGGGACGCTATCCCGCGTCCTAACTTCACCATGTCGTGGACCTTCGGACGCTCGCGGACGAGGTAAGGCCTCGTCCAATTTGCCTCTGTCCAATTTATGGACATATGCGGATGCGTGCAGACGCTTTATGCGGACGCCATAACGTGTCTGAACATCAACTGCAGGCGGTACGGATGAGGGTGGGGACGCTGATTCCCGTATGCAATCAAAATTATGCCTATAGAATTTAACTCATGCGGACAAATGCGGACGAGATCTATGCATCCGCACTCATATGGAAGATCGTAGATCTACATTAGGAAACAATTTAAAATCAAAAGAAAACAATGCGTAGCCAATAAAAATGCAACCTCTCGACACTGAATCACACAGCCAGGCCCGACGAATAGGGATTTGTCTTCCTACGCCTTCCCTACTGGAGGTACATGTAGTTTCCCAAGGAAACGAGTTAACCCCATTATCTTCAGTCCCTTCTTCTTCTCCCTTCACTTTTTCACCCCTGAAGGAGTTCCTGCGTGGAGGCCAAGGGATTCAGTCTTCCGTGAGAAGGCTTCATCGATAAGGTAAGGAGTGGGGTAGTCCTTAGTCCTTGGCCATGTGGAGGCCCTACACCCAAGTAAAAGTGTGTGTGTGTGCGTATAGTCCTTCTCTTATAGATTTAATCTTGTAGCCCTATTAGTGGTCGTAAATTTCCGTAAACCTTTGCTAATACTCTGTTGGATGCCCTGTTTTGTAGTTGTTTCCTGCATATCTACTGTTAGTTCACTCCAATGTTTGATTTACTTTCACTGAGGATTTGTCTGCTTTGTTGAGAATGAAGGAAAAGTAAGAACTATAGAATGTACGAATCACTGAATCTATTAAGGATGAACGTAAGTGAAATGTAGGAACAATGACCCTAATATGTGATTATATGGTTGTGTATTATTGATTTATTATGGTAGCTTTTGTCCTACCATTCAGCTTATATTGATTTTGAATATATGTCACTGATATGTCGCTCTACTTTAGCCACTTTACTCCATTCTGTAGCTAGTTTCGTTTAGACGTTGAGAGCATAATTCGTTGTTCCATTTCATCATTCATGAACTGCTGTTTACTATCGTTAGGGAGCATGTTCTGTAGTTCCATTCTGTTTCATTACACGCTGCCATTTATTTGCCGTATAAAAATCATGAACTGTGAATCATGTATGTATGCTTTGATTTGCTATTGCGTATCGTGGTTACTGTCGAAATGTTATTCACATATGCACGTTTCATCCGGTTGTTCATAGTCATTTAAGGAGCACGATTTGCTGTTTTGTTTTGCTATTTACGACTAATGTTTATAGTTGTTTTAAGAAGCATGTGCCACTTTTTGTTCATTATGGCTCACTGCTGCTCTTAGTTGTTTAAGAAATATGTTTCGTCGTCCCATTTCGATATTATTACTGCCGTTTATAGTTGTTTTTAAGAGTACGTTCGCTGTCATTTTTTCGTTATTGCTTACTGCTGTCGAATATATTCGTTTAGTGGATGTTGAGAGCATGATTAGCTTCTATTTCATTGCTATATGCTGCTGTTAATTTCATAGTATGGAGCATGCTCTATTATTATTTTAATTAGATGGTAAGAGCATGATTAGCTTCTATCTCGTTACTATACGCTGCTATTATCTTCATAGTATAAAGCATGTGCTATTATTCATTTATTTGGATGTTAAGAGCATGATTAGCTTTTATTTCGTTACTATACGCTGCTGTCATCTTCATAGTATAAAGCATGTGCTATTATTAGTTTATTTGGATGTTGGGAGCATGAATTACCTTTACTTCATCGCTATACGCCACTGTTATCATCATTGTATGAAAGCATGTTCTATTATTCATTATAGTGAGTGTTAAGAGCATGTTTAGCCTCTATGTAGTTGTTATGTAGTTGCTATATATGTCTCTTCATTCTCCTTACTTGTTTTAAATTCTGCCATTTAATTATTGATTTGACAATCTTCAATTGCCGTCACTTACGTTCCGTGTATGCGCTATTTAATTTGAAAGTGTTATCCTGCATTCATGATAATAGGAACCAAGTAGGGGGTCCCACCTTGGTAGTGGTACCCATACATGCATGAGTGAGAAAAAACGCTAAGAAAAGAATGTTCAGGATGGGCGGGATGCACCTATCACTGAAGGAAACCCTGAAGGCGGGATACACCTGAAGGGAAAAGAAAAGGGAGTTGGGTAGATGGGTAGTTCGGATCTGGCCTAACAGTTAGGATACTCTCTCACTTAGTCGAGAAGGGACTAGTGTGCACACTGGAGGTTAGAATCTGATCAAACTAGGCCATCTCAAAGGACAACCTCCAATCTCCAGCTAGAAGTACGAGTAAGGAACAAACGAACCCACGACGTAAAAAAAAATTTGGATTGGGTGGTGCCCATTCCAAAAAGGAACTAAAGAGAGGCATATGCAATTGTATTAACCTACTTCCTTATTGGGCTTGAAGCTCACATCCTTACTTGTGGTGTAGGTAATGAGATGGTCGTACCAAGAGCAGCAGAGGAGGCCATTACCATGGAGCCTGCGGTGTATCCGGAGGAGACGCAACCCGAGTAGTAATATGGCAACAGGGGAAGAAGGAAGATGTAATTTTGTAAGGGTTTAACGACAAACTTGTTTCGTAAACATTTAATTCTATCCTAACCCTTATTTGAGTATCTATTCTTAATATTAAGTAAGTTACATTTTGAACCCTAAACTTTGGATTTTAGTTAATGTTTTAAGTGATGTTTTAATTACGTTTCCGCTAACTTCTACAATTATAGTCCTTCTATGATTTGATTAACGGTTTTAAGTAAGTTAGTGATGATCGGATTTTGTTAAGGGACTCTGATTTTCTAAATTGAGAAGATTTTTAAATGACGAATTTGAGTTATGCACCAAAATCTTAAATTTTAACGCATTTTAAGAAAACAAAAAATTTGGGTCATTACACAGATAGCCACCTATTCTTTGATTAGTGTCAGATGGGTTCTTGTGTGACCATCCCTTTTCACTGATGACGTTTTCTGTGAAAAACCATGTTGAAATATTTTGTGATATAACTGTCTGTGTATACAACGAGTTTTGATGAAGCCACATCGAGGGCCATGGGCTACTTTAAATAAAATGATAAAGAGGTTTTAAATATTTTAAATCCATGTACGGTAAATGAGAAGCATGAAATGGTTTTAAAAAAGAAAAGAAAAATAGTTTTCAGCATGCATTGCATGTAGTATTGATTTCCCTACTGAGTTTGTCACTCACCTCTTAGACTCTATTTTTCCTAGGTTAAGGTGTAGGCTTAGTGCATGGGGTTTGCACATGTCGTCGTGGAGCATTGTTGGTACCTCTTTAGTGGGTGTAACGATCTTCCCATGAATGGGTAGATGTTTGTCGGTTCAATCCCTTCGTCTCTAGTACGCTTGGAGTATGTAGTTTTGGTGTTGTTTGATTTAATTCATGCATAATACATTTCTTTATTTATATTATCATGTCTCTAGTTGATGACTCTGTGGACCCCAACCCATGTGATTTGGGTTTAGGCTCAATTTTTCTGTTAAGACTTCCGCCTTTTTTATGTGTTGGGTTGGGTAATTGGGTCCTTCACGGGGGATCGAGTCGCCATACCTGGTGGTTCTGTTAGGCCTGCCTCCGATTTGTGACAAGCCAAAACTTAGGTTGTTAGTGGAAGAATTAATTGAAACACAAATTAATAGCCCACATGAAAAGAGCCAAGGTCCATATAGTCCATACAGCTGTGAAAGGATAGAGAAAAGTAGGATTTATATTGTTATGGACGCATGCGGACGAGAGGTGAGGATGAGAATTCGTCGTCCGCATGTGTATAATGTGGCTGCCTTAGGATTTGGGATGAAGTGAGGATGAGAAAGGCGTCCTAATGTGTCTGAATGTGGACTTTCGGGCGCATGCAGTCGAGAAGTGTTGTTCGCAAGTGCTTAGCCACATCACCCTTAAGCTTAGGACGACTCAGGACGTGATATCTCATCTTGACTTCACGGTGCTGTGGAGTTGCGGACGAGGTCCCAGATGATGTAGACGAGAGATGCTTCATCCGCATCAAATCTATCCAAGTCTGAAGACTTCCAGACGAGTCCGGACGAGTGTAGACTAGGTCTCGCCTTGTCTGATTTGCCTCTGTCTGATTTTGGGACACTTTGGACGACACACAGACGCTGGTGCGGATGCCATATCTTGTCTGTAAGTTGCCTGCTGATGGTACGGACTGGGGCAAGGACGCCATTCCTCGTCCGAGAGCGCGATTTAGCCTGTGAGATTTAGCCTTGTGGACTAATGCGGACGAAGCCTATGCGTTTGCACTCGTTCGAATTAGCCCAGACCTTCGATTCAAATACGATCAAAATGATGAAAAACGTAGGGTAGCCATTGAGTGTCGGCAGGGAATGACCCATCCCCACCCTCCTGCGTAGGGAGAGGACCTCCTCTGCCCCCTTCAGCTACGGTTTGTCCCTCCACCCTGGTAATAGCTTCCTCCTTCTCTTCCATTTAATTTTCAGTTCCTCTTTTCTTCCTACAAAAAGGAAACTCCTACGAGAGAGGTTCCAAAGAATGAGTGAGAGCTGCGAGAAAGGGAGGGTCCAAGAGAGAGCTTCCTGTGAGTGGTGAGTCCCATCCATGTGAAGTGAGGGTGAGCTAAGGTGAGCTGTTGTGAGCTGGTTGAGGAACCGTGAACTGTGAGCTGGAGCTTGGAACTGGAACTACTGTGAGCTGAGGGAGATTGAAGAGTGATGTCCCTGAGATAATCCACCAAATTAGGTAAGCAATTAGGGGTATCTTGGCCATGTGGAGGCCCTACACCGCAAGTAGAGTGTGTGGCTTTATGTTAGTGTTCCTAAAATGCTTACTGCTAGTTGTTGAGTAGTTGTGTGTTAGATGATAATGCCTTGAATGAGTATCGTGAATATTTCCCCTTTTGATGTTGGATTATTTTCATATTATTCTTTACTAATTCTTGGTTTTTCAAATTCCTCAAAATTCTTATTTTATTTTATTATCTATAAAATTAGTTTTTTTTTTATTTAATCTTTTGTAATTCCTAACACTTATTTATTAATTCTACTATTTCAATTCTTTCATTAAAATTCTCCAATTAATAATAATTAATCTATTAAATTCTAAATTATTGTAGTTACCTAATTAAAAATTTTTCTGAAAATTTTGGGTATTACATAATCCACATAGGGAGAGATGGTGTTGAGGGTAAAGTCATGATGGTCAGATGCTCGTCTTCTATGATCATCACCCTCGTTCTGTAAGAAGAGTCTAATTGTTGGTACAACAATGATTCTGGTTAGTTGAAATCTGAATATCCATTTTGGAATAATTCTCCTTGGCTTCTTCGTCATTCATAAGGGTTACTATGCTTTGGTATGTCAAAAGGGTCACAATGGTTTGATCATTGTTCCATGTCAATTAGCCTGAAGGCTATTTGGTTCAAATTAGGCATGTCCTTTTGCTTCTGTTATTTCTTTTTCGTGTTGGGTCTAGTGGTGGGCTTTGGGATCCCCCTTGATACTAGACATTGTCACTTTTCATATGTAGAACCTTCCTGCATTTGTAGGTTTCAATTTGTTGCGATTAATGTTAGTTTTTTGTGCTCCAAATCATTCTTTCACTAGGACAATTAGTTTCAAATCCTTCCAAGAGTTAAAGTAAGATGAGAGCTGTTGTTGGTCCTCATCTAATGCGAGTCTTGCATATTGCTAGAAGAGTGGATCATCATCTATCCTTTGGATTTCACGTCGTGTAATTAATATTTTCTTGGAAATTGTGTAGGTGGTTGTTAGAGTTGGAGTTGTGTGGTAATTTTCATTGATCGACTTAGTTTGATGGAACCACTGGGCTAGGTCCATTTGGTTGGTTGACTAGGAATGTGGGCTACACTTCCTAATGGACAAGTTGGTGTGTCACTCAACCAGGAGGTTTGGTTTTGCTGTGGTTTAATTCTGACCTCTACCTTGATCTTCACTATGTCTTACAGAATGTTAGAGTAGGATTTGAGGATTTAAGATCCTAGTTATAAGAGTTTTTTGTATGGGGGTTGTTCGCTAGTATAGGTCCTAGTTGATTGCATTTGACACTATTGTGTTGTGGCGAGGGTGGTGTTACCTGTTGAGGCTCTATTTTGTTTTCTCTACAAATCCCATCATTTTTTAAGGTGGAGTGAATGTCTGTACCTAGGGATAGGTAAATTTTCTAGGTTGTTTGATAATATTCTTCATTTGTCCTCCTAAGTTTGAACTGTAGTTCTGATCCTTCTAGTTGTTGATTCGCTGGAGGATATCCTTTGGTGGCTTTTTTTTTTGTAGTTTAGGCGTCTTGTATTCCCTGTCTTACACTTTGATTTAACCAATGCCAAACTTACTTCATGGGTGTCATAAATTATGTCTTCACTCAATTAGATTGACTTTCTTATCCTTCATCGTCAGGGTTCCAAAGTCCTTAATGCTCGATAGCAACTTGGGAGGTCTTGTGTCGTGTACTGTTGTGGATGTTAAGTGCCTGTCTACGTCGAGTTAGATTGTGAGAGGAAGGTTTTTGGATAACGGTGTTGGGTTTGAGCTTGGGGTGTCCCCTCTAGTGTTTAGTCAATCCTACTAAGGTTATGTTCAATAAATGGTGGTAGGTGTCTAGAACCATGCTAGAAAATTCATGGATTGCTTAGCTTTGTTAGTTGTACGATCCTTATTAGGATTCATTTCTTTGTTGGTTCCATTGTAAACCAAGTAGAGCAAGAAGTGTGTCAAATTTGTGTTGGATGGTTTGGTCAAGGTGCACTTGGGGAGATTAAAGTGCAGATTGTTTAGTGTACCACATCTAACAATTCCTAACTGAGAGCAGCATTAGGCAATATTAACACATATAGCCATTAATAATAAATCTCCAATAATAAATTCCCACTTCAAACTATAAACAGTGAGTAACCCTCGTCTAATACTGTCCAATCAACTTAATAGTTATAATCTTCAACTACTATTCTTTAAATTATTTCTAACATTATCCAACAACTTATCACTTCACTCATTGCTAACAAGTCTATCTAATTCCTAATTATAGTATTATTTCCCAAATCTATTATCTTGAACCATAACGTCAACTATGACAGGAAATTGAAACCAACTTAGCATAATATTAACCCAACAATTCCACTACAAATTGTTACTCAAACAGAAGCATTATCCAAATTCATTAACAATCAATGCAACCAAGGCCACAATATTCCAACAATCATCGATTCAACCCAATAATTACTCTAATATTTTCCACTTCATACCAACAGAATAATAATTAGATCCCATTATACACTCACCAATCTTGGCAGTATCACAAACCCAAAACAGCATGTTTTCATCAATAAAACATGGTAAAAGAACCATACCTGAAGAACCCGAAACTTGAAGAATCCAAAAGACAGAAAGATGAAACTTTTCCTTTACTTGTATTCTCCTTTCTTCCTAAACCATCTGAACTCTCTGTCTCTCTCACTAAATTATTTCTCCATTTCTCACTTTCCAAAAACTTTAGAAGCTCACAATCTCCTTTACGGTTTCATCTTCCCACGGCTTCTCTCTTTTCCAAAACATAGAACCCTCTCTGTAATAACTCTCAGACTCTCTCACTCTAAAACTCAACTCCAGAATTCCTCTCGGCCATTGTTTCTCTTCTCTGTAAACCTTTTCACTTTCTCCAAAACTTTTAGAACTTCTTTGCAACTCCACACCCTCACGGTCTCCATCCTTTCTCGGCCACCCTCTCTCCTTCTCTCACAAAAACTCACAACAAGGCAGCATCAGCCACCCTTTCTCCCTCACATAAAATCACCAGAGTCTTCCCACATCTTTCCAAAACTTCTTCGCATCATCTGGCACCCACAATTTATAGGCCGTAAGAATCAACTCTTCAACGTCTAAGTCAAGACAAAAGGCCAAAGGAGGCAACCCTTCAGCATCTAGACTCTTCAAATGCCAACTCCAGAAGTTTCCAGCGACAACATTACCATTCTAAGTGACCATTCACTCATCGGTCAATCGATTCATCTTTGGTTGATCGACCGCTAGTCAATCAATCAGCCACAGATTCCTTCTTCAAAATCAGCAGTTGATCGCACCGGTCGATCGTTTCCTTTAGACGATCGACCGCCAATCATCCTAAACGTTTCCTACTTCAAATGTCGATCGATCGATTTCCATCAGTGGACGATCGACCGCCATTTCCCTTCAATCAACTGCCATTTAGAATATTCACATAAATTCTGTAATATTCTCAATATCACGTGAATATTATATCTTCAACCTCCATAAATCTATATAGTATACACTTAATAACCCATAATTCACTTTCCCAAATTATTCTAACCTAAATTCTTCTATACTTTTGTGCATAAGTCACATTTCCTCCATCACTTTATTCTAAACCTAATATATCCATGAATATTATCAACAACCTTATTATATCCAAATATATTTTCTCTTACCAATACCAAGTCTATCACTTCCAAATTTCGCAGATTATAATAATCTTATCTAACTTTAAATATCATCAAACAATTCCCCAATCATCCTCAATCCTTCCCTTAAGCTAATGATGAACATAATGGGGTATCATAATTCACTTTTTCAAATACGTTTCACTCGACTAATATCTCCAATTACCCAAGTTAATTCCAATAATTCTTAAATCATACTCTTAGACTTAATATTAATATAACATGGGGTATCATAATTCACTTCATCCAAACATGTTTCTCTTGGTCAATACCTTAATCGTCCATTTTAGCTCCAAATACTGCATAATTATTACTTAAGTCGTATCCTTAGGATAACAAAAATTCATGATATTACATCTAAACCCTAGGAAGCATCATCACCTTCCTAATCTCATTTTTTGCATATCGCACAGACCTCCATCTCCATGCAGCAGGAGACGTACTGAGGATAGCCTCATGATACTTTGGTACTGAGACCATCCAAAGTATCATGAGGATTCATCGCCCCAAATCAGATATCACATACCATGAAAACTATATTCACGAAAATAAATGTGCAAAACTCCTGTACATACGTATAATAAAATCAGACGTGTTGTGTAACAATCCCCATCCATTTTTGCATATGTGGTAATCTAAAAAATGTTAGTTTTAAAAACCATGGTATGTGAATGCAAAGCATGTAGGTATAAAACTCCTACCTCGACGACAGTCTCTCATTTTATCTAAAGGAGCAGTAACCTCTAGTATCGACTCGAAGTCCACAAACTTGTTTGAGCCTAAAACATATCAGTGGACAAACACTCTTGTCAGTGGTTTTCAAGAAACAGGGGTAAGGGTCTTATATTGGTCTAGGAACCCAACCGACGTGTAAATGACTCATCTAATAACCTAAACAAAATTCTCTAGAGAGTGAGTATCAAATACCCTTAAGAGTCCTTCTCAACTTAAACAGAATCTTCTATGTATCCTAACAAAATCCTCAAACTTCATCCTTTAGTAAACATCCATAGTGTACCTACTATATCTAACAGTTCCAGAAAAACAACATTTACATTGGATTAAGCGTAACGTTTAATGTAAGCATCACAGAAAAGTGACATTCTCATCAATTGACTATCCAATAGTGTGCAATATTTACACAACTAACCATGTTATAGACCTTTAAACATTTCTCAACTTAAGCAGAATTATTCCTAGCATAAAGTGGCCATAACTAAACAGAACCAATAGGGCATCTACTTCACGATTCCCCAAATATAGACAGTTATGGAAACCAAGGCATCAATCCTCAAAACTACAATACACAATGTCACCCTAAACAGAACACTCAAACAAACAAGTAATATACTTTCTATAGTAATCAAACAAACAAGAACAAAAAATCATTATTCGTGGGAGTTCTTAACAAACAATAAACGAATCCAAAACAGTTTCACTAGTGAAACTATAACCAAAAGAGGGGCAAGCCCTTGGTATTTATTTAGCAAAACCAAACCAAAAATATAAAAAATAGGAACCAAATTTGCTAGTCTCAATTTTTCATCATCAATGGCACGAAATAGAAATGAAAACAATCCTTAGCTTGTGCCATTACTCACCTTAATTGGAGAAGCTGTCACCCCATGGTGAAGCAAACCTCCTCGCTGCTCGCCTCTCTAAAATGCCCTCAGAATGAGTTGTACAATTGCCCAAAAATGTCAAGCTCTCTACCATCCTTCTCTTGTGAAATTTCCTCTGAAGGACAGCACAACCACCTGAGATTTCGTGTTGCATTGTTCAGCCAAGGTCCCCATGCACCGTGATTGCTTTTCGAAGTCACCATTGGCCAAAGGGGAGAAGTGAAATGTTCTGCCTTTTCTCCCTTTGAGTTTTTGCCACCAGCCTTTCCTCTTTTTTCCCTTCTTTTTAATCTTTTCCTTACTCCAAAATCTTTCTCCTTCTATTTTATTTATCTTACTTAGTAAATAAGTATATATCAATTATATCTATAAATCAAATAACTCAACTCCAAATTTCGACTTCAATCTCGATTTATTTCGAACACAAACCAACAACGTTTCTCTGACCAAATTGATTAACCAATTCCATTTCCTCAACTAATTTACCGCTTAGAAATTTTCAATTTTACTGATTTTGACATTTTGACCAAAATCTCACACGTTGTCGCTACACGATAATTCAGGTCAACCTTTTCAACGTCATGACCATTTATAATGCAAAAAATTTACATGTGAAAATTTTTTATCTAAATTTTCACGGGTTTCACAGAGTCCCTCTTCAACTATACTATCAATTGATCTTATTATCTAGTTCTTTAGCAAATTCATCATTACCCACATCACAAAGTCCAAACTATGAGTCTAACACTCAATAAGAAATGTATAACATAAAACATGACTATGCAATGGGGTTTCGTAAAAACATGTCTTTTCATTCTTTTTTTTTATTTTTTTTCTTTTAACTACCTTGCACCCTTTGTAGAGATTTTCACGCGAAGAGTTGGCATGACTATGGGAAATACACCACTGAGTCTCATGTGTTGAACCGACATACGCCTAGTGAGGGGGGGGGGGTGTGGGGTGAATCTATTTAAACTTTTTTCGTGCGATATTATAACTCTCTTCTCAATATAAAGAGTTAAGGGATGAGAGATGCAAACACATTTGTTAACGCGGTTTGGCAAACCCACCTACGTCCACACTTTGAGGTCCCCCCTTGAAGATTCCTTAACGAAATAACCTCCCCTGTTATTATTAATTAAACTTCATGGGCATCAATCAAACCTTTGTAGTGACTATTCACGGGGCATCACCTTTTGCTCTTAATTGTTGCGGGGCATCACCCTTTTATCTCCTCTTCACAAAAGGTCGTAAGTTTCGGTAAAATTGAAGATGAAAATAATGTAAGGCCTAAGCTCTCCAAATGTAACTCTCAAGTTTGAGAATGGGTGAGCAAGGCTATGCACTTAATTATTGAGAGAAATCAAGTTATAAAATTGGTAGTATTTTGGTATGATTCTCTCTTCTTAATTCTTCCAATTGCAAGTGTTTCTATATAAAAAAAAAAGTTCAGTGGTCGACCACCCAACTCTTTTGGTCGACAGCTTCCTGACCGTTGGATTGATACCATTGAAATTCTATCTTTTTGGTCACCAACTATTTCATCTCTGGTTAACAGCTTTCTGTAGATTGAAACAGAGTCTGCTTTCTATCCAATTTCTGATAGACCGCATCCTCTACACCGGTTGACCGATTCACACTACTTCAAAATGTAGAGCTCTCTATAGTATTTCTTGTCTACCGCCGTCATGCCATAGTCTACCAATTCTGCTGGTTTGGCTCTCAATAGCCTTTTAGGTCGACCACTCAGTCGACCTATACTCCGTGTTTTTCACTCTTTGAAGCTTCTAAGTCCAAATGATCTATCCATTAACTACGTGGATTTAGACAAACATGTTAGCAAATGCAAATACCCTTGTTAGAGGGTATTTCCAATATAGATCAGTTATAAACATAATGATAAATATATTAAATTCATACATTTCATAAACAACTAATTAACAAATAAAACACTCATCATCAAAATAAATAAGCATAAAGTCTCTTAGGGTAACATCGTGAACTTCGGCGAGACAGTCCCCCTTACTGGGACCTTCATTAGTGTTGTGCACTCAATGCAAAACCACTTGGTGAACTTTGACCTAGCTCCGACATAACTGAGCTAATGCGCTTATCTGAGCTAATGGGCTTATCCCCCATAGAACCAATCTTTGAGACAACCTTTTCTCAACCTTCATATTCTCTCTTACGTATCTTAAATTTTGTTTTTATCTTTCTTACATGAAAACATATGCATGAAAACAACATACTCTCAATCAATGTCTCAATATGAACAGTAAACAAACAATAATTATATCCTTGATCAACATCTTAATATAAACAGTAATCAAGCAATAATCATATTCTCAATCAACAATGTGTAGGCATCACATCCTATCATCATCTAAACGTGTTTTCGATCATCAATAGAAATCATATCCTCAAATATCACAACATGAACAGTAAAGAAAACAATAAAAAATATCACATCCTCAAACAATAGCCTGTAAGCATCAAAGAATAACATCATAATTCTACCTTACCCAAACACTCTGTGATGCAGCCAAAGGTCAAGCACATAAAATCATCTCTTACCTGGATATCTTAGTAGAGTCTTACTGTTCCTAACCCTCCCATTCACTATGTAATATCCCGAATCTCTCTAGATATCCTACTTTGAAGTCATTGATATGATGATTGAGGATTTTTGGAAATCATAAAAACGAAGTTGAATAGTGTAATATAATACTTTGGATTTTACTATCAATAAGTGTACAATTATTTGATGATACTGGCGTTATGAGTTAAACGTGTGAATTGGGGGATTTTTATTGTCGAAAGAATCAATTGGGGTATGATCAATTATTGGATACCTTGTTGGAGAACTAAAAGTTGAGGAATGATTTGATCAATTGTTATGTCAAGGGTGATTAGGTCGATGATCATCCGAAATAAGTAAGATTTTGAAACTATTGGATTAATTACGAATAATATAATTGAAGAGCTCAGTTAAGTGTTAGTGGAGTATTAATGGAGCATGACTATTTTCATAAATTGCAATGGTTATGTTGAATGCTACTGGCAGTTGATCTCAACAGACGATCACCATGGTTTGCGAGCTACCAGCCAATCGACTGCCAAACTCGATGTCATCTAGAAACAGATAAATGACAAGTGGACCATTGATGCGTCGATGGAAGACATTATGTCGCACCTCCTTGTACACTACCAAATAGTTAGAAACCTATTTGGACAAGCTTAAATGAGGATGAGAGGACGACAGAAGGGGACACTCTCTTTCTACCTTCTTTGCTTTCGTCTGAAAGTTTTAGAAAAACATGGAGCAGTGCGTTGAAGTAATGATCTTATGGGAAACTTTGATGACGAATTGAAGCATCATTGACCCACTTCAAAAATGGAAACAACAGCGCGAGGTAAGGAATAATGCATGTGCTTTGTCCGAAAGGACATACATCGTAGGACTAGGATGCTTGCCGTGTGTTTTTGCTATGATATGTGCTGTTATTTTTGTGTTCCTCTCTGAAGAATTTGCTTATGTGATAGAATCATGTTTTTTCTATATGTTTTAGTGATAAGATCCATCGAATAATCATACCTTTAATGATAGTTCTCATATCAAGTTATTTTTAGTCATTTGTTTGCCTATAAATATGATGAAAATGGGTTAACATGTTGACGACCAGTGGTGAGGAAGAGAGAGTTGCATGTTGTTTCTCTGTAGTATTTTTACAATTATTTCCCTAGTTTATTCACTACAGGTTAGTAGGAAATAATGATTTTTGTTGACCTCAGCTCTATGATTTATTTAAGTTTAATACGTTGTTAGTAAAAGGGAGTCTGTAGAAATTTAACCAAGAAGAAAAGTTTAATATATTTTCACATAATGTATTTATTCATGCCTAACTTCCATGTTAATTGATGGTTTAAATTGTTGTGCTCTTTTGATATTAAAATGGATTTTAATTTAGGTTGTCTCCTCTATGAATGGACAATTGGTTTAAGATGATGCCCCCTGCATGAATTAGAATAAATAGGATTTAAATTAGTTATGTTAAATTGAATGTTTGGGTGCATGGTATGGATATAGAAAAAATTAGATTAATAGCATAATAATATTAGTTAATTAGTATAAGTCCTAAATACATGTTATAGTGATTGTAGTCATAGGTTAGTACCCTTGCTGTTAAAAAATAAGTTGGAAGTAATGCATTAAGGATGGAGAAATAAATGTATGGTGTAGTTGATAATATTTTAGTAAAAGGATGTTTAGTGTTAATTTATAGTTGAAGCTTGATTTTAAATTAATTGTCTATTAGTTATTGAAATATCGTTGTGATTTATATGAACTACTGTGTGATATTCATATAGGCATGTTAGTAGGGTTATACGTCATGCATTTCATGGGTTAATAATAAAGATAATAAAGGGTGTTTTCTACTTGCATTCAGAAACTGAAGAGGTTGCCCACACGTAGAAAACAGCTCGTTTAAGTAAGTTCAGAAACTGAAGAGGTTGCTCTTACTCAATCGGGGTGAGTTCAGAAACTAAAGAGGTTGCTCTCATCCAAGAGTAAATGAATGTAAATGTAAGTTGGATCGTTTTTAGTGAGTTCAAAAACTCAAGAGGTTGTTGTCACGTAAAAATGAATCCAAGTGGTTTGTTCGGAAACTGAAGAGGTTGTTCTCACTCAGCTTACGAATATATCAGACTTATACATGTCGAGTTGTCATAGAGGTTACAGTTGCATTTCATTTTATATTTCTTACTGGGCAATAGGCTCATTATTTTTCCTGTGATGTTGGTATGGATTGTGAGTTGATTGAGGTGAACGTTGGAGAAGTGTGATGCGATGCAAGCATGTGTTACCATGCATGGAACAACCTCGGGGGTTATGGCTCTAATGAATCAAAGTTGTTTTAATGACATAAAGACTTTATTATGGATTTTAAGTATTTTAATTATGTTATTTCTGTAAGATAGTTAAATATTTTTATTCCGCGTAACATACTCTGATGTTTTTCAATTAAGTATATTTTAATGGGTTTTTAAAATGTTCAAAATTTTACGAAAAAATTCATAAACAGAAATGAGATGTTATACACTAACCTTTCCTTTATGTAAAAAAAGAATTGGTTATTAAAAGAATAATCCAAACATTACTTACGATCAAGAACAACTTCTAACACTAAACTATAGAACCTACCTTGAGAAACTTGGAGAACAGGTCTGACCCGAGAGCGTGAGAGATAGCTCTCTCTCAGGTGATTAGGGTTCTGCAAAAACCCCAATTTGAAGGTTCACCATCTACCATGTGTACTAATATATTGCTAAAACCCAATTGTAGACGCTAACGCTATCATAGACCGCAAACTTATTAAATCTAAAAATGACGATTCCAATACATAAAACATTGCCACTAACAAGAACGCAACCTTGGAAACAAGCTATAACCTAAAACGATGACGTTTCTAACTTACTTAACTCTCTTGAACAACATCTATTCCTTTCATAGAAGAATCTTTTTCTAATCCAACGGCTCACACTTCATCTGCTAAACTAAATCTAATGGTCTAATACTCTTTGGTGTACGAGAGGCATTAAATGCTCCCGCAGAAGAATCTTTCCCTAATATAATAGTCTCTATTCCTTCCGCTAATCTAATCCTATGGTCCAACACTCTCCCGCACGTAAACGACATCAAATGCTCCAGCAAAAGCATCTTTTCTTAAATCTAAGGATCCACATTACTTCTACTAAACCAATGCAACGATCCAACATTCTCTCGCATCAAACACTTCTGTGAAGCATCTTTTTCCATCTAGATTGATCTCAGGCTTCCTAAGTCTCATCCAACAGTTCCTATTGCATCCAATCTTCCTACACATTATTTTCTTAATTCCACAATATAAAATATTATATTACACCAACACTTAAACTTTCTTTACCTATGGATTATTCTCCCATTATTCTTTACTAATCCTATTATATTCAGTTTTCCTTATCCCGCCATAATTCCTATTTTATTTTATTACCTATGAAATAAAATTATTTAGTTAATCTTTTTAATTATATAATTATTTAATAATTCTAATACTTCAAAATTTTTATTAAAAAATTCATTAATTACGTCAATAATTAATCTATTAAATTCTAAATTTTCATATTATAATTAATTATGAAAATTCTAGGTATTATAGTTAGTGTCATGGAAGCATCTTCTCTCTCTTTATATGTGCAACTTCAGAGATTTCTTCTTCTGAGCAATCTTCTTCCAAAGGTTCTTCAACTATTCCATCAAAAACCTTGTGCCTGCAAAGGTTGAGGGCTTGCAAACTCTTGTTTCTCCGTGTTACTATCAAGTTGATGAGATATATTTTTCAGAGTAGCTTCTATGTCCATGAGTTGGGCTCGTCGACTTCGCAAAGGAGTAGCTTCATTCCACTTCTTCTTTTGCAATGATGGAGACTCCAAAGTATTCAGCTTTCTATGAGGAAGCCAATTCATGGAAAGCTTGGGTGATCTCTTCTTATAGTTTGTTGATGAGATAGAGATAAAAACAACCTAAAAAAAAGTATACCTTCTTCTCATAAATCTTTTCATCATAACCCAAGTATCGATAGTTTCTTCTCCATCTCTTCTTTTACTAACGTTCAAGCTTTTCCACATCAATGAGGCTTGTTCTGTGAGTCTTGAAGAAACAAGTTTCACTTTGACCTTATATGTAAAATGGCAACTCAAAAAAATCTCTTCAACCTCTTCTTCCCACTCTATCTAATCATCCTCCCAATTTACACCTCTAAAAGATGGAATAGAAGTGCTCAAGCCTTCCTCTTCCGCAATATAATCCTCATCATAAATATAGCTTCTACTCACCATGAAGAATAGAGAAGAACTCACAAGTAAAGAGTTGGTAGAGTCAAAATAGGCTCTGATACCAAATGATGTGCTTCAGGTAATTTTTGTAAGTTCGCGGTTGAATGCTTTTTAGTAGCCAATCAACTACGTAATACCAAAAATCACCTAAAGTGCATCATGTGTGCATGTCATCCTCTGATTTTAGGCGGTTGACCAGACACTAAAAATCTTTGGAGGATATGTCACGAATCTGTATTATGGATTTTGATGACAGTTGATGTCACGACCGACCTATCCCTTAGAGAATCGCGTCGCGAATGTATTTTCCTCTTAAAGAACACTCACAACTCACAACAAAAACAGTCAATGATACATACATTTATGTAATTAGGCTACATAAATATTAAATCTAATCCAAACAAAAAAGTTATACTATTATTTTTTTACAAAACTTTATCCGAATATATTTTACAAACATGGGCTGAACTAAAATTAAATACTAAATAACAAAAACCCAAGTTCTCACTCTAGGCATGTGTTACAGAAACCCTTTAGTCCAATAGATCTTTACCTTTTTGTCCTTGAACTGCAACCACTTGTTTGAGAAAAAGTTGAGAAAATAATCACAGTGAGTTTTTGAGCTCAATAAGAATCATAATCTAAGGATCCACTAAACCATACAAATATTACAACTAATAATGTACTAAGTTCAACATGATTAGGCCTCACAACCTTAACTTTTGATCAACACTTATGATTACATATCCTATTATCTATATGTTATCTACATCTTTAAATATTTCTTATTAATATCATTGCTATATGTTTCAACTCTTTACGTAAGAAGTGTTCAGTGCATAAGTGTGAATGCTTAGGCATATGATTTAGGAAATCATAGCCTATCTTACAAAATTCTCATGTGCAATTACTCATTTATGCACAACCTTATCTCATGGTTATATATATCCCAAGTACCTTATTCTCAGTTCCTTACTTGCTATTCAAATTTAAGCACATTTATACTTCATGAAGAATTTATCCCTTTTTTTCCACTTCGAACTCTAACATGATTAATGATTATTTATTTTATGCTAACCATGTACCTTTTCTCATTATTTGTATTTTATCAAACTAACTAGACATTCTACTTAATGTCTAATCCCAAATCATATCTCATGTTTTTCTACCGTTTATCTATCACTATTACTATTTAGACATCTTTAATGCATGTCTAACCCCAAACTATCTAGATATTTTTAATTAATGTCCAATCCTTAAACTATTCAGACATTTCTAGTTAATGTCTAATTCCAAACCATATCACATATTTTTCTATGGTTTATCTATCACTAACATTAGACATCTCTAATGAATGTCTAATCCTTGAACTATCTAGATATTTCAATTCATGTCTATCACAAATTTTACCTCAATCACATAATTCTCTATATGAAGGACTTTCTCAATATACATATATAATAATGTCTAGACTCATGGCATTGTAAATCATAGCCTAGATGCCACTATCCTTCAATTCCCATAACCATGATCAAAATTATGTAAGAAAAGAAATGCATATGAAAGCACACAATGACTTTCTTTTCACCTCCATGCAATGATAATATGAATTAATTCAATGTTCCATTTTATATTAAATAGTGATGTTATTGAACAAGTATCATATTAACATGTTTGTGAATGTCAACATGTAAGATCAAACAATATCGTATGTAAAGTCACACATATCATGAAACCTCACTGTACTGGCCACTATTTCTAATAGGCGTGTCCATGCTAAAATAAACCTCTTGAAAGTTAGGAATTCACAACCCAAAGGAGACCCACAATCATTCCCCTTACATTTTTCACTTTACATACATCACACAAATACTTAGTCTGGCTAGGTATATTGCGTCCTCTGTGACCAATAATACCACCCAGATAATATTTTTGTACATATAAATATTTCCAAGTACATGATTTGGCCTCCACATTATGCATACATTTAATAGATACTAATAATGCATGTAATATAAACCATGCAAATCTTATTATTAAACATACACAAATAATGCATTAAATAGTATCACACATCTATCTAAACACTCTATACTCATGTCTCAAACCATCCTCATACGACTTATGCAATGGTTAAACAAATGGTTTAAAATCTAAAGAAAATATTCTTATATAGCAGGGTCCAACATCTGCTCCAAAAACATCAAAGAATCATTATTCATTTTTCGGACGTCCGCACTAACTTAATCCACAGATGCCCATACATCTACTTGTAGAAACCTACGAGTTTGCTACAAAAGGTTACATGTCTATTGTAGAAATCTGTTGTGGATATTCATTCCACACTTAAATTTTCTATAGACACATCTAATACGCTGCCACGTGTCCTTCTAAAACCAAGTATCTGCAAACACTCATAATTCCACTAACGGAAACCTACTCGTACGTTGCGGATATCCACCCCACACTTAATATTCTACAGACACCAACTCATGCATGACCATGTTTCCTCCTAAAACTAAGTATTTGCAGATAACCATAATTATGAGAACACTAACGCTTTTGCAGATACCAACACTTCTGCAGATGCATCATTTCTTCGCTTCTACTTCACATATACAAACACCTCATTCCGAATGTTCCTTATTCCATAGATTCCATCTAACATCCTCGGACACCAACGCTTTCACAGATACCTATGCTTTTGCAGACACCTCATTCCATGGATATACCTCAATTATTATTTTTTCCAATTTATGCAATATATAATTTTATTTCCTTAAATAATCAATTAACACCAACACATCTATGAATACGCACACTTCTGCAGATGTAACAACCCTTTTTAAAAAATTTCTATTATTTTATATTATTATTATTGTTTAAAATAACTAGCACACGACTTTCAAAATAAACAATTAAACCATGCATTTTAAAATAAACACAGTTAAAGACTTTTCTTACCATTAAAAGCATGTGGTGTTTAAAATTTAAACAAACATAAAAGTAATATAACATAAAACCAAACTTTCAAAGTTCATCATTCAAACCATAAAACCATTTCCAAGGTTAACTTTTCCCTTTTATATGCTGTTGTATTACATGTTGAGTTGTTTATTTTGCTGTCAGTATAGTTATATAAAAAGCATGCTCTCTCTCTATTTCATTTTCGTTATTTGTTATTACTATTGTTTATAGTCATTTAACAAGCATGCTTCATTGTTTGTTTCCTTACTAATTACTGCCTATAGTCGTTTAACAAGCATGTATGACACTTCGAACTTGCTGTTACTTGTCATTATTAATTCATTTTTATGCATGCTGTTGTGAAACATCTGAAAAGCTCAAATATATTAACACATTGGTTATGTATATACTAGCATGATCCATAGTCCTAATCTTATTGTATTACGCTTCAAAAGCATGATCTACAGTCTATGTCGTTCATAATATTCTGCTGTGTTATTTCTGCTAATTAGTAAACATGATTTGCGACTCTATTCTGCTCATTATATGTTGCTGAATAGTTACTTTCAATATTTTCCAACGTATTTAGTTAAAAAACGTGCTGTACAGCCCATTTTCAATAATTTTTTAGTCAGTGTGTTTAGGCTAAATAAATTGAATGCACGTCCCACCGTTTGGTTGATATGCACTGTCGTTATTGTCATTACTAAGCATGTTTCACCGTCTGTTTGATCAACATTCACTGCGATTATTTTCATTTAAGAAGCACGTTAGTCGTTTCGATTAATGGGATACTCACTGCTGTTTTTAGTCATTTAGTAGCATGATTTGTAGTTTACATAGTTGCAGATCACCGGTGATTTATTAACTGATTGAATGCATGATCAGCAATTATCCTCTACTGCATGATTTGTTGTTTAAGAGCATGATTAGTTGTCCTTTTTCCGCTATCATAATTACTGTTTAAAAGCTTGCCCTATTAATTGCTTTATTGAATGTTAATAAGTATGCCCCGCTGCTTTATCGGACAATAACACTATTTTCCTTGTCGTTGAGAAACACATTTAGCCTCGTTAATATGTCGTTACTTTCATTATATATAAGCATGCTCTATTCTTGTTTTATTAGATGTTAACAACATGTTTAGCTTCCATCTCATAGTTATGCGCAGTAGTCACTTTCGTTATATAAAGCATGTGCTATTATTCGTCTTATTCAATAATTATTATGGATTCTCTAAAGCATTGTCATTTACTTTCCATGCATGTGTAATCTAGTTTTAAAGTGTTATGTTGTATTCGCATTAATAGAAACCAAGTAGGGGGACCCCCTCGGGGTGGTACCCACATGCATGAGTGAGGAAAAACGCTAAGGAAAATAATGTTTCAGGATGGGCGGGATATGCCCATCATTGAAAGAAACACTAAAGGCGGGATACACTAGACGGGAAGAAACCTTGAAGGCGGGATACGCCGAAAAAGGGGAACAATAGGGAGTTTGGGTAGATGGGTAGTTTGGGTCTAGCCTGTCAGTTAGGATACACCCTCACCTAGTTGGGAAAGGGACTAGTATGCACACAAGAGGTTAGAAGTCGATCAAACTAGGCCATCTCAAAGGAAAACCTCCAATCTCTGACTCGAAGTATGAGTAAAGAACCAAGAACCAATGAACATAATGAAAGAATTGGTTTGGGTAGCCCCCATTCCAATAAGGACTAAAGAGAGACATATATAATTGCTTTCCCCCACTTCCTTACTGGGCTTAAGTTCACGTCCTTACTTGTGGTGTAGGTAATGAAGTGATTCTCCCAATAGCAGAGGAAGCCATTCTCTTGGGGCCCTTAAGTAAATGAAGAAGAAGTAATAGTAGTACGACATTAAGTAAATGAAGATGAAGTAATTTTGTAAGGGCTAACGTCAGTATTCGTTTTGTGAACGTTAATTCTCCCCTTTTAACCCTTTTAGAATACTTATTCAGGATACTATTCTGGAAATTTAAATCTTAGACTTTTATTAACGTTTTAAGAGATGCTTGAATTATGCTTCCGCTAAATTTATAAATCGTAGTTTTTCCCCAATATTATTAACTGTTTTAATAAGTTAGTAACGATCGGATTTTTGGTGTTTTGATTTTAATTGTCGAAAGGTTTCTAAATAATGTTTTTCCTTATTTCTATCGTTTAGTAAAAAAAAAAAACTTAAAATTTTAATGTACTCTTAAGACAAGTAAGAATCTTTCTTGTAATGTTTTCTGCTCGTTCCCAAAAGATTTAATATCTTAACGTAACGTTAAAAACAAGTAAGAATCCGGGTCGTTACAATTGGTATCAGAGCCATACTACTACTTGAACGTCTCACCGCGGATAACCTATACTCGACGGGTAATGCCTCTCTGACTGTAAGTTTTTCCTTATGACTATTGAATTGTTAATTTAAATGAATCGCACCATAGTATAGAATTTTATGAAAATTGTGATTTAGTAAATTGCTTTTCCTTAAGAACTTTCTTTAAACTTAATTGTAATTGCTTTCCTTAAGAATTTTCTTTAAACCTACCTGTCTACACTATAACATGGACGCATAGGAAATTAGAAAATGGCTAGAAGAGGGAGAGGATGCCTGCCTGGTGTAGGAGATGCACCTCGGGCACCCGATCGTCATGAGGATCATGGTCAGGATGAGACTTTGGAGTGCTTAGCAGCAATTATAGAGCAATAGTCACGACAAATGGAGAGAAGGACTCAATTCATGGAACAACATTTCCGTTACATGGAGAAGTTCGTGAGTCTAGACCACGAAAATGGTAATGGGAAACAACGAGATATGCAAATACAGCGAGTGGGGCCAGATGGGAGAGGCTCCAAAAGCTCAAGGTACCCTGTTTCAATGGCGACATATCCGATATTTCAGGGGCTGAGGAGTGGTTACGCTCCATGGAAGACAAGTTTTCCTACGCCGAGATCAGTGAGGCGGAGAAGGTTAAGTGTGCAGCCTACTACTTGAGCCACGGAGCCCAATTATGGTGGGATACATTCAAGGCCTCCTGGGATGTGGTGGTTCTGACTTGGGATGATTTTAAGGAGTTGTTCAATGTCAAGTACTTCAATCATACTGTCCATACCAGAAGGAGACAGAGTTCATGCACATATGCTAGTTAGGAACGGTGGCAGAGTATGTCCAACAGTTTGAGGCCTTATCTCATTACACTCCACATCTTGTGGCAGCCAAGGAGCGTAAGGTGCAGCACTTTGTATGGGGACTGAAAATGGAGATACAAGAGGGAGTTGTTGGGGCTGGCACCGAGGGTGTCACTTATTCGAAGATGGTATCCAGGGCCTTGGCTGTAGAGGGAGTCAAATTCATGGCGGCTAGGCAGAGAGAGCCTAGCCAGAAAACATGGAGGGCTAGTCTGCACAATAGCCAAGGAGTGGGCCGTCGATAAACCAGGGTACTAAACGCCCAACTGAAGCCGAGACACATTAGAGGCCGGACGAGCAGCCAATGATACAAGCGACCCACAGACCTCCACATAATGTCTGCCCAAAATGCCAGATGGTACATCGAGGTGAATGTCTAGCTAGTTCTGAGAAGTGTTTCTCCTGTAGAAAGCAGGGGCATAAGGCCAGACAGTGCCTGACCCGACTCGTAGCCCCCTGAGTTTTCGCTATGTATGAGACTGAGGATGATGACCAACCATCGATGGTAGCAAGTACACTCTACTTAAATAATAATTACATATACATACTTATAATTGTTTCTTTTGTTAGAAAAGTAGGAGACTTTACCTTTAGATAAACAACTTGGCCAACCCGACAGGGAAAATTTATATAAAAGAGTGTGCAACATATATCTTATTTGATTCGGGTGCTACGCACTCGTTCATCTCCACCAAATTCTGTGAGCATGCAAACTACTTCTCTAACATTACAAATTATATGCATCGAGTGCTACTTCCTTCTAGTAATCAACTGATTACTGATAGAATGCTCAAGGATTATGCATTTAATATCAATGGCCGTTTATTTTGGGCCGATCTAATCATTATGGATCTAAAAGTCTACGATGTTATAATTGGAATGGATTGGCTATATGCGCATCATGCAATCATCAACTGCAAGAAGAGGGAGGTCTGTCTTTATCCTCCGAATGGTGAGCAGCATATCTTTCACTGGACTAAAGAGAAGGGGAAATTTGCTATTATCACCGCACTCAAGGTGGACAAATTACTAAGGAATGGGTGCGATGGATTTCTGATCAACATGATTGACACTACGGTAGTCATTGAGTTCAAAATGGAGGATCTTGTTGTGGTGAGTGACTTTTCGAATGTCTTTCTTGACGATCTTCCTGGTCTACCCCCGGACCGTGAGATCGAATTCGAGATCAATCTGCAGCCCGGTATGGATCGTATTTCTAAACATCCATATCAAATAGCACCCGTCAAGCTGTAAGATTTAAAAGTACAAGTGGAAGAACTTGTCGCCAAGGGGTTTATTGGGCCCAGCTTTTCACCTTGGGGCACGCCAGTACTGTTCGTCAAAAAGAAAGACATGACCCTGAGAATATGCATAGATTACAGGGAGCTAAATAAAGTGACCATCAAGAATAAGTATCTGCTACCCATGATTGATGATTTGTTTGACCAATTGAGCTGCACCAGGGTATTCTCAATGATCAATCTCTGCTCAGGTTATTATCAGTTGAAGGTTAAGCCTTAGGATATACCAAGGACTTGTTTTGCACATGTTACAGGCATTATGAATTCACGGTGATGTCATTTGGACTGATTAACGCCCCGGCAGCCTTTATGGACTTGATGAACCTTGTTTTCTGGGACTATCTGGACAAATTTATTATTGTCTTCATTGACGACATTTTAATCTATTCCCGATCAGAAGTGGAGCAATGTGAACATCTATGAGTAGCCTCATCAGTCCTCAGCTAACACCAGTTGTATGCAAAATTTTCCAAACGTGAGTTCTGGCTTAGCAAGGTCAGTTTTCTAGGCCATGTTATTTCTGTAGAAGGTATATTAGTGGACCCAGCAAAGATACAGGCAGTGGTGAACTGGACACAGCCAAAAAATGTTGGAGAAGTGAGGAGTTTTCTGGGCTTGGCCGATTATTACAGACGTTTTATTGATGGGTTTTGGAAGATCGCTCTACCATTCACTGGCCTGACCAAGAATAATGCCCGATTTTGGTGGTTCAGTGAGTGTGAAAACAGTTTTCAAGAAGTGAAGCGTAGATTGACCACTGCCCCTGTGTTGACATTGCCCACGGAGGATGGTGACTTCTGTATTTATTGTGACGCATCGAAGAGAGGACTTGGCAGAGTTCTTATGCATCATGGAAGAGTTATTGCCTATGCATCCCGACAGCTTAAGGTTTATGAGCAGAATTACCCCACTCATGATTCGGAGCTCGCAGCCATGGTCTTCACTCTTAGGGTGTGGAGACATTATTTGTATGGACAGCACTGTGAGATTTATTCAGATCATTAAAGCCTCAAGTGCATATTCACTCAGAAGGAGTTAAATATGCGTCAGTGGCGGTGGCTCGAATTTGTTAAGGACTACGACTGTGAGATTAAATACCACCCAGGGAAAGCCAATGTCGTTGCGGATGCCCTCAGCTACAAGACTTTAGTGATGAGCCTTATATGCGGAGGAATGTCCGCCGAACTTCAGAGAGACCTTCAGGGACTAGAGGTGCAGATGGTCCCAGCACCTTTGGACGTGGTATTATCCAAGTTAACCCTGATGTCGTCTATTATTGAACAAATTAAGGAGGCCTAGCTAAATGATGAGGTATGCAAGGATTTCGAGCTGAACCCAACCCTTCCGAAGTATCAGAATCTCTCTACGTCCGCTGATGGCATTATTAAGTATAAGAACCAGTGGTTTGTGACCGGTGATTCGACGGTGCGACTAAAGATCTTAAGAGAAGCTCACTCTTCCAACTTTTCTGCACATCCCAGTTGTAACAAGATGTACTGAGATCTTAAAACTCATTACTATTGGCCCAACATGAAGTACGACATTGCCGATTATGTGTCACAATGCCACATATGCCAACGTGTTAAAGTCGAGCTTCAGCGACTTGGTGGGGTACTCCAATCACTGTCGATTCCTCAGTGGAAATGGGAGCATGTCACCATGGATTTTGTCACTTGCTTGCCCAAGACAGTTAAGGGTCATGATGCCATTTGGGTAATCGTGGATTGGTTGACTAAGGTGTCGCATTTCCTGCTAGTGGCTATGACATATACGATGAATCAGTTTGCCGACTTGTATATCAAATAAATCATCTGACTTCATGGCGTTCTAGTTTTTGTTGTATCAAACCGAGACTCGCGCTTTACTTCTGAATTCTGGAAGAGTTTGAGCAGAGCTATGGGCACATAACTGAAATTTAGCACAACATTCCATCCTCAGACCAACGGACAAAGTGAAAGGACTATTCAGACACTCAAGGATATGCTACGTGCCTGTGTTCTCGAATTTCATGTCAGGTGGAGTAAAATTCTACCGTTTGTTGAGTTTGCGTACAATAACAGCTTCCAGGCCACTATAGGTATGGCACCCTACGAAGCTCCGTATGGAAGGAAATACAGATCCCCCTTGTATTGGGACGAGGTTGGTGAAGCTGCACTCTATGGCCCCGAGATAGTACAGAAAACGGTTGAGCCTATGGCTCTAATCAAACAAAGGATGTTAGCAGCACAAAGTCACTAAAAGAGCTATGCAGACAACCGACGATGAGACTTGGAATTCATTGAAGGGGATAGCATGTTCTTGAAGGTTTCTCCTTTCAAGGGCATCGTATGGTTCGACAAGAGGGGAAAGCTCAACCCCAGATATGTGGTACCTTATGTGATCACGAAGAGAGTAGGACCGGTTGCATATAAGCTGCAGTTGCCGGATTCCATGGCAGGTGTACATGATGTCTTCCACATATCTATGCTCAAGAAGTGTCTTGGTAATACAACCATATTGACTCCTTCCGATGATAATGCCATGGTAAAGCCCAACTTGAGCTACAATGAGAAGCCGATGTAGATCCTTGACTCAAGAGTAAAAGAATTACGGCGCAAGCGAATTCCACTGGTCAAGGTCTTATGGCAGAATCACAGCCACAAAGAGGCCACTTGAGAAAAATAAGATGATATGAGGGCTATGTACATCGAGTTATTTAGTGGATAATTTTGGGGACCAAAATTGTTTTAAGGGAGGTAGTATGTAATACCACGGTACTAATTTTTCCCACGTATGCGATGTAATCAAACTTGAAAATGATATTATACATTTCATCGCGTGACCTTACTCGTTAATTATGACATATAGCCATGGGGAAAAGTCATGGGATAGAAAGTTAATTTAAAAAATGGGAGACAAATCTGGTCTGGGTGTTTTTGGATGCCTGCGGACAACATTTCAGACAAGTCATGTCATCCGCAAACCCTTTGAATGTCGTCTCAAGAATTGGGATGACTCAGACGTGATTTCACAGTGTGTTGGGATTTCAGACGACTTCGAATGATTTCGGACGACTGCGTTGGGTGAATTTGGACGCACGCGGATGATATCTTGGACGCCATTTTGTGTCTGAATCTTGAATTCGGAAGGTACGGGCGAAAATAGGACGCATCCTCCTGTCCAAAAACTCATTTTAGGCTGCAACATTTTGGGCTTACGGACGATGCAGACGTGAAGTCCTCATACGCACTCTTCCGAATCCACGCAGAGTAGCGACAGAACTGATTTAAAATCAGAATGAAAACGACACACGACCAATAAATCTCCACCTCTTGACACAAAATCGCACCACCAGGCCAACCAACAGGGATTTGTCCACTGTGCCACCTGCTAGACGTACAAGTGGTCTCCAAGTAAGTCTTCTCCCTCCTATTTACCTCCAATCAAATTTCTACTGGGTATTCTCTTCTCTCGGGTGGAATTCTTGCGTGATGAAAGCTGCTGTGTTTGTGAAGGAGACACTAGTGAAGGTAAGGATTTGGGTAGTCTTTGGCTTGAGGAAGCCCTACCCACAAGTAAAACGGGGGTATGTGTTGATTTTGATGTGCAAACCCTTAGACGATAATTTATCTTTATTCTGTAAACTTCCCTACTGCCCTTACTCTTTATAATGTGATTGCTTCACTTTGTAGTTAGTTTCTACATAACTTGCTGGACATTTTATTTCAACACTTGTTTTATATTTACTAAGAAGGAGGTGTGATGGTAAGTCTAACATATGAACTATGGAGGAAACGTGAAAGGAAAGAATGATTCTATTGATTCATGAGATCACCTAGTAATATCCTTGTCTTGCTACTCATGTTCTGAACATGTGTTGTTTACTTGTCAACCTTGGCTCACTATTTCTTTCTATTTCATTGTTAAACTTAGACTATGCTAAGAATATGATCGACCTTTACCCTGTTCATCGTATGCTGTAAACTAGGTAGAAATCTTCAAATCATTACCTTACATGATAACCATTCATCTTCATGTTAATTGATTTGGAACCAGGGAACCAAACCTTATCTATTGTTCAGGCTCAAGCATGTTATTTGTTCATAATATACTGCTGTATTACATGTTGAGTTGTTCATTTTGCTGTCAGTAGAGTTATTTAAAAAGCATGCTCTCTCTCTGTTTCATTTTCGTTACTTGTTATTACTATTGTTTATAGTCATTTAACGAGCATGCTTCATTGTTCGTTTCCTTACTAATTATTCCCTATAGTCGTTTAACAAGCATGTATGACACTTCGAACTTGTTGTTACTTGTCATTATTAATTCATTTTTATGCATGCTATTGTGATACATAAAAAAGCTCAAATATATAAACACATTGGTTCTATATATACCAGCATGATCCATAGTCCTAATCTTGTTGTATTACGCTTCAAAAGCATGATCGACTGTCTATTTCATTCATAATATTTTGTTGTGTTATTTCTGCTAATTAGAAAACATGATATGTGACTCCACTCCACTCATTATATGTTGCTGAATAGTTACTTGCAATAATTTTCTAGCGTATTTAGTTAAAAAGCATGTTGTACAGTCCATTTTCAATAATTGTTTAATCAGCGTGTTTAGGCTAAATAAATTGAATGCACGTCCCACCGTTTGGTTGATATGCACTGTCGTTATTGTCGTTACTAAGCATGTTTCACCATCTGTTCGATCGACATTCACTGCGGACATGTTAGTCGTTTCGATTCATGGGATACTCACTGTTGTTTTTAGTAATTTTGTAGCATGATCTGTAGTTTACATAGTTGCATATCACCGCTGATTTATTAATCAATTGAATGCATGAATAGCAATTATCCTCTACTGCATGATTTGTTGTTTAAGAGCATGATTAATTGTCCGTTTCCGCTGTCATAATTACTGTTTAAAAGCATGTCCTACTAATTGCTTTATTGAACGTTAATAAGTATGCCCCGCTGCTCTATCGGACATTAACGCTATTTTCCTTGTCGTTGAGAAACACATTTAGCCTCATTAATATGTTGTTACTTTCATTATATATAAGCATGCTCTGTTCTTGTTTTATTGGGTGTTAACAACATGTATAGCTTCCATCTCATAGTTATGCGCCGTCGTCACTTTCGTTATATAAAGCATTTGCTATTATTCGTCTTATTCAATAATTATTGTGGATTCTCTAAAGCATTGTCATTTACTTTCCATGCATGTGTAATCTAGTTTGAAAGTGCTATGCTGTATTCACATTAATAGAAACCAAGTAGGGGGTACCTCCTTGGGGTGGCACCCATATGCATGAGTGAGGAAAAATGCTAAGGAAAAGAATGTTTCAGGATGGGCAAGATATGCCCATCACTGAAAGAAACACTAAAGGCGGGATACACCAGATAGGAAGAAACCTTGAAGGAGGGATACACCGAAAAAGGGGAACAATAGGGAGTTGGGGTAGATGGGTAGTTCAGGTCTAGCCTAGCAGCTAGGATACACCCTCACCTAGTTGGGAAAGGGACTAGTATGGACATAAGAGGTTAGAAGTCGATCAAACAAGGCCATCTCAAAGGAAAACCTCCAATCTTCGACTCGAAGTATGAGTAAAGAACCAAAAACCAATGAATATAATGAAAGAATTGGTTTGGGTGGCCCCCATTCCAATAAGGACTAAAGAGAGACATATAAAATTGCTTTCCCCCACTTCCTTACCGGGCGTAAGCGCACGTCCTTACTTGTGGTGTAGGTAATGAAGTGATTCTCCCAATAGTAGAGGAGGCTATTCCCATGGGGCCTGTGGTAGATCCGGAGGAGACGCCAACAGAGTAGTAGTACGATATCAAGTAAATGAAGAGGAAGTAATTTTGTAAGGGCTAACGTCAAGATTCATTTTGTGAACGTTAATTTTCCCCTTTTAACCCTTTTAGAATACTTATTCAGGATACTATTCTGGAAATTTAAATCTTAGACTTTTATTAACATTTTAAGAGATACTTCAATTATGCTTCCGCTAAATTTATAAATCGTAGATTTCCTCGATTTTATTAACGTTTTTAATAAGTTAGTAACGATCAGATTTTTGGTGCTTTGATTTTAATTGTCGAAAGGTTTCTAAATAACGTTTTTCCTTATTTCTATCGTTTAGTAAAAAGAAAAAAAACTTAAAATTTTAATGTACTGTTAAGACAAGTAAGAATGTTTCTTGTAACGTTTTCCGCTCGTTCCCAAAAGATTTAGTATTTTAATGTAACGTTAAAAACAAGAATCTGGGTCGTTACATCTCATGCTTGAAAAACAACCCAGATACTTGATTCTCATTCTTTGTTATAGGGTTAGGAGTAATGTAGACCAGCTTTATGAATTTAGTATCTTCCATAAATGTTTTCTTGTGAACTTCCTTAAGTATGTGTAGCCAAAGAACAATCCCTTTATGTACCCTTGAGTTGCATTTTCCTTCACATGGCTTGCTAAGACCCCAATATGTACTTTCCTTATTTGTGACGTTAAAACTCCATGAATTGGTACACAAACCTTGTCATCATTGGTAACATAATCTTTGAATTGGAGCATTGGCCACTACTTTCATCTTTCCTTTTTTGCACTTAATAATATAAGGAAAATATTCTAGTAATTTATTCCTAGACAATGATGCACAAATAGGTAAATAGTTTTTGAAACCAAGGAACAAGCAATCATCAAACTTAAAACCTTCATCATCCTCATTGCAATAAGAGTCTTGCCAAAGAATCAAATCAATATCAATATCATCATCTACCAAAATTTTCCTCATGATGTAATATATTCTTCTAGCCTCAAAATAGCAATTTAGTCCATCACCAAGATTTGACAAGATCAATAATCACCCTCTTTTTCTATGCATGCTAATAATGCTATCCAAATTTGAGTTTCCATAATTAAAGAGATTATCCTTATCATAGTGATTGCATTAAAAGTATTGTCATGTAAACGAATCAATTTCATCATGAGATAGTAAAGTCTTCCTTTCGATGTAATATGCTCTTCTAGTCCCAAAATAGTAATCAAATTCAACACCAAGATTCATTCAGACCAAGAACAATCCATCATGATAACAATAAATGAACTTCCACTAAAATTAAAGATAACAACTTTACCATCACGATTGTCATATCTAAATATCATGCCAATAATATAAGGAGCTTTAATCCATCCAATTCTAAAAATATAAGCAATCAATTTTTCTAATAGTGCATACCTCTCTGTTGTAAGTATAGTAGTCTCCATTAGATTTCCTTTTAATGCATCATAATCTCTTATAACTTGCTTTGGTCGAAGTGGAGCTTGCTTGATCATCATCCCATTATCTTTGAACGAATAATAATAGCAATTAGAATATTTGTCATGTGTAGGTCACCTATCATATATGTAATACCCAGAATTAAGCTTGCACTAAGGACGCTAATAATTGTGAATTATGGGAAGTTGTGGAATGATTTTTCTATGGATTGTAATACTTCGAAAATAAGTTTGGTAGATATAATAATTAGTGCTGATTATCAAAATGGGGATTTAGGATTTATTATAAGATTATTGGTTAGAATAATTGGTGGTTTATGGTTTAAAGATCCTTAAAATAATGAAGGAAGTGTTAAGTAATAAAATAGTAGAGAAGGATTAAGAGACAAAAATATGGCAGTGGAGTAAAAGAAGGATTCGGTCGATGATGGAGGAATCAGTCAACTGCTAAATATTATAGAGTGCTCCCAGGTTTTACGGTCGATGAAGCAGTTTAGCAGCTAATATTTGGTCGACCTCTAAATATTACAAATTCGATTCTTCTGAGATGGTCGATATAGTGGTTGATGGAGTGGTTGAGTGTCATCGATCAGAAAATAGGACAGAGGCAAAATAAATGACTTTCATAGTGGAGGGGTTGAGCATATGCTCGATCGAGAGTTTTAGCTAGATCGATCGGTCACACGCATTTTTCCAAAAATGCATTTGTTCAGACGATTTCCCGATTTGTGTTTGAGGCATGAATCCCTAGTGGTTGTTTCTGGGGTTCCTTCCAAATGTGTCTTCTTTACAAATGTCAGTATATTGGAGGGGTTCGGTGAGATTTTTGGGGATATATGAGAAGCTTCTGGGGGAAGCTTTCTGATGAAAGAAAAGAGAGACAAAAAGTGAAGGGCTCTCTAGATAAACTGTGAGCCGAGAGTGTGAGGACCAAAGGAAGCTCTCTGTGGAGAGAGATAAAGAATAAGGCCAAGAGAAGAGAACAGAGAGGAATACAGAGAGAATTTAGTGAGAAGTCTCTCACTCTGGAAAGAAAAAAAGTCGACAAAGGAAGAGAGAAGCTATGGATGAAGGAAGGAAGAGCTATTTTCTCCTTCTTCCCTCGGGTGCTTTAGGTATGAAGGATTTCTTTCGTCTCTGTTTATAGATTTTACAGGGATAATTCTAAAAGATAAAGGATTATTGGATGTTATGTTCTGTTGATGAAGTTTGGTTCTGTATGTTGGGTATTCTTATGGCCACTATTGTATATTGCTCTGCTCATGTGAAGTTTGTTCCTTGGTTGCTTACTACCTGAAAGTCTATCAATGCAATATTTTGTTATGTAATTTGGCTTCTGCTTATGGGATTGAAATGATTAATTATGCTCGGATGATGTTGAGGTTAATAATATGTGGTTATTAATGATATAGAAAATGGTGAGAATAAGGTTCAATTGGTTACAGCTTAATAGGACTATGAGCATTCATATACTTTATGGATGGAATTGTTCCCTGCTATGGCTACTGCTCTGTTAATAGTCAGGAATGTTATTCACGATTAGTTGGGGAGAGTTCTCTGTTAGATTTGCTTAATGGATGCTAATGAGGGTAGTAAATCATGTTTATTGTGAGGATGAATTTGAGAAATAAGAAGAATGATGAGTATGGTTTAATTTTTGATTATTCGATTGTCCTTGTATTGAATGGTAATTGATGTGCATGGTATCAAGATATAAGTTTTAGAAATTGGGATGGTTATTGATGATTGTTTATTTAATGATTTTGAAGGTATTTAAGGAGAATGATAAAGTGTTGAACCCTCTAAGAACTCAAGGTAAGTGATATTGTTTGTGTTATGCCAAAAGGCCTACATCGCAAGAGTTAGGATTTGTATGTTGACTGTATTAATTAGATTTAGGTTCTTTAAATTAAGAAGGTTAATATTGATCATGCTATCATTCGAGTATGTATAACTATTGATTGAGGATGTGCTGCTGCTTGTTGTGTATTTATTGGAATTAAGTTCATTTAATGATTATTATATTTAAGTTATGGATTTGATATGGATCATGTTTTGAGGATTATAGGATATTGATTGATCATGCTTTGAGGATTTTATTAAGGATATAGAATTGTATGTATTCACGAGCATTCAAGCATCATGGTTTTCAAAATGTTACGAAAATGGTTTTAAGCATATGTTTTGAAAAGGAAACAGAAACAGATATAAAATATGAATAAATGTAAATAAAGATAAAGAGTAAAGACAAATACGTAAAGAAAATAAGAAGGGTTGAGTTGGCCTAAGTTCACAACTCATTCCCGAGATGTTAGCA
The DNA here is from genome assembly GCA_022433065.1 of Begonia loranthoides. NCBI lineage: Eukaryota > Viridiplantae > Streptophyta > Magnoliopsida > Cucurbitales > Begoniaceae > Begonia > Begonia loranthoides. Next base: position 32,074,907 of record CM039469.1, read on the forward strand.
GAAAGGAAATGGTAAAAGTGCATCATGATGGCCTAAGGTCACCATCATGATGTAGGTTCATAGTTTATGGTACAAGTTCACTATATTGGCCTAAGGTCACCAACATAGTACAAGTTCACCGCCAGGGCATAAGTTCACCAATACAAATGTTCCCAGAAAGAAAATGGTAAAAGTGCATCATGATGGCCTAAGTTCACCATCACGATGTAAGCTCATTGTTGCAGTATAAGTTCACTATATTAGCCCAAGTTCACAAACATAGTACAAGTTCACCACTAGGGCCTAAGTTCACCCATAGAGCCTATGTTCACTATCAGAATTAAAGTTCATTAAAGTTCATCACAGTTCTATAAGCAAGTAAAAGTAAAGAAAGGAATGGAAAACAGAAAAAGGAAAACAAAAACAAAAAACAAAAAATGGAAAACAGAAAATGAAAACGAAAAATGAAAAACTGCATATGGATTTTAAAGGCTACATGTGCATTTTATATTTATTTTATATCACTTACTGAGCCTTAGGTTCATAGTTTAAGTCTTGTGATGTAGGTACATGCGAGAACAGGTTAAGGAGCAGTTGATGAAAGATTTGCATGTGCAGATCTTGTGGCTGGCTAGGATAAATGATTTAAAAGAAATGGTTTGTAAAGAGTTTTGTAAAGTATTTGAATTGTTTTGTTTTATTCTTCCACTGTGTTTGTAAAAGAATTTTTCCCAAACTTTGCTTATCATCTTTAAAGGATTTTATGAAAAGTATTCCGCTACGCAAAAGTTTTAACGCAAGTGTTTGAAAGGATTTAAAGAAAAGAAAAGTTTTAAATTTTAGGCATTTTCTGAAAATGACACATCTTAAGAAAGGAAAACCGAGTCGCTACAATATAGGCATGGTCATTCCCAAAGAAAACAACTTGTACTTATCACATCACAAAACATCATGTTAGTAAAACTTCCATTAGAAAAATCGACCAAAGTTTGATTTACCATGATGTCTTCTTTGTCATTCAACCAACTCAAACTTTACTTAAGATCCATGGAAGACATATTGGTGCAACTTCTTTCATCCTTGATCAAAGAACATACATTATTTGAGATTAAACATTGGATATGACAACTTTGTTCTTTGTCAATACGCTAGCATAATTTGTAAGGGATGCCATGTATCAATATCTTCAAATCAATCTGATGAACTATAAGTCCACTCTATCAATAATCAAGCTTCAATTAATATCATGAAGTCATGCAAGATCAAGCATAGGTGAAAGTTCAAGAACAATTAGATAATAATTGAAGTACTTCCAAAAACTGTCTACTTTCTAACCTTTGATGATTTTTTTTATGGTATTGGCATTTGGAACGACGTCATATCAAAAAGTGTGCTTCGTCAAGATTGTAGCTGATTTCCTAAGCTTTCTATAATGAGATGGATCGTTAAAATTGTAATACCCTGACTTTTTATATCCAAATTCAATAAGGATCAATTGGAAAGTAATTATGGGTATTTAGATTGATTGGATAATTATTGAGATATTACAAAGGATGTAATCGGTAGGTTACTATTTAAGAAATTTATCGGATGATAATGAGATTTATTTGGATAAGGGAATTATTATGGGATATTAGATTAAGCGAAAAACGAGAAATAAATTATGGTTGATTTTAGAAAAAGATTTATTAAGTAGATGAAGAGAAGAGAAATTAAATTAATTGGATAGATAAAATAAAAATGAGATTAATTAAATAAAATTAGAGAAGTTTAGATAAATAGAATTAAAAGATAACGAGGGAAAGAAATAATGAGATAAATTGGAATAATTAATTGGAGAAATTAAATAAATAAAAGAAATGAATTAGGAGAAAATGGAAGGAAGAATCAGTTAAGGAAAATGGGTAGGAGTTGAATCGGTTCGGTTCAAATGAGTTTGGTCTGAACCATAAATCAAATTTGGCGTTCGACCATTTACGGAAGAAATAGAGAGACGAAAGGGAGAGATAGAGAGGGCGACATGGGAGGGGGAGGCGACGAGCAATGGCGACAGAGGCTCGAACTCGTGCTCATTGCGCTGGCCGGCGAACGGATGTGCGTCGGGCGGCGTCGTTGTGCAGCAGGTACGACGAATCGCGTGCGTGTGATCATTGTGCAGTAATTCACAAGGTCAAATTGGGGCGTGCTTCCATTGGCTATGGATTCCAGCATTGGGACTAGGTACGTTTGGCCGATTTCCTCCTCTCCATGGCGTTTTGTTGCTCGAAATTTTCGTGTGGCATTTGGCAGGAACGAGCGTGATGGTAGGGGGAGGGTGAACTGCGACCCATGCGTACGCGCTGGACTGGACCGTGGCTAGTTCCTCCAGCTGTTCCTCTAACAAGTTTTCCCACGTGGAATCTGGTCAATGGAGCACCTTTCTTTGAAGTGTGTGACTCCTTTGCTTAACTGCATATTCTCTGCCTGTTTAGGAGTGACAGCCGATGTATGGAGGGGGGATGAAATGGCTATGGTTGGTGAGTGTTCTCTGTGAAAGGGGCTGAAAGCAGTATGTGTAAAGTGAGTTGCTAGGTGCTTGAGAGAAATTGGTAGAGATGGAGGTGTGGAAGTAGCTCCTATTCCTTGGCTGCTTCTCGGGTGTTCTTGAGGTAAGAAAGTCCTCCCTGTCTGTTTACTAATTTCATGGGGTTATGCTTCTACTGTCATCGGTTTATGGATTTTAAATATTATTGGTAGAAGATAAATGATGAACTTCCTTATGTTGGTTATGGACAGCTTCAAAAATTTGTAAATGTTTGACTTCTTTGTTTTGGTTGTTGCTTCTAAACCGTGAAGAAATAATGAGATAAATGTTGGTGGGATATACCTTGTTAATAGAAATGGTTCTCTGATTTGATGGTCTTGTTGAATATAGTTATTGGACGTTGTGAAGTAATGGATGTTGTGCTGTGTTTGTTGATAGGCTTATGTGTGGCAGCACTGGAAATGGTTTTATGATATTTACTAATTGTTAGAAATAATTGATGAGAACCATAATGGGTTGTTAGCTTTATTGACTGCTACTCTGGTTCTTTGTTAAGGGATTTATTTTGGAATGTTGTGAGTATTGTTGGACATCTGCTCTAATTAGTGTTAATTGTTAATATTGATAACAAATAAATGGATGAAAGTAAATTTTTTGTTCTCTGTTAAAAGATATTGTTAGAGAAGGGTGACAATTTCGTATGCTTTCTGTTTATGTGGAAATGATGTTGTGCACTATTTGGTTTATATCCTCTATAAGTTGCTATGATGGAATACTGTTCGGTTTTGTGAAGTAAATTCTCTGTTTTATCATGTCACATTGATGGAATGAGCAACTTGTTGTGGGTTATTGCTATTCTGTTGCACGTGTTAAGATATTGGAATCGTTATTTACGAGGTTGCTAAGTAATTAAGTTGTCTTAATAAATTATTCACTCAATAATTTCATGTTAAAGAAGGAGTTAAATGGTTCTTTACTCTGTTGTGGGAACTAGTTATCGGTCTAATTATGGCCTTGTTAGAAATCATTATGGGATTGAACGGTAAAAGTGAAGTTAGTAATTTGAGATTTTGATGATAGTTTATTTAATGGTTTTGAAGGTACTAAAGCGAATGACATTATTGCATTGAAGACTCTAGGTAAGTTGATATACATGTGTTTTGGTCCTCGGACCATACATCACAAGAGTTAGGATTGTATGTTGTCTACTTAATAGAACTAGGTTCTTTTAATGATATGTTTATTAGATATTTATACTATCATATAGGACTGTATGTATTCACAAGCATATTGTATGACATACTCAATATATGTAAATAAGCATGTGAGGGTTCGGGAGAATCAGTGACTGTCCATCTGTGGTGACACCCCTATTGGAGTACCTACTCCCACGTAGGGGGCGGTGAGGTACGGTTAAGCCACATGGTCTCCATGGTTCATCCTTTCTCCTGTACTGAAATCCCCAATGTCTTTAACAATAGCGTATGGGTATGGCACGTGGTGACACCTCTATTGGTGTGTTTCCTCGTCAGAAATATGGTTAAACCACGTGACCAATTGATGTATCCGTCACCCCAGTTAACAGACAAGATACAATTCTTTTCTGTAATGCATCGTATGATTATGCATCACATTTGCATTGTATTTCATTCTATCACTTATTGAGCGTTAGGCTCATTAGTTAGGTCTTGTTGATGTATGTATGTACGAGAAACAGGAGAACAGGTCAAAGACAGTTGATGAAGGATTTATACGGATGGATCTTGTGGCTGGCTGGGCTAAAGAATTAAATGGAAATTATTTGTAAAAAGGGTTTGTAAATTACTTAATATTCTTTAATGCTTTTTTTTAATTTCCGCTACATTTTATAAAAGGATTTTATCACTTATGCTCCAATTGATAAATGTTTTAAGTAAAGAGTTTTAACGATCGAGTTTTATAAAGGAAGAATACTGTGACGTTTGTATGAAAAGAAAAGTTTTAAATTTTACAGGATTTTAAAGTAAATAAAAATTGGGTTGTTACAGCTGGTGTCAGAGCGTCTCGGGTTTTAAAATCGATTATGTATACTGCCTACCAGCACAAGCTTTGACGTGGAAATACTACATCGACTGTAAGTATTATAATTAGTTCTCTTCTTTATCTAATTATTTAAGTGTTTGTTGGTAGGACAACAATCCCATCACTTGGAGAAATTTATGGAAAATGTAATGAAAATAATACATTATTTGGGATGCTTGTGATTGATGTAAGCAATCATGGGTTTCTTTTGATAGAGTAGAATGATAGTTATGATAAAAGATAGATGATATTGAAACTACTTGGGTTTTGAGTGCAGAAATTACCTTTGGCGAAGTAAAGAAACAAAGGAGACTCTGCCCGAATTTTTATAAATTGGAAAAATAGATAAGTGGAAAATAAATTCATTGTGAACTAGACAATTTGGTTTGGTCGTCTACACTATAAGAATTAGATAAGAGAATGGATTTGTTATGAGAAGGAAGAACATTGATGGTTAATAACTAAGCTAATGAGTCTTTGGGTCTTTGCTCTTATGATTGGATCTTGTAGTCCATCACTAATGCTTCCATGGGAGCCTCTTTTCCAATCCAACTCGATCTCAACCATTCCATGACTCCATCCAACAGTTGTTGATAGTCCAATCTGCCTTCCACTTGTTGCATGAGTAAACCTCGCTACACGATGACGTTTTAAAAAAAATCCGGGTGTTACATCCCTTCGCCTATTAAACTAAATTCTTTGCTCAAAATATGTGTTATAGAAAAGCTTCGAGTACTTCTCTTCCATATCTTGTTGTCTTTCCCAAGTTACTTCCTCCAACATGTGATTCTGCCATAACACTTTCACCAATGGAATTTGCATGAATAGAAGTTCCTTGATCTTAAAGTCCAAAATCTGAAATGGTTTCTCCTCATAATTTAATGTTGGCTGAATAATAATATCCTCATGTAATATTACTTACAATGGGTCATGAACACATTTCCTCAACATAAACACATGAAAAACATTATGAACTCCATTCATCGAAAGTGGTAACTCCAACTTGTAGGCTGTCTTGTCAATTCTTTTCGGAACAACAAACAATCCAACAAACCTTGCGCTAAGCTTATTGTTCTTACCAAACATCATGATCCCCTTGAAAGGTGAAATCTTCAAAAATGTCAAGTGTAGCATCCTGATTTCTTTTCCCATTTTTCTTCGTAATTTACTCACTTAAATTTTTTCTAAACCTTTACTTATTTTCCTTTAACATAGTGGAAGTCTTTTCTCCTTAACTTTTGTAATAATAAAATCGTAAATCATATTTTTTGCCACAATCCAATATATACATTTCACTTTCTTTTTATTTTCGTACATTTATTTTAATTCATAATCCATATTTACAAGTCTCCACCCACAAGTTCATTTCACATAATATCAAACTCATCTCACATCCTTAACATATACGCAACTATCATATCCATAACAATTAAAACCTCCTAGCATTTTGTGATATAGGCTGTTAAGCCAAGCAGATGTAGTCATTACTTACCTTGGGTTCTAAGTAATTATCCAATTTATTTCTTTAAGTTTAGGAACCTAAAACATATCACAATATTTTTTAGTATCTGTACTAGTCATTCATCACGTTGACTGATTCTTGAATTTTAAGTTTTTCCTTAATTAATCCCGTTATATCAGCTTACAAACTCAACTTTCTTGGTCATGCTTACATCGTCCAAAACAAGGCATTATTATTGTCCATAACCTCCAAAATTCATAACTTTATCACACATGTCCGATTCTCAAGATTCCAATGCCCAAAGTTCCATTTAATAACTATCTAAAATAGTTTAATAATTGGAAACTATTCAACTAGGTTGGTGCTACCAACACAAAAATTGTTTTGTTTTCCATCTCACTTTAACCCAATATAAACCTCACTTTAACTTAAGAATTCTTCTCATTTCTTATTATGACAGAATCTTTAGAATACCAAAAATCCAATTTAATTATTCTCCATAAACCACCTTATTTATAATTTACTTAAACTTAAAAAGAATCTCACTAACTTTCGAAGAACACTTCACACTTTAGTGAGGAGCTAGAAACCATGGCTCTCTTGTGTCCACTTTGAAGAGCCAAACTCCTCTATTTCTAAAAGTTCAAGTCGGTGATTTTACCTCATGAGTTATCCTTTCCACCAATCACAATCGGTCACTATAACTATTTACCTGAGCTAAAATCATTAGCACTAGCATCATCTTAATTCATTATGATTGGGTGGATCAGAGTCTCTAATTAATTTCAAAAAAAGATTCTCTAAAAATTCTCTGCTGCAAATTTTCTCACATTCACAGATGCCAGCGTGTCTACAGTGGATACCCTTTGTCTTGCTCATTATCTTTTCAAAAAATACTCCCTTCATCTGCGTTTCCATGTCGTCCACCAAATAAAATCCTTTCCGCTGATACTTGCACTCCTACACATTCAGTGTTCACTGCGTAAGCATTCCCACTTGCAGACGCTTACACTTCCACCACATATCCAAAATGGCAATGTTTAATGCATGCCACTTATCCAAAACAATGATATTTCTTTTTAATAAAACACTACCGCAACTATGTTTACCAGCACAGACACGTTCATTATCTAAAACGACGTTGTTTCCCATATCCGCAGCCACTTTTCCTCCCACAAAGGAATCTTTACCGTATGTGGGAACATCTTTCTCCTAATCTAATAGTCCTTATTTCATCTATAATTTGATATGATTGTCATTCTTCCTCCGGCACGGTATCTTTTCTCTCCCACAAAGCATCTTTCCATGGAAGCATCTTCCTTCTCCATCTTCTAATCCAACCGCTACAACTCTTCAATTCTTGTAATCCAACAATAAATCCTTTCTTCTAGATGGAATCTTTCTCTCCACATAGCATCTTACCATAGAAGCATCTTTCTTATTTCACCTTCTTAATCCAATGGCTATAAACTTTCTTATTAATTAATCCAACGATATCAATTCTTCTACATGGCAATCCTTTTTATTCAACTTTCAGCGCATCAAACCATCTTTAATGTCAACCATTCTTTGATCTTATCCAACAATTGTCATTTCTTTTGTCCAAATGACATTGTTCCTTATACCACAGACATCCTTTTTCTCCACAATGATTTATTTTTCTAATACGACGACATTTCTTATTGCCTAGTTACCGTGGATATTTTTGAACTTTCAAATCTTTATAATTTCTATTTTATTTATCCTTTAACATTCTAATTTCTCTAACTCAAAAATACTTATTTTCTTCTTGGGGTATTACACCAAGTCTCGTGGTTCAAACTCTAACTCTCTCCATCTGCGATCTGCATAAATTTTCTAATGACTCTGGGTAGTTAACATTCTTATGAGACTAACCATCTCCGTTGTTTGCTAAATAATATTGGGGCCTAGCAGTTTAGCTTCACCAACTTCATTCCAATATAACAGAGATTGACACTTCCTTACATATAATGCTTCATAAGATGTCATTCCAATCATGGTCTAATAGCTATTATTATACGCGAATTCTACCAATAGTAACATCTTATTCCAACTAACTTGGAAGTCTAGAACACAAGCTTGTAACATATACTCCAATATCTAGATCTTCCTTTTAGATTGGCCATCAGTCTAAGGTTGGAAAATTGTACTAAAATTTAATTCTGTGCCTATTCCCTTGTTCAAACTCTTCCAAAAGGTTGAAGTAAATCTCAAATCGCAGTCGTAGACAATAGAAACTGGAACCCCATGTAACTATAAAATTTTCTAAATATACAAGTCAGCATACTAATTCATCGAATAAGTCATCTTGATAGGAAAAAAGTTAGCTGACTTTGTTAACCTATCAACGATACCCTAATTACATTGTGTTCTTTCATGGTCCTTGGTAAACTGACGACAAAATCCATTACAATTTGCTCCCATTTCCATTTTTGTATGGGTAAAGATCATAATGTTCTTGCTGGCCTCTAATGTTCTACTTTTTCTTGCTAGCATACCAAACATAACTTCACGTGTTTTGCAACATCTTCATTAAGATTAGGCCATCAATAGTGTTGTTTCATGCCTCTGTACATCTTGGTACTCCTAGGGTGAATAAAAAAAATTAGAGTGAGCTTCTACTAAAATCTTTTGTCGTAGTAGGTCATTCTCAAGGACATACCATTTGTTTTTTAACTTAATGATTCTTTCACCAGAAATAGAGTAATCAGATTTGTCCAATAATTTATTCTCTGATTTAAGGCTCACACACATAGGGTTGTTTGTCTATGCTTCTTTGATCTTCTCCAATATCATAGGCGTTAATGTCAGAGCTGAAAGAGTAGAAGCCAACTAAGAGGCAACCAACTCAAGTCCAAATCTCTGAATTTCTAAATGTAGGGTTACAGATATATCTGTCCACAAGGAATGCACTGAAACTACCTTTCTACTTAGTGCATTAGTAACTACATTCATTTTTCCAGGGTGATACTTAATCTTGCATTCATAATTAAAAATTATTATCTACATTAGACATACAATTAAGAAAGCATTTTGATGTGAAAGCTTGCGTTGTTGAGCAGCCTGTAGAAATGACTTTAACTCAAGTGTTCTGATACCATATTGCAATGCTCTAAAGCTTTAAAAAAATTACTTGCTATTTTTCTTCCTTTTTTTTAAAATAAAAACATGTCATTTATAAAATTGATGTCTTTAAAATCAGTTGCAGCAAAAGTCTATAAAATAAAATCCATTTAAAACCAATGTACTAAAATCCAATCAAATAAATCTCAATATCTATGGGCAAAAGTAAATATAAAAGAAAACATAGTAAGAAAAGTCCTTTTAGAGGTTTATTCATTTTTTTCCTTTCAATACCTGTAATATCTAGAAAATTTGTCTACATGTAAAACTTTGCTTATGTGAAATAAGATACTTGAACATTAAGAATATTGATGCTACTAATATTTGGAGGAATATTGGAATTATATGGTATTAGTTTTCATAACGGGTGTAATTTGGTTATATTAGAGGATAAATAAGAAAATGTGTAATTAAATGAAGAATAAAGGTGATAAGAGTAGTGGTGGTCGATCATTAAAACAAGCAATCAATCACCCTCTAGTCAAAATATTACAGAGAGCTACAGAATTTGAAGAGGTCGATGGGCTTAAGGAGATTGATCGACCGGTCCCAAAGGATAAATATTACAGATTGTGTCAAAATTGGCAGCGGTCGATCATCTACTAAGAAGGTGATCAACCTGTAACTCTGAAAATTTAGATTTGCATTTGATCATATGAGAATGGTGGTCGATCATGGCCATGAAAAATACAAATATGGAGATTTCACGCTCAATCATGGTAAGAAGGTGATCGACCAGAACGCAGATCGTTGGCCTAAATAACCCATAACCAACTTTTGGAAACTTGAGGAGCCGTCTGGAAATTGACTGGTTGCATCTTTTGGACTTTCTCTGTGAGTTATAGAATGTATAGGGAGGGAGTTTAGGCACAAATCAGAGAGAATCATTCTTCTAGTCTCCTGCAGTTTACTCTCTTGATATTCTCGACTTTTCTTCTTCTAGAGTTTGGATTTTTGAATGCTGAAGGAGAAGAGCTTCGCAAATTCTTCTGTTAAGGTTTAGCAAGGAGGGAGGTAGGATATTTGGATATATTTTACTTGAAAAGGCCTACATCACAGGTTTAGGTTTTGTGTCATTTGTTATTGAAAATGTTTTCTTCTTCAATGGTGAGAACTGCTTATCTGCTTCCTGTTATCTGCTTCCTGTTAATGAAACATAGAACTTGTTTGCTTCCTATTATTGTTCATAGAACTTGTCTACTACTGCTATTTTTTCTGTCTACTCCTATTCGATGATGATTAGAAGGTAAGTGTTTTGTCTACCATTGTTGTTGCTAATAGGGTTGTCATTGCTTTGATGAAAATTTATAGGAGATAATTGCCTCCTGTGTTATAGAGGAATGAATTGAAACTCTTAATAAAAAGATCCCTTGATAGAAACTACTAGTTTACCATCTGTTTCATTGGTTTTGTTATCTATGGCTCGTTAACATAAGACATAAAGAACATTGATAAATTGCAAGAATATGATCATGATGAATATACCTTTGTTGTATGATTCTCTGTTAGCATGCTACCTTATTTCTATAAGTGTTATTAATATCATGTTAGGGTATTAGTTTTCAGCATGTTTAGAAGCTAACTGTTAGAAGTAATGATGATCATATAGATTTTCTACTTTATTAACATGTTAGTTACAGCATGTATAAGATTGATTTGCATTGTTTGGTGATTCATGTTTCCATGGTTTGTTGATTAAATTGTATTATTTTCTAGTATTATATGAACTGCTATGTGACATTCATTCATATCATGCATCATATTGGCATGTCAGTTAGGGTTGCATATCATGCATTTCACGAGATAATAATGAATCTAATATATTTAAATAGAAGTTAGAGGTTGGGGAGTTTTGTAACGGATCTGCTTGAGAGAGCTGTCTCCTCCCACATATGGATGGTGTTGCAATTCTGCTTAGGTTAGATCTGAGGATGTATCTGTTCTCTCTATGGAAAATATCTCTAATGTTTTGGTTAATAAGGAAGTGTACGTGGAGGAAGTATGATATAACGAGGGCTTGTGTTACCCGGTGCGTGATGATTTGGGGTTATGGCTCACAAATGGAATAAAAGTATTTAAATATGTTCAAAGACTTTTAATAGTTTGGTTTTAAGTGTTTTAAAACGTTTGGTTGACAGTACTGTCTTTAAAGTACGATTATATGTTTTAATTATTCGCATTTATTAACTCTAATATTTTTCTTCAAGCATTTTTTAATAAGTTTTAAAAAGAAAAATTTTATTGAAAAGTCAAATGGAAACAAGATGTTACAATACCCATGGTCAATCTAGCTTCAAACAACACACTAGCTTTTTCATGAGTATACCTCTTCAATTACTACCATCATTCCTTTGTTTCATAAAGTTCATCAAAGACTTTATCATTACCTACATCACAAGGTTCAAACTAACGAGTCTAATGCTCAGCAAGAGATACATAAAAATATATAACATGAAATCATGAAATGCAGTTCATAAAGAAAAATCTTGTCTTTTTCATTCAATAGTCTTTCTTTTTCTTTTACTTTATAGTCCAATCATTGTGGGTAATTTAATTTATGGGAGAGAGTGACACCATTTGGTTAACCTCATGCGAGATAGTCAACTCAAACCCCACCTACAATGACCATTTACATTTATTAGATTTTCTCATCTTTCTTAAATGAATCCATGAAACCTACATATAACATAAAAGCATCAATATAATATGAGTAAATTAATAAACAGTGAAGCAAGAACAAATCCTCAATTGACATAATTAATATAAACAGAAACCAAATATCGAACATGGATAGATAGACCCACAATAGTACCAAAAAAATATGAAACAATTATTAACTTGTTTATCTTCTATTCATAGTTCCCAAAAATCAACAGATAACAGTCATGAGCATATTTTCTAAGCAAACTATCTGTAGATATCTTAGCATAATAATACAGTTTCTACCTTACCCTAGAAACTTGTGATGCAGGTCAAATGCCACACAATAAAATATCTCTTACCTATGATGTTTAGCATAGCCGTAAACTAAATTGTGAACACATGGTTATCCTTAAAATCAAACAACAGACATGATAGTAAAAGAAATGGGCGATCATAGACATATTTTCTTTTATTGAAAATAACCTCACGGTTTTCTTCCTGTTGCCCTACCAAAACCTAAGCTTTTAAAAGTAAAATTGTAACTCTGCAAATCTTGACAAAAATCACCTTTGCGAGAACAGTTTCTTTGTCTAATTGATCATGGAAAAAAAATGGTTTCATTCTCCACAAACATTCATACAAATAGACGGTTGAACGTAGAATCCCATAGAAATGGAAATCTCATGGAAACCGTATCCTATGTGTGATCATTTCCTAATAGTCCAGAGAAATAAATCATAGCACGCACGTAATTTGGAATATCTCGTTTAAAGTTTGTTCACCAAGCAGGGACGTGCAAATCGCCGCAAGGGACATACGCTTCAACCAATTCAACAAATGGTAGTAAGTCATGTTAGCCCTTATTCTTAAATTCGTGGTTGCCAATGCTAGCACTGACGCCAATCTTTCCGTGGAAGCCTACACTGCCATAGATTACCAACGTTTCCACTAAATGTTACTTCTAAACAACGCTGTTCAAATGCTTAAGTTTGCAGCCGCAGACACGTTCACTATTATAAAAATGTGTTATCCCATAAAACGACAATGTTCAACTTAAACACCTTCCTTACGCGAGGCATCTATCCCTCCTGCAGAAGAATCTTTTCCTAATCTAATAGCTCACATTCTATCGCTAAGTTCAAATCTAATAGTCTATCATCCTTTTGCATCCATGTCGCATCCAATGCTTCTGTAGAAGCCTCTTTTCCCAAATCCAATGCTCTGAGTCCTTTCCTTAAATCCAATCGAATGGTTCCTCATCCCCCCGCATCCATACGGCAGCCAACACTTCTGCGGGTGCATCTTTTCAAATCCAACTTGATCTCAGTCGTTACATGACTCCATCCAATGGTTGTCGATTGTCCAATCATCCTTCCTCTTACTGCATGAGGAAATCTCACTACACAATGACATGTTTCTTCTCTAAAACAGTTGTCATGACTAAGTTTCCATCCCTAGGTAAAAATATATGATTCCTAATTTGTTTATTTATTTAATTATTAGCCTACTTCATAATTTATAATAAAATTCTAAAATGCATAAAGTGTAAAATTCACTCAATTGTGACACGAAATATATTTTCATTAAATTCCAAATGTCACATTACATAGCTAAAAGTATTGTACGAAAAATCTGGCTGGTACAAGATCTTTGCTATATACGCTAACAACCAATGTACTGCCATGATTGAATCTTTGAATCTTCTCTTCATACGACCATAGTTTCTTATATTGTTCATCATTATCCCATTTGTTCTATTTTTAGACTCCATTCCTTGCCCTTCTAGCAAGACTTAGGAATATTGACATTAAAATTCTTCTTAACTTTATCAATGGTAGAAGGAACGTCCCATTTGGCTAGCTTTTGAATCTATCTAAATATTGGTTTGCCACCCATTTTGCTAAAGCATTTCAACTTTTCATCTGTCGTGATCAAGTGTGAATCTCATTATAGTTATTTATTTGAAATTTAAGTTCACCATGCATTTTCAAAATGTGAATCCTCTAATTGCATCCTTCCTTGCACGCAGTCGTCAACCAATGGCATTCACTTTTGACATAATTTATCTCATACTCATTCTTCAATGCAAAACCTATGACTTCTTCTCTAACATCATTCAATTAATTGCACTTCTTCCCCATACAAAAACTAGACGAAGAACATTCCTATTGAGAAGACCTATTGATGCACCACAGAATCCTCTCAGGGTCGATGAAATGATAAAATTTTTTAATTATTCTTCAAGAGTTTTCTTTGTAGGTATTCAAGGGGAAAGAGCTATTAAGGTCTTTAATCATGACCTTATAATATTCAAACTAAAACATAGGTTGAAGATCAAGCATAATGGAACTTCCCAAATCTGTCCTTAGTCTGACCTCTGAGCACTCATCGGCCTTTTTTGTAATAAGAACAACCTCTTATCAAAATGAAAGCTTCAAGCAATTTGTAGTTGGCTTGTCAAGGTTTCCAAAATGTGCTTTTTTGTTAAATTTGGAGTTTGTTTGCTATGTCAAACAGTACTTTAACAGAGAGCTAGAATCCACCTTAGGGCATAGCTGAACATGTGTCATACCAATGTGATTAAATGCTTTCTGAGCTTACTTGGGGGGACAGCTGAACATGTGTCATACCAATGTGATTAAATGCTTTCTTATTCATTGATTGATGGTATGTTTACATGTGTTACCTTTTTTTGGATTGAATAATGTTGATTGAGAAAATGTTTTGTTAAGTGTTCTCGGCTAGGTGTGTTAGTCGAGAACCTATGTTATGTGTATTTTATTTTAAGGACATTTTTGTAATTATGACATTAGGTCAAACCTTGTGGGATTTATATACCCTCATTAAGGTTTGTTTGAAGGCAATTGAAAAATTATCGGCTTGAGCTAAAACCCTTATGTTGGAGTTGACTCCATTGGAAATCAACCGCTTCCTTCAGAGGGTTATCCCAATAGGTGATTGTACCTTCCATTAATCCACCTGTTCTTAGTTTCTCATAGGGTGGGTTTCGCATACTAATCATCCTATCATCTCGGTCCAGAGGTGAACATCAAGAGAGGAAGATTAGAAGCTTGCTGTGAAAACAAGATAGAGTGGTTCTTGAAGAATCCATTGAAGTCAAAGGGCGTCACTTAGCATCATTAGGACCAGCTTGTAAGTATCCATTTTTGTTTCTCTTCCTAGACGATTTAAACTCTATAATTTGTATGTCTGTCTGGTAACATTTTAAGGGTTACGTGGTTCCACTTTCGCATTATTTGGTTTAGAGATATGAAAGTTGTGAGTTATCCATTTTCTGCTAAAAAACTGTTTTATTGGTGTCATCCCAAGAAGGGTATTCTGTTAAAAAACTGTTTATTGGTGTCATCCCAAGAAGGGTATTTTGAATTTTAGTCTGATTTTTGGAGGGTCTTCTGTACGTAAGAGAAAAAGAGTGTGGCCAAAACTTTGTGTCATTTGATTTAGGGACACATAAATTATGATTGTTTCTTTTTGGAATATAAACTGTTTCTGTTGATACCCTTTTGGGGGAGTAGTTTTTACGAGCCCATATATTTGTCCCCTTTTGAAAATATTGTGTGAATTTTGGAGGGCATGTTCTATTCTAGATATATTGATTGTAGTTCAATTTTGGTACTGATTAGATTGCCATAGAGTAAATTATGCAAGTTGAAAGTTAATGTTCTATTTTTGCAAACCCAATAACCAGCCTCCCAATTTGCTAGTCATAAGTTGCACCCCTTGGTGCATCATTTGGTATTAGAGCAAATTTGCCATACCTTATACTTTGAAATTTGTTCATTCTAATTTGTTAAGATGATGCCTAGAAATATAGCCAATGTTGTCCGCAACAGAGATGCAAACCTGCAAAAAGCCTAGTACCTGACAAAGCAACAAGTAAGGTAGAGAATAGTATACAAGGCCAATTGTTTGAGATCCATGGCATGATGGCCAAACTACTGCAAAAGTTGTGATGCACCATAAGGCCCAGTTACTAGAGCCCGAGCCAAGAAACTTACTAACCTTCTTACCAATTTTTATTTTGCATGTAAAGTTTCACTTGAGGGTCTTAATGAAGTCATGCCATGAAGATAAATCAAGTCTAAAGCATCTCATCACTTAGATTACTCATGAACACAATCAGCAACAACGTTCAACCGAGGAGCAAGTTGATATTTCAAGCACTATGAATTAGGGGGCAGCAAGCTGAAGATATGTCTCCCCAATGAATTGATATGTTTCTTTATTTATTGAATAATATATATGTTAGCATTTCGACCATTTTTTGGATTGAATTATTATCATTGGAGTGTTGTGTTGCTTTGAATACTTGGCTAGTGTGTTAGCTGAGTACATGTTTTTGCATTTGTTGTTTTTAAAGGTATTTTTGTAATCTAGATTTTAATGCAACTCTTTAGAGGTATTTAATCCATCCTTAGTGTTTGTTTGATGCTTAGTGAAGTTTATTTGCAGCTACAGCTCGTTTTTTATGTTAGAGTTCTCTCTACACTCGAACTCCATTTCTAAGGCGAAAATTTGAGAAGTGTGAAGTCATAAATTATCCCATTCACTTTCTAAGCTTTGTCTTGGAGTGGGATTCTCACACTATTCCTTCCATCATCTTTTTCCAGAGGTGTATTTAGAGTGGAGGTTTAAAAGACAAACATTGAAGCGAGGTGGGGTGGTCCTTTGTACAAGGATCCATTGAAGTCAAGGGTTGCCAATTTAAACAATCCTCAGACCAGCTTGTAAGTTCTAATTGTAGTTCTCTTTGCTGTGTGTTTTGATTTCTTTGTTTTGGACCATTGTTTTTTCATTTGTCAAGGATTGCTTGTGTCAAATTTGGTGTCATTTGGACCAGAGACGCGAGAGTTATGCAAATCCCATTTTTGTTCAAAACAACCAATTTGGCACCCTTTCGGGCAACAACTTTTCATTTGCATAACTTCCTCTCTCTTACAAATTTTGGCATGATTTTTGTAGGGAACACTTTTTACTAGTAATTGTGATTGCCTTCCAAATTTGGCATCATTTGGAGTTCTAGAGAAGAAGTTACGAAGTTGTCATTTCTGTTGTTCTATTTTTGTGCAAACTAATAACCACCCCAACTCCATTGTTGATCATTTACACTCCTTGGTGCATCATTTGGTATCAGAGAAAATTTGCTCTAATTATATTCTATAATTATGCATTTTTATTTGTGAAAATGATGACTAGAAGTGCAGCCAAGACTATCCACAATAAAGACACAAACCCGCCAACAAACCTAGTCCCCGAGAAAGCAACAAATGAAACTATTTCCAGTATACAAGGCCAAATTGAGGAGTTACAGAACATGTGTAATACCCGGGAAACTAAACTACATGTAAAACTTTGATTATGTGAAATAAGATATTTGGACATAGTGAATTGTGATTTTTGGAGTTGTTCATATTATTGAGTATAATTATGTTACTGATATTTGGATGAATATTAGGATTTTATAGTACTAGTTTTTGTAAAGGGTGTAATTGGGTTTCATATTGGAGAATAAATAAGGAGAATATGTAATTAAATTAAGAATAAGATGAAAAAGGGTGACGGTGATCGATCCTAAGGGTAGGCGATAAATCACCCTCTAATTGAAAAATTACAGAGAGCATCAAGATTTGAAGTCGTTGATCAGCTTAAAGAGAATGATCGACCAGTTCCAAAGGGGAAATATTAGAGAGTGTGTCAAATTTGATAGCGGTCAATCGTCTTCTATGGCAGTGATTGACCCGTAACTCTGAAAAGTCGAATTGGCGGCTGATCATAAAAGAACGACAGTCAATCGTGGTTGTGATTGCAAGGATTTGTGGTCGATCACGATAAGGAGGTGATCAACTGGAACGCAGACCGTCAGCTAAAATAATGGATAATCGACTTCTTGAAACTCAAGGAGACATCTGGAAATCGATTGGTCGTGCCTCCTTGACTTTCTCTATGAGTTATAGAGTGTATTAGGAGAGAGTTTAGGCACAAATCATAGAGACTAGGTCTTCTAGTCTTCTGAAGTTTTCTCTCTCGATATTTTCTTCTTCTATTTTCTAGAGTTTCGGTGTGCTAAAGGAGAAGGATTTCGACATGAACAATTTCATCATAGAAAGGTCTAGCAATGAGGGAGGTAAGAGATTTGCATGCGTTTTGCTTGAAAAGGCCCAAATCACAGAGTAGGATCATTCGTACTTTGTTGATATTCTGTTTTGTTATCTGTTACTGCTTTGGTAGAAAACATGCTGAGGATATTGCCTTAAGGATTAGGATAGCTCTCTGTTTTGTATTCTTTTGATGTTTTGATAACTATGCTTAGTCGTATAATGTCTTAACAAAATACTAAAAGGAAAATAAGAAAATAGCTTAACTTGCTCTAGACAAATGATGTTAAAGGTGATGCCTTGCTCAAGAAGTTATTTTTTGTTGATAACTTGTTGATGATATCCTATCAAAGATTTGAGTGCTAATAGATGATAATCTTTGCTTGTTCTCATATTGATAGAAGTTGTGATTCTATTCTTTGCTTATTGTGTTTTGCAAGGTAAAATTATGAGATCTATTGCTCTACTAGTGTTGAATTATCATGAGCTTTTGTATACTATTGCTTTCAACATAACACATTAAAAAATGGTTAAATTGCTAGAATAAGACCATACTGAATATACTTTTGTTACATGATTCTTTGTTAGCATGCGGTGGCTTGTTGAGTTTAAGTTTAATTCAATAGGCATTATTAATATCATGTTAGAGTGTTAGCTTTGAGTGTATAGAAGCTTGATATTGTGTTAAAAATGATGATAAACATGTTGATTTTCTGCCTTATTGATATGTTAGTAACAACATGTATTGGCTTGATTTAAAGTGTTGTGGACATACATTTATATCATGCATCATGTAGACATGTCAGTTAGGGTTGCATAATCATGCATCGCATGAGATAATAAGGAATCTAATATATGTAAATAGACTTTAGAAATTAGAGAGTTTAAAGTACGATTATATGTTTAATTGTTACATGTTTATTAACTTTGATTTTCCCTTCATGTGTTTTTTAATAAGTTTTAAAAAGAAAAATTTTATTGGAAAGTCAAACAGAAAAAGGATGTTACAACATGTGCTCCAACTTGTTGCAAAGGTTGGATGAACCTAGAAATCAGTATGTGAGGGACCCTAGGACACCTAGGCCAAGGATAAGGATAAGTGCCTCCACGGACACTACATGCCGAGAAGAAATTGAAGAAGATGAGGCCAACAAAAAAAATAGATTTTGAAAAATTTCCTAGATCGAGAAGAAGACATTTGGCTAAGGATGAATTGAGACATGTAAAGGTAGTCATTCCTCCTTTTAATGACTCTTGTAATGTTAATGATTTTTGGGTTTGGGTAGAAAAAGTGGATAGAATATTTGAATACTACGATTACTTCGGAGAAAATGAAGTTGCAATTAGTTTCACTTGAACTCTTGGGTTATGCGAGATTATGGTGGAATAATTTGAAAGCTCATAGGCGATGGAGAAGATGAAATTCTTACTTGGAATATGATGAAAAGCTTGATGAAAAAATGATTTGACACCTCTCGGCCAAGGGCTAGAGATATCCATTGCTCTAAGTGCCTTGGGTTTGGGCACAATGCTTCAAAATGTCCAAACCAAAAGGGTATTTTAATAAAGGAATGCTTGGATGATAAACAAAGCAAAGAAGACTCCTTGGTAGCAACTAATGAAGGAGAAAAGAAACAATGGAGGTGTTTTTTGTTGAAGAGGAATCTCTCCATTGGTACTTCAAAAGACTCTAACTCTCTAAACCCAAGAATAATAATTTCAAAGCGAGCGAATTCGTCATAGCTAATGTTTGAACAAGGATCAATTTTGCTCTATGAACATTGAAGGAGGGAGTTGTGTCAACAATTCTTCAATGGATATAGTTGAGCAACTTTATTTGGAGACAATGGTGGATCCTAATTCCTACAACTTAAGGTGGCTCAATATTAAGAACGATATCAAAGTGGCTAAACAAGTAATTGTTTCCTTCTCCGACTACAAATACCAAGCACTCTTGGAGATATACATGAAAAGGGAAACTTTACTATTTGCAAACCCTGAAAGTGAAGAACAACTCTGTAAATGGATATCAAGGTGGAAAGTTTATCTTTGAAGTCTTTCTTCACATCATAAAATACAATAATGAGGAGACAAGTAAAATTATTGATGTTATGTCAACAAGGTATGTGCGGTTAAATAAGTTGATTACTTGGCTTCTAAGAATTGGATGGTTTAAAAGTCGTAATATTATGAGTACTAGCATTTCATTTTGGAATGAAACTTTGGATTATGTGTTTGGGAATGTTTTCTTATATTACGATGGTATTTCAATTGAGGGTAACAACTTTAGCACCTCTAGTTTTGGAACTAAAGAGTTGTTGATCCAAAAGTCTTTTGTTATTGAACTTATTACCTATATTTGGAATGGACATACTTGTATTAAGGTGGATATTGCTTTGATTTACAACAATGCACTTGAGGAAGAAATTTTTAGCCAATCAATTGAAACCTGATTTTTGCTACACTCCGTTTGGTTTTCAAAGCTATTGGAACAGTTTATTGATGATGCAACAACTTTAAGTATAAGGAAGATTTTGAAGTCTTTGCCACTACCATATTCTAAGAATTATCTCCTTATTTGGGTGAACAAGTTAGAAGAAGAAGACAAGGGGGAGAAACGTCAAGCCTTGGATTTGAGGTCAAATCCTTAATCACCTTAAGAGGATGATGCACCACAAGGCCTGGTTGCTAGAGCCCGAGCTAAGAAGCTTACAAACCTTTTTACAAATTCTTATTTTACATATAAAGTTACACTTAAGGTTCTTAATAATGAGTCAATTGATAAAGATAAAGCAAGTCCAAAGCATCTCATCACTTGGATTACTCATGAACACAATCAGCTACAAGGTTAGGAGCAAGTTGATATTTCAAGCACCATGACTTAGGCGGCAGCAAGCTGAAGATGTCACCCCAATTAATTGATTTGTTTCCTTATTTATTGAATAATATTTATGTTGACATTTGGACCATTTTCAGGATTGAATTATTGTCATTGGACTGTTGTGTTGCTTGGAATACTCTGGTAGTGTGTTAGCTGAGTACATATTTTTGCATTTGTTATTTTTAAGGGTATTTTTGTAATCTAGATTTTAGGGCAACTCTTTGGAGGTATTTAATCCCTCCTTAGTGTTTTTATGAAGCTTAGTGAAGTTTATTTGCAGCTATAGCTCATTTTTGTGTTAGAGTTCTCTCTACAATCGAACTCTATTTCTAGGGCAAAAATCTAAGAAGTGTGAAGTCACAAATTATCCCATTCACTTTCTTATCTTTGTCTTGGAGTGGGATTCTTACACTATTCCTTCCATCATCTTTTTCTAGAGGTTGTATTCATAGTGGAGGTTTAGAATACAAACATTGAAGCAGGGTGGAGTGGTCCTTTGTACAAAGGATCCATCGAAGTCAAGGGTTTCCAATTTAAACAATCCTCAAACCAACTTGTAAGTTCCGATTGTAGGTCTCTTTGCTGTGTATTTTGATGTCTAGATTTTGGGTTGATGTTTTCTTAATTGTCAAGGATTGTGTGTGTCAAAATTTGGTGTCATTTGGACCAGAGACGGGGAAGTTGTGCAAATCCCATTTTGGTTTAAAACTGCCAATTTGGCACCCTTTCGGGCAGCAACTTTCTATTTGCATAACTTCCTCTCTCTTGCGAATTTGAGTGTGATTTGTGGAGGGAACATTTTTGACTGGTAATTGTGATTGCCTTCTAAATTTGGTGTCATTTGGAGTTATGGAGAGGAAGTTACAAAGTCGTCATTTCTGTTGTTCTGTTTTTGCGCAAACCTATAACCACCCCACTCCATAGTTGAGTGCTTGCACCACTTGGTGCATCAAGTTGGAAGAACCTTTCAATCAGCAAGTGAGGGTCCCCCATACTCCTAGACCAAGAAGCCATAGTGGTAAGTGAAGGGAGAGATTAAACCAAGAAGAGGAGGATTCTGATGAAAGTTCTCATAGCCGTGGTTCCCTTAGCCTGAGATACTCAAAATTTTCTTGATGATATAAAGCATGTGAAATTATCTATCCCTCCATTTAGAGGGTATAGCAATGGTATTGAGTTTTTTGATTGGTTCGTAAAAGTAGAGAAAGTATGTGATTTTTATCAATATTCGAATAAAACAAAATTCAGATTAGCTTCCTTGGAATTTGTGGATTATGCTAGTTTGTGGTGGGAAGACTTAAAAGCTCAGAGAAGACGTGAAGGGTATTAAGAAATTCGTACTTGGAGTACGATGAAGAGTTTAATGAGAAAGAGATCTGTTACAAACCATTTTAGATGACAGTTTTTTCTTGAAATGTAATGTTTGGGGCAAGGGTCTAATGACCCAGTTTTTCTTACATTTAAAACATGAAATTTTGAAGACATTTTTCTTTTATAAGAACAACAGAAAACTTTTATTAGTAAAACAAAACAATTGAAAATGCTATAATAAAATTCTTTTATTTTACAATTTAATTACTTTACAAAACCTTTTATAAACCATTTTCCTTTAATCTTTTAGCCTAGCCAGCCACCAAGTCCACAACGCACAAATGTCCCATTAACTGCTCCTAGCCTTGATACCATGCATACCTACATCACAAGACCTAAACTATGAGCATAAAGTTCAGTAAGCGATATAAAATAGGCAATATGCAATATGCAATATGCCATGCTCTTTTTATAAAATATTTTCTCATTAAGTTTATTTTTTCTTATTACTGTTATTTCTGTTTTCTCTTTTGGTATTCAACTCGCACTCTCCTCTAGTGGGGGAACAATCTGCCCAAAGTCTCCAACCATGGGGGACAATGTCCACCAAGCCTCTAACCGCTAACCATGGGGACAACGTCCACCAAGCCTCCAACCATGGGGGAACGATCTGCCCAAGCCTCACAACTACATCAGAAACTTGTTCCCAAAGCCTCAACATATATTTTAACTTCTTAATTTCCTTTATTATTTTTCTTTACTTAAAACCTTATGCATGATAAACCATTTTCGTATTGTTTTGTGAAAACCATGATGCATGAATGTGAGTGAATCCATACAATTCTATATCCTCAGTTTAATCCTCAAAGCAAGATCAAAATATTTCACTTAAAGAACCTAATTCTAATAGCACAACATCAAACATGTAGCGACCAGATTTTTCTTACATTTGAAAACGTGTAAAATTTAAAAATTTTCTTTTATAAAATCAGCGGAAGACTTTGCTTTCATAAAACTCTTTTAAAAATCATATCGAAAATCTTTTATAAATAAAACCAATCGTTTGAAGAATAAAATACATAAACCTTTTACATTATTTTTACAAAATATTTTACAACCACTTTCCTTTCAAAGCCTTTAGCCTGGCCAATTATAAGATCAATGTGTGTAAATTCTTCATCAACTGCTCCTTAACCTATTTTGGTGCATGTACCTACATCATAAGACTTAAACTAATGAGCCTAATGCTTAGCCAGTGATATAAAATAAATATATGGAATGCACATGCTATGCTTTTTTAAATTCGTTTTTGTTTTCTGTTTCTGTTTCTGTTTTTTGTTTTACATCAATACAACCGACCCCAACGCCCTTGGAATAACGACAATGGCATAGTCCAAAAGCTCGCTAGCCATTGACTGGTCCGTTCAATGCGCCCTAATAGACACCTCTGATATAGTAGCTCCAGCTCTGACTGAAAACTATGCTAGTTGCTGTACGCTACAACGCACAACATTCGGCTAGGGCTGCAACTATCCCCTACTAGCGGCCATGCGCTCCAACAATTAAATGGCCTCACTAACCACTGGTCGGTCCATCCCAGCTCCAACCGAGGACTCATAAATAGATGTGTGATAAAGACTCGGCTCCAATCGAAATTCCTGATAACTATTGTACACACCGATGCACAACGACCCATCCTCAAGGATAAGCAGTTTCGGCTACGACCGAAAGCGCTGCTAGCAGTTGTCCGTTGCAACGCACAACCTAAGGCTCGAGCTACAATCTCCGCCTGCTAGTGATTGTGCCCTCCAACACTTAAGTAGCTTCACTCACCCATTGGCTGGCTAGTCTCAGCTTCGACCGACAACCAACTAACAAGCTCACATCTCATATCATCTCATTTACATTTATTCCGTTTAATTCATTTATTATTCGTTTCATTTATAAAACCATGCATGAAAAACATTTTTCGTATCATTTTGAAAACCATGATGCATGATGCTTGTGAATACATACAATATCTATCTACTCTAGATAGGCCTCAACACATGCTTAATATCAATTTCTTTAAAACCTAATAAACACATCATTTCTAATAAACACAGCATCAAGCATCAATACAATCCTCAAAACATGATCACAACATAACTTAATAATCTATGACAGTAGTAAACAGTCAAATATAATTCCTAATTCTTACGATGTAGACCTTTCGACAAAACACATACGTATCACTTACCTGAGGTCTGTGACGCATTTTAGCACTTTATCCTTCTTCCTTTAATACCTTTGTAGCACCTTCATAAATCCATAGCATTTAACATTAATAATCCTCAACAATCTCCAAACCCTTATTCCATATTCATTATGCAACAGAATGTCATAATCCCATTACAACCAGCTCACATAACCAGAATAACAGAACAGAACACAAGCCCCATCAATACCCAGTGAAACCATACAATCCACAAAACAACGAACCAATAAAAGAGCAACCTTAATTTATCGAACTTTAAACTTGCATTTTTCCTTCACTTTACTTTTCACGGATTATTCCCATCACGTAAACAGGGAGCATAAAACAATTCAATTCAATGGTTTATCAACTTATAGTGAAATACATTGCTCTTATCAATTTATCCCCAACGTCCAGGCAGACAAATAAATACATCCAACAATAGAACATATTTTCTCACCCTTTATCTTATTCCTCCTTAGCTCAGAAGCAATAATCAAAATAGTGGAATTAATATTTCATTAACAGATCAACATTTACTCACCATTATCAATAATATAGATAGCTTAACCAAACAGATGAAATGTCATCGAGTATATTCACAATGCATTAAACCACGGAGCACAATATTCCTCATTCATCAATAAGATGTTCGTAAATAAACAGGGAGCATCAGTCACACAAAATCCATAAGGGTTATGGAGGAATATACCTCACCAAAAGCATACCCGAGAAAGAGACCAAGAGAAGCAGCCTCTCCCGTCTCTGCCATCTTAACTCCAGACTTCACTTCCCCTTCACCTCTTTTATGCCATCCGCTGAGTCCACCTCTCCTACATCCTCACTTTTCTACCGCTCCTTCATCACGGCCTTCACTCGCCAAACGCCAGCATTTCATTTTTCTCCATTTCTTCTTCAATTTTACTTTTATTCATTTCACTCTTTTATTTAACTAATCCCTTTTTAATTTATTCCCAATTAATCCTTAACCAAAACTCCCACTTAACTAAATTCTAATAATTTCCATCAAATAAACCTTCAATAATTATCCAAATAATCCAATTACACCCAATTAATTTCTCAATTATCCTTATTAAATTCTGTTATGGAAAATTAGGGTATCACATTCCATAATAAAATCATTCTTTAATTTTCAATAATTCACAATTATTAGCGTCCATAGTACAAGCTAAATTTCTGAGTATTACAAAACAACAAGCAGGAATACATCCTCGAGACATGATCATAACCTAATCATCTAATAAATACAAATAGTATACAAATCCTAATTCTTGCGATGTAGGCATTTCGGCAAAACACAAGCAATATCACTTACTTGGTTGCTTTAAGGAGTTTAGTACTTCTCGTTAGCCTTCTTAATACCTTCAAAATAAATAACTTTTAGTCATCAATAATTAATTAACTGAACCTTATTCTCCACATTTTTCTTCACTTCACTGATCATTATCAAATAAAACTGCAGAATATAAATCCTCAACCTTACCTTTCAAAGTAGTAAAATAATTAAACCACAAAACTCTATTTCAATAACTCATTAATCTTAACTGCTTGACATCTATTATTCCTCGATGCCCAACATGCAGAATATAACAGTAACAACTCACACATAGCACCTCCAAAATAACAGAACAATACTTATCCCCAACAACAAGTTATTCCCTTCAATGACTACCCAGTCACTAAACAAGCTTCCATTCTCATATATTTCGTAAGCAATAAATTTAACCAAAACAGATAACCCATTCCATTAGACCAATATTTTCTCATGACAGGCACAATTATCAAGCAACAAAAGCATTTCTAAACCCAACAAAGCATTCATCAAGGCAGCAACTAAATCACATGTTCATCCTAACATCTGAACAACCAGTACCCAATATCAATATGCATGCAGCAGAATACTATATCCAAGTATAAATACTTCATGAAACCATGAAATAGTAAACAACAAGGAGCATCATCCAAACCACAAAGCGCAAGCCATTAAATCGAGCATCAATAAATAGAGAGCCCAACATCCATAAATCTCTTATCTCCTACTGTATATTCCCATTAAATCCATAAAAAGCCAGGAAAAAACTATTCTTATCTGAAGAACCCAAAGACCCGAGAGAAAATGGCTCTCCCTCTAGTGGCTCACTCTCCCCTTCTCTCTTTTCCTCTATTTTCTTACTCGTCACTTTCCTTTTTTTCCAAAGACCTTTCCTTTTCTTCTTCTCCTTCTTCTTCTTCTTCTCTCTTTCACTCTCTCTCTCCTTTCCCCTACTTTTCACTCTCTCGACTCCTTTCTCTCTCAGCTTTCTCATAGCACATTCTCTCGGTTCCCCCCGTCTCTATTCTACACACGCTTCAATTATCCCCAATATATCTCACCTAACCCTTCTCCAGCATCGCCATCTGTAAAGGAGGACACGTAGAGGAAATCCCAAAAAACACCTCGAGATTTACATTTTCTTCTCAACTGGAGCAATGAAAATATAGTGGAGCCAGTCGATCACACAATCAATTGTCACCACACTAAAACCTAATTTCTAAACTTACAGTGAGGCCAGTTGATCACATGATCAACCAGACCAATGCCTTCGCTAGTGGTTGATCCATTGATTGACCTGTTCCACGTTGCCCACCTTCACAACGCCACTGCCATTTTTGCTCCCTTAATCCTTTCTTCTCTGAACTAATTTAACAATCTTCTAACCAATAATCCACAACTTAACATGTAATAAATCTTCAATCCATTCCAAACCTAATATTATGGAATTCATCAACTCGTCTTCCCCCACACATATAGAAAACGAGAATGAGTCGAGCAATACATATCTAGAGATTAAAAGAAAAGAGCCATTAGTTTTGAAGAGGCTTCAAAAAGTGATTGACGAAAAGAACATGCAACCAAAACATTGGGAAAGTTTAATGAAGCTTACTAGTCCAAATCAAGTGCATCAATACCAAGTATGCTTTGGGATATACAATGAAAATAAAAATTTATTTCTTGAAAATCTTGTGAGTCAAGAACAACTCTTGATAAGGAATGCAAGGTGGGAAGAGAGTATTGAATTCTTTCTTTACATCCTAAGATACAATAATGGAGAAACAAGCAAAATAGTCGGTACCATGGCAAAGAGGTATATACCATTAAATACATTGATTTCATGGATTTTTAGAATTGGATGGACTAAAGAACTTCAAATTGATACTGATTTGGGACTTTGGAATGTCAATTTTGATAATTTGGTTGATGTTGATTTCTTTATTTATGATGAACAATTGGTGGATACCAAATTTGGTATGCCTAGTGAAAAGGAAGGACATATGTTAAGGCCGATAATCCTTTATTTACAGCAAGGAAAACTTAGTTTTATTACACTTGAGAAAGAAGTTTTTTACCAATCACTTGAAACTTGATTTTTTGCTACAATCCATTTGGTTTTCAAAGATATTGGAACTGTTTATTGATGATGCAAACAACTTTGAGTATGCGAAAGATTTTAAAGTCTTTGCCACTACCATATTCAAAGAATTATCTCCTTATTTGGGTGAAGAAGTTAGAAGAAGGAGAAAGGGAGGTCAATCTGGATTTGAGGTCAAATCGTCAATCACCGGGGAAGGATGATACACCATGGAACCTCTGAGGGTCAGGAAAATGATAAAATTGTTTAATTATTCTTCCAGTGTATTCTTGGTAGGTATTCAAGGGGAAATTGCTATTAAGGTCTTCAATTATGACCTTATAATATTCAAACTAAAACATAGGTGGAAGATCTAGTATAATGGAACTTCCCAAATCTGTCCTTAGCTTGACCTCTGAGCACTAATCGACATTTTTGGCAATCAGAACAACCTCTTATCAATATACAAGCTCCAAGGCATTTGTAGCTGGCTTGTTAAGGTTTCCATAATGTGTTCTTTTCTTAAATTTGAAGTTTTTTTGCTATGTCAATGGCTCCTTTAACAGAGAGCTAGAATCCACCTGAGGGCATAGAATGCTTACATAATTCTGAGCTTACTTGGGAGGACAGCTGAAGATATGTAATACCAATGTGATTCAATGCTTTCTTATTCATTGATTGATGGTATTTTTGCACGTGTTACCTTTTTTGGATTGAATAATGTTGATTGGGATAATGCTTTGTTGAGTACTCTCGGCTAGGTGTGTTAGCCAAGAACCTATGTTATGTGTGTTTTATTTTAAGGACATTTTTGTAATTATCACATTAGGGTAAACCTTGTGGGGTTTATATACCCTCATTAAGGTTTATTTGAAGGCAATTGGAAAATTATCAGCATAAGTTAAAACCCTTGTGTTGGAGTTGACTCCATTGTAAGTCGACCTCTTCCTTTAAAGGGTTATCCCAAGAGGTGTGTGTGTCTTCCATTAATCCATTTGTTCTTGGTTTTTCTTTGGGTGGGTTTCTCATACTAGTCTTCCTATCATCTCGGTTTAGAGGTGAACATCGAGAGAGGGAGATTGGAAGACTTGCTATGAAAACAAGTCTAGTACAACATATTGGGTTCCTCTATGACTAACATTACTACCCATCTAATATTTTTGTACATATAAATATTTTCTATGAGGCATGATTTGGCATCCTCTCAATATGCATACATTGAATGCATATAATACATACTAATAATGCATGTGATATAAACAATGTAAATATTGTTATTAAACATACACAAATGATGTATGATTTAGTGTCATACATCTATTTAGGAATTGGTTAAAAACCTAAGAAAATATTTCTAAATTTTAGGTGTATGGTCGCTTTCTCCCTTGGTCATAGTCGACCACTACAGTGCAATTTTAAGACAAAGCAAGGCAAAATGCCTATTTTGGTCAAATGGTGCAGACGACCAAAAAAACATATAGTTTCAAACTCTTCATTGTGGTCATCCATTTTGATTGTCTGCCCCCCTTAAATTTCAATGTTTGGGTGACCGCACCATGACTTTGGTCAATTGCAAAAGATGCAGATTGTCGAAGTCCTTTGACATTTCTTCATTTCCCTCATACCAAACTCAATTTTTATCCAACCAATACATGATATAAATATCCCATAACATCCAATATGCATATTTCAACCATTCTAGTCTAAAATCACCACATATATCATACAATTTACACAAAATTACAATTCTTTAATGATTACTTTGATTTCTAACACTTCCAAGCTTTGAATTAAACTTCAAAACTTCACCTCTCCCTTAATTTTTAGGTGCTTTAGAATCCTCTTCACATTTGTAACAACTTCCTCGTGAGGTTCAAACTCAAAATCTCACTCTTTTCTCATTTTCTCACAAACCATATTTTTCCCTTCTTTTCTCTCTCTTCCTATTGTGTAGCCTTCATATTTTTCCACTTCCTTCTGATAAGAAGGAATTAATCCAAAGAATTCCATAGCCATTTACCATTTTGGCCTCCATGTTTGAAGTAAAAAGACTAATATGCCCTTAAATTTCCATTATTTACGGTTTAAGTTACTTACTTTAGCTTGACATGTGGCAAGACCCTATTGGAGATTACATTTTATTACATGGCATCATGGATAAATGTCTTAGAAAATTTGTATTCTGAGAAAACATCCCCAAATTCTCACTGAAATCATACAATAGTGTCACATATATTTAGTCTGACTCCAAAAGGATATAACTTTTGGTACATAAGTCCAATTTACATAATTTTCAATGTCCTCCTCTTTCTTAAGATGTCTAGTTTTTCATCTTAAAATTTCTTCCAACTCCATGCATATTTGCATATTCAACTATGTTAATATGTCCAAATTTTTCAAAAAAATAGTTTATCTCTAAATTTTAATTATACATAATTCTTTAATTTCTAATTTTACACATTACTTATATGTCATTCATAAGTATGCAAAATTTCAAGTCATTACAGACATAAGTATGTATTGTATGACGTATATAAAGTGAGAAAATAGAGGAGAGTGACTGAGAGTCCCCCCTAGGTTGAGAGTCTTAGGCCTCCAGAGGTTTATTTGTTCATGGATACACTTATTGGACATAGTGGCCATTATGGTGGAGTTTCATGATTGTATGTGACTTTACATATGATGGTATATGATTTGCTTATTGACCTTCAAGAATATACAAATATGGTACTTATTAAACAACTTCATCATTTAAATTAAATGGACATTGCATTGATTTATATCATCATTGTATTATGGAGAATAGATTAGGAATTGTGTGCTATTCATATTGATAGTATAAAAAGGTCTAGATATAGGCTTAGGAGAAGGGTGTGGTCCTATATTTGTAAATTGCATATAATTGTAAATCTTGAGTGTTAGATTTACTTGTTGAACTTTATAGTTCATCCCATTGTGGTTTTCTCTTTGTAGATTCAGAGAGTAACCAGAAGGACAAAGTCAAGGCAAATCTAAGGTAAGAGGGTAGGCACTCAGTGTAGGAGTAGAATTCTAACTTTTTGATTCTATATATATGAGTCTTAGTTTCCACTGTGTATAGTTTGGTGTGAGGGTTATATATAGTGGCCCAAGTATTGTAATAAAATAAGATTGTAAGGTTTTAAATAACTCATGTCAATATGTGTTGAGAAAAAATGTGATTGTTATAAAAATGAAATCACATAGTGGTTTTAGTGTACATATTAAATCAAAAGAAAAATTTTACTCATGCTGAAATATGATAAAATACATTGTGATGACTTGTATTATTATCTTTTGTAAGGATACCAGAATGATGTAATCGAACGTTATCATACTTCAATCTAAATAATTATGTGCATGTGTCATTCTCCTAGTGGAGAATCTTTATCACAATCGCGTAATTCAAGGGGATTCAAGGTCGGTGTCATGACAATGTCAATACAGGTTTCATCTCCATTTTGCAGTTAAGGAAGTCTTAATCTCTAGTTTCTTCTATGCCTGAAAAACAAAGCATTCATACACCAATTACATTACAGAATAAGTTGCATAATAAGTTGCTACAAATAACTACTATCAGTAATTACCTCTCTTCAACATCATTTGATGTGCAACACTCAAATATTTTGATTTCTCCTAATCTTTCACTCTTGAATGCTGTTCAAGGATTTAGGGTTCGTGCAGAAATTACTGCTATTTGTCTGTTACTCTTTAAAGTTAATACACAAATATTCATTACTTAAGTACAAATGTCCTTCGTAGTGTAATATTTAAGGTGGTAGATGTCCTCTTATTTTAGTATGAACATCAGCTTCTGTGTACATGGGTATACGTGGACGTCTGTCTTATAAGCACGAACATTCGCCTTCATGTAAAGAGGTATAATTAGACATCTGCGGGTGGCACGAATGTTTGAGAAACATCTTTTAACATAAAACGTGACTGCAAGATATGCTTTGTTCATTTCTTATAGTTTAGGGTTTCTTTTGTTAATTATCCTTTATTATTCAAATAAATGCACTAGATTTAATAAATTTATGCAAATTCACAAATATTCAATTTAGTGTTGCAGCTGAATAGTTAGGAACTTACATAATTTACTGCCCAGATCAAAAATGAATAATATTTTAATACTAATTTAATAAATTGAAACATAAGACCATTTGAATGTTAGAACATTACTTTGAGCGGCAACTCCACTCTAGAAACTGTTTCATGGTCGGAGCTTGGCTCCCCACAGACTCAATCCATCAATTCTCCATTTAATTCGAAAACAACAAGTTTTAATAAACTTCATAAAAACCAAGCGCATATGTAAGCATGGTCCGGGTTGAAGTTTCATTCTCCATCAAATATCAAGCCAACGCCATTTCCCAATGAAACAATTTGTCTTTTGTCTCAAAAAGGATATTTTGTTCTAATGCACATTTCCAATCATCTCCGACCCAAGTGACTGCCAGAGAAAAATAGCTATATTTCCTTAGGAGTGTGCAAAACCATACCAAAACCAAAGAACCAAACCAGAACTAGTCAATTCAGATTGATTTGGATCAGTTTTTCACACCGTAAAACTAATTGTTGGTTCTGTTTGTTAAGAACCAAAAAATTCAGTTCAGTTTACGGTTTTTCTTTCTCAAAACTGACAAAACCAAACCAAACCGAATTCTTAGGGCTTATCTCGTCTTCTAAGCTATACATGCACCTGGTCGTAATTTATGTAGTCCACCAAACTCATAAATCAATTTGCAATTTTACAGTGCAGACTTTTGTAAAATTTCAACTAATAGGCTTAGGTTGTTCGGCTTCAGTTTTGCCTGTGGGCCCCTCGAAAACTCACATTGTCATGTCACTGTGTCAGTGTTCAGTGAGAAAGACTCACCTCGCCTCTCGGTTGCGGTCACCTCTCAGTCTCGACTTTGCTTTCCGGTGCTCACTGCATGGTGTTAGTGCTCACTGCTCAGATAGTCGCGTTCCCTCGCGGCCTCGCCTCTTAGTCTCTACTCTCCCAACCTTAATCTCCAACTCATTCTTGGTCTCAACTTTAGCCTCTCCACAGTCAGGAGTTGGCAGTCTTGGTCAGTCTCTTCTCTTACTGTTTAATTGAAAGAATTCAATTTTCATGGTGATTACTGATTATGATTCTATTTATTGCTTTATTTTTAACCCATGTTGTGTTACATTTGAATAAATTTGATTTGAATAAAGATGAATTGATCTTCCAAACTGGTTTTTTAGTCCTTGACTATTTGAAAAGGATATGTTAGTCATCAAATTTTGAAAGCCTCTAATAATTAGAAGAGAAACAAGAGTAGAAAAGATTGAAATGATATCTATTCTCAAGTAGTACAATACTTCAAGAATTTTCCAATATATGGCCAAACGATAAACTTGAAAACTAGGAAAGCTATTTTTTTAGGGGAGGAGGGGGAAACTCAATCAAAAAGCTACCCCTAAAAACATAGCTTTAGGTGATGTTATTGATGCTGAAGGAAGAACTTGTAATTCAAGAAAACCAGCCAACAGTAACTTTGATGCACCAGCAAAAGGGGCTTATAATATAACCTGAAAATATTTGTTGAAGTGTTAAAAATGAATGATCAACCAATGGTGGCTATTTTCAGGCGCAGCGGTCGACAGGGCGATGGACAAAACGGTCGAGTACGTCGACCAAAAAACAATACAGTGGCGTCTCGGGAAATTGATCGATGGAGCGTTCGATGAATTGGTCGAACTGATCGACTGGTTTATAGGTTTCCTTAATTTGCCGAAAATTCACTTTAGGGAAGTCCAACTTTAGAAGCTTGTAACTCCCTCGTTTTATAAGCTTTTGAGCTATGTCACTAGAAATAGAAATAATTGAGATGAACACTATCGTATGGAAGATTTGTTGATGGAGCGCCTTTAGAAAGTTGGACACCACTTCACACCCTCGTCTTCCAATGAGTAAGAATGCAGATGTCCATAAGAAAGGCTATCCAACTTACAAGTAATCTTAATCCTGTGAATATAACACACACGAGAGAAACTTTGGTTATGACACACCAAAGATTTGAAAAAGGAATCACTCCAATTTCGAAAATAAGCAAAAGCTTTCTATTATCAAATTCAACTTCCTTAAACTTGTACATAAGGTGGCTTTAAATAGCTAATTACAAACTATAAAATAAGAATAAACTAATTAAGCAACAATAACCCTAATCGACTCATAGAATAAGTTTATGATTTTCTACTTAATAGAAACTAGGTTAATTAATTAAAAGAATATTTAATTAATATCTTCTTTTCTTCTTCTCCAAGTTTAGATGTATTTTGGCAGCTAATCCTTTTTGGTGCTCGGCCACTTGGATGGTATCCATGCAAAGATTTCCTTGGTCTACAAGCTTAGACACTTGGACTTTTCTTAATCTTTGCTATTAGTTCTGTGGGCTTTTGCCATAGCAAATAAAGTTCAAATTTAACTATCCAACTCATTCTAGAAATCCTAGGAAGTTAGCTACAATCGTCATGAAGCACTCTTTTTGAAATGACGTTGTTTCAAATGCCAAAATAGTGAAACATCTGTCAAAGATCAGAAAGAAGACAGCTTTGGAATGTCCATCAAATATTCCACAACTATCCTTGGACTTCTACTTATGTTTGACCTTTAATCTTTTCATTCTAATATTGGGAACTTGATTAATGATGGAATGAACTCATAGTCCATCAAACTTGCGTTCAAAACTAGAAGCCTGCATAGAAACCCAAGGGATATGTTTCTCTGCAAGTCAAATTCAATATAGCCATCGATGAAAATTTTTTTACATCATCCATTTTCCCATTGGAAGTCAACGAGTTCTTGTAAATTATAATTGTTCCACCAAGCTTTAGAACTCTTGACATTTCACCAAAGAGCTGGTCACTAGGAGACTCAGTAAATCCACAGACAAAAATGGCAAAATCTTTAGATAAATCACCCATTGGCAATTTACCTGTTGGAAGTGTAGATCAAAATTAGACAATATCATTATAAAAAATGTAATTGAATACTTCCAGGGGGAAGAGAGGAACACAGAAACCAAAGTAAACGTCCATTAAAATTTGAATAATACTTAGAGACAATGCTTGAGTAATTATTTTGATATTTGAAAAAAAAAGTAAGTAAAACCGGAACCGAACCAAACCGTATGTTGCACACCCCTATATCTCCCTCAAACACCTTTCGATTTACCAACATTATAAACTTGATCTTGTTTCCTTATCACTTCTCGTTATTAATCTTGCTCACTTATATAAGGACTAAATTAAAATTGGATAAAGACAATCGCTAAACTTCAACCCTACTATGGGTGCAAACTTAACTATTTTTGTGCAACCCTAAACCATATGTGGCCATCCTTGTTCTTTGAAAGGATGTTAAGAAATTAAGGTTTCACAAGAGGGACAAAGATCCTCTCTTTGGCATTCTGTCCCTGACAAAATCTTTGTTTTAATCTCCACCATTTGTTTTGTTTTCTCTCCCCCTTTAACTCTCATTAGTAAATCATTTTTTTCCTAATTCCTAATTACTCTTATTTTCTGTGTTTCATAGTCACTCGTCTTATTCTTCTCTTCCAATTACTTCTCCTTTTTATTTCTAATCATTTCTTTCTTCAACCTCCATGAATCATACTCCATGCAAATAGATTATATATTTTTATCGATTAAGTACACATTTATACCATTGCATCCACTGCCAAGGTGAGCATAACAAGAGAGGTATTCTGAGGTCATATTATAAAATTTAATTTATACTATAAAAATCAAATTTCTTTTCCTTACAAGGATTTTATATTGTGATTCATATCAATATGAGGTTAAAATTTTCAAGAGTAAAGTGCATATTAGTTTTCAAATTTAAAAATAAAGAATAAGTAGATCTTTAAACCTTATTCTTAGACCAATAACTCCTTGAAATAAGAAGAGTTAGTATTTAAATTCCCGACATTAAGAGTTCAATAAAAATAAAAATAAATCATGTTTTATCACATAATTTTTTTCAATTGGGTGATTTTCAGAGGAAAACAACTCCCGATAAAATTATTTTGGCGATCCTAGAGAGTCTGGGAGTCGGGTTTTCTAATTTATTTCTCCATGAAAATCACCAAAATTTAAAAAATCATTCTAGGAGTTAATTCTCTCTAAAAACAATTGCCAACATTGAAGATCACGTGATAAAAATATGATGTCTTAACAACACTACTAACAATGAAGACTTAATTGATAATCCCCTTAAGTTTAGGGGGTCATTTCTCTAAAATAAAAGTGACCTTCACTATAAGTTTAAAGTCTAATGGGAAATTAACACCGCAGACCCTATAGTTTGTGGTCAATGACAAGTCAAACCTTGGAGAATTTTTTTTAACAACTAAAACCTTGAACTATGGAAAATTCTCACCGGTGACCTCGTAGTCACGTTTCCCATCCAGGATCGTCGAGTTTAAGGCCTCGGTTTTGTCTCTGTCAAGCACTGTCGAACAGAGACGAAGGACGTCAAGTACCGTCCCTCCTGGCAATTTGAAGAAGATGGATGATGGCGGGTGAGGGTGGACGATGGCGAGGGATGTCCCTCATCTGGCATCAAGTACCGTCTCCCTAGTCATTGGATTAAGCGAGGGAAGTCCCTTATTTGGATCGACGGCCAGGATATAATCTGGTGTCTTCCAGAGGCGACGGACAGACGTCCATCCCTGGCCATTTGATCGAGCGAGGGACATCCCTCATCTAGATCGATGGCCAGGATTGAATCTGGCATCTTCCAGCGGCGATAAACGGACAACGATCGCTGGTCGTTGGATCGAGCGACAGATGTCCCTCATCTGAATCGACAGCCAGGATTGACTCCAAATTAACTGAGTCACATGCAAGGCACACACATTTTTAAAACGCGCAAATTCCCTCAATTAAGACGGACGTCCCTCTCCATTAAACAAACATCCGTGGGCCAATACTATGTCGGTCTGCCTCATCTTTAGACGGCGTCGTTTAGGCCATGACGGTTGTCCGTCTTAATACGAGGGACGTCTGTTCCTTTAGGATTTCATTCAAATCTGCCTTATAACAGAATTGGACACAATAAGTCCATCCCTTGCCCTAGATATTTGAGAAAGAAATTTTGTCTTCCCTTGACCAACTTCCTCCACACAATCGAACGAACAGAGTGTTGCACATCACATGGAGTCAAGGGGTGCTATTTCATCTAATGTTGAAGAATCCATTGACTGCAGAATGGAGGTGGATCCTATTCCTATTTTGGCAGTAGACACCAATGAGAATCTGTGGTTCTATCACGAAGTTGTTATAGAGGTGCATTCAATCTCGACATCTTTGGACTCAGAGCTTCATTCAATATGTGACTCATATGATGATGATTGGGCAAAGAGTATGCATCCCCAAGTAGAATGTTCCTCCTCAGACTCTGTGTACGAAAGAAGTATAGTTCGTTGAAGGATATTAGAGATAAAGTGGTTGATTATGCTTTGAAAAATGGGCCCAGGATCAAGTTTGTCAAAAGCAAACGTCATCAGTTGATTACTGTGTGCAAGGATGGATGCAATTGGCGGCTTCACTCTTCAAAAATGAAAGGTGAGCTTACCTTTCAAATTAAGAGCTATAATGAGGTGCACACATGTGCACGACAAATAGAAAGCCGACAAGCTTCCTACAAATAGGTGGCAACCTAATATTTGGATAGATTCAAAAGTCAACCCATGTGGGACCTACCTTCTATTATTGAAACTATCAGGAACGACTTTAATGTCAATATTACCCCGAGTCTTGCCAGAAGGGCCAGAAATTTAGTATTGAACATGAACGAAAGGGATGGTGACGAACAGTACAAGCAACTGTGGTCCTATGCATAAGAGATTTGAAGATCCAATCCCAGCAGCTCATTGTTGTTGGTGGTAGATACGCCTGACCTTACGCCTCATCCAAGTCCAATATTTAAAAGGATGTACATGTATTTGGATGCGTATAAGAGATGTATGAGGGAGTTTGGTAGACCCATCATTTGCCTGGATGGTTGTCACCTAAGGGGTCGTGCCCAGGCCAATTGCTCACAGCCGTCACCATTGATGCCAATGATGGAATTTATCCAATTATTGTGGCACTTGTTAATTCAGAATGTAGAGACTCCTAGAACTGGTTTTTGTACTGCTTGCTTTTGGACATATACAGTGACATAGGCATGCGATGGACATTTATTTCTGACTGACAGAAGGGATTGGTGCCTGCTATCGAACAATATGCGCCAGTAGCTGAGCATCGTTTCTGCCTCAAACACTTGTATGCCAATTTCAAAAACAATTTCCATGCATGCAGTACAAAGATATCATATGGAAGGCATCTAGGGCCATAACATCATCGCAATATCAGAAGGAGATGAATAAACTACTTGCACTCAAGCTGTCAACACATGCATATCGGTAGAAAATTAACTCGAGGTGTTGGTTGAAACATGCTTTCAATTCCATCCCAAAGTGCGACATGGGCCTCAATAATTTGAGTGAGTGCTACAATGTCTGCCTCTTGCCAACCTGGGAGAAACCGATCCTCACTATGTTTGATATGATTAGAACAGGCATAATGTGTAGGATCGTTAAGTAACATAACCAGATGGCTGAATCGACAGATCTATTATGTCCTACAACCACAAAGAAGCTTGTCAATCTACAACATGTAGCTCTGAATTGGTGTCCAACATCTGCAAGAGCTAATTGGTTTCAAGTCGGTGACGGTAACGAACGGTACCTAGTCGATGTAGACACGCACACCTGTGATTGTTACCGGTGGGAGTTGACTGGAATCACATGCATGCATGTCATCTCGTGCATCAATTTTATGAGGACTTCAGCTGAGGATTATGGCATGTATGGTACCATTGGGACACATTTATGAGGATGTACTCCTACTTTGCCCGACCTGTCAATGGCCACAACATGTGGCCTGAAACAAACCAACCTCTAATTCTGCCTTTGCTAGTTAAGAGACTCCTAGGACAGCCTCGAAAACGAAGAGTACAGGAGGTGGATGAGCCCCGTAGATGCACGGTACTCAGTAGAAGACATGTCCCTATGACATGCAGTTGTTGTCACAGTGTGGGCCACAATGTCCACTCTTGTCAAGGTGGAGGCTCAGCCGCTGGCATGGCAAGTTGTAGTGGCAGAGTAGAACGCTCACACGAAACCTTTATGGGTTTTACCATTGTCATCGATACGTAGGTGCTTAGATTGTTATGCTTTCATACATTGTTCTCACTATGTGCGTTTTGTGTGACATTATATTGCTTTGTGTTTTGCAGAAGTCCGTCGCCCAACACTTGCATCCTTAATAATGGGGCTTCATATACGTATTTTTTTGTAGCTTATTTGTACATATGTAATACACTGAATTTCAATGTGTTGGAATTGTTATATGCGTTGCCAATCTTATTTGTATATGTGTTTATTGAATTCATTAAAGAATAACTTGGATTTGAATCTGTGATCTCGACCAAAACTGTGATTTAACTCTGCCTTATTTTCTTCGGCATGACGGACGTCCCTCATAGCATAACGGATGTCCATCATAGAATAATGGATGTCCCTCATAACATAACAGGTGTCCCTCATTCAATTCGGTTATGCCTTATCCGTATAACAGACGTCCCTCGCCGACCAATGGACGACCCTCGACTTGTTTGGGGTGTCCCTCGCCCAAAACCAAAACCAATATGCACCAGACAAAACCAAATAGCAGAAATACAACAACAAACTTTAAAAAAAAACTTTCTAAAGTTTTCAAACCAATATACAACAACAAACTTTAAAAAAAATTCAATTGAGCCACTTATTTAATGTTCTTGTAATTCTTGCTTTTCTTGCACCTCTTGCACCCTTGAATATGTTATAGGTGGTGCCTCTTTTGTAGCTCGTGCTTGTTCTATCTATAGCTGGTGCATCTTCTAAAGTGGAAGGCTCCTTGGCCCGAATATCAATGACCTTGAACTGCAAGTCATAACTTATCTCGACGTGAGTGGTCTCCTCGTAAAGGTCCTCCAGTTTGTGGGGATCGTGGAGATGGAAGCCCTGTTGTGGAAACTTGGCAATCACTAACCACCCTAAAGGGTGAGAGACTTGAAATATGTTGTGTTGGTTGTAATTGGGAGGCCAAATTAGTTTATCACTTCATTCAAAGCGCAGGGTGGAAAAACATACTGCTTTTTGTCTTTCGGTGCCATGACAATTACAATTTCCTCCGGCATCATCAATTGGTACGCATACTAGGTGTGCACGTCAATCGATAACATGAAACAATTAAGCTTCGGGTGGCACTGAAACAATTCAAATCTGTATATTATATGAGGAAGAAATATTGCATGAATGAATAAAAGTGTTTTACATGGATCCAACCAATAGTCAGCAACCCCTCCCTTATTTAAACCTTTGTAGTGTCCTTCTCATTTGTTGTCGTGCACTACATATTCAGATGCGATTTATTTATATATTTAGTTTTTTTCAATAACAACGTCTTATAAATTGGTTAAACATTCTCATCCACTTCGTAGCTCCCATTTGCTTTAGCATGAGGAGGGTTGCTATTGAGCAGATATCTTTACCCTGCAAATCGATAACACGACGCACAACATACATTTTCAAATCACAACTGAGAATAATTTTCAAATCACATTGCTTCTTAACTTGGAGCCGCAAAGTAGAGCACACCTCTCCTTGTTGTTTTTCGTATTTACCTGTGCCAGTGCCATGAACGCATTCATCAATTTCACAGGCTACAATGAAAAATCTGTGTAAGTGTAAATTCAACACATTGTACAAAACCAAATTGAAAACATACCACTTGCACTGTTATCCTTAGAATCATTGTTGTTACTAGAGGACCCGTTCCCAAAATCTTCTAAACTTTGGCAAGGGTTGGAGGAGGGGACGATTGCCTAATGATAGGAGACGTGCACAATTGTAACACATTGTTAATCAAATAGTACTAATGCATATATGAAAAGTGCATGTAAGCTCAAAGACATATTTACATCCATCCGAACTGGCATCGAAAGATGTAGGAAAAGCTGATGGAGGAGCTAGCTGGGCTGCTGGAGGAGAGGTTGCAATAAGCGTTTGTACTTCTTTCATTTGTAGTATAGTGGCTTGAATTTCGCCTAGTTGGCTCTCCTGTCCATCCAACTTCACGACAAGTCACTGCCACCTCTCCTCACTGATCAGTATGGAGGGCAAGGACTAAGGAGGGGAAGGTGCATCATTTGCAGGATGCACAAAATCGTCCTCCACTTCCACGTGTTATGAAAATTGTGCATCTGACGTCCATGAAATTAGTGCAGTGGACATGGAAGAAGGAGGTGTAGCTAATGAGGCTAGAGGAGGAGCAGTTAATGTGGAAGGCAAAAGTACAGCTGACGTGGATAGCAGAGGTGCAGCTGATGGGGAAGGAGGAGGTGCAGCTGCCACCTCTCCTTTCAATACCCACTCTCCTCGTACTTTGTGTAGCCCCATCCCAGCCAATGTCACTTGATTGTACACGTCAAGTGGTTTTTCATTAGTTTTTTGCTCCATGGGAGGGACAGCCAACTCGCTGCTGTCAACAATGTGCTGAATGAACCAATTATAAGGGAGATTCTTCCTTGCACTATTTAGGATTGCCTTCATTTGATGCATAATGACGTATGCAAGGTTGAACCTCTTGCCATTGTAGAGCTTCTCCATCACGTAGAGATTCAAGGAGGTGACAAGGTCTCTATGTCCATCACGAGGCACAACTGTGTGTGTGATCATGTGATGGATGACTCTTGCTTTAGCATCAAGGTCCTTTGATTTGGGCCAGAAGAAAGATTCAATGATTGTAGGATGGCAAACCAATCGCTTTAGCAATGCAAGACCTTCTCTTTGTTTTACAAATTTGGGGTCCTTCGATACATGGAAATACTCATCCAACAGCTCTTCCGTGGAGCATCCAATAAGCTTATTCAACTGATTAAGAGTTATCCTACTCTATTTCCCACACAGAAAAGTCATCAACTCACTGTCACTGGAGATGTCCAAC
Organism: Begonia loranthoides; assembly: GCA_022433065.1. Classification (NCBI taxonomy): domain Eukaryota; kingdom Viridiplantae; phylum Streptophyta; class Magnoliopsida; order Cucurbitales; family Begoniaceae; genus Begonia; species Begonia loranthoides. The sequence continues at coordinate 32,116,759 of CM039469.1, forward strand.
TCCAAATTTGCATAAAACAATTTTACAACCCTCTCACAGTCATAACCCCCATCGTGCACAATTTATACAAACCAATTTGCTCAAGCATGTCCTTCAATCCAAAATCAGCGAACAAATTGAAATCTACCATCCTATGTAAGGACTTAGATTTTTCTTTTACTTTTTAAAAATTCGTAAAATTCAAAAATTTTATCAAACTGTTAAAACCTTTAAATTAAAACCTTTTTAATATAATATCAGAGTGCGAAACCGGACCTTTAAAACCTTTTTCGTTAAAACATTGTGGAAGCGATTATAAAATCTTTTGTGAAAACATAACGGATTTATTAAAGCATAGCGGAAGAGTAAATACTTTGAGATATGAAAGCTAAACAATTTAATACTATGTTTTAAGAAATGAAAACTAAACAATTGAAATACAACTTGATTTCTAATTGATTAAATACAATTTGATTACAACCGTTCTCTCTTTAACCCTATTTAGCATGGCCAGCCATGAGTCCCACACGTACAAATCCTTCATTCCTGTATTTTGATTTGTGTATTGTTCGACATCTTCTCGTATAAGCACCTACACATACACCACAAGTAAACTGTAAGCCCAAAGGCTGCAAAAGGATTTTTGCAGTATGATATGCCTTTCTTTAGCCCTTTGGAATGGGGCCACCCAAACTAACTTTTCATTAAATCGTTGGTTCTTGGGTTCTTTACTCATACATCAAGCTGGAAATTGGAGGGGTCTTAGGGGATGAAATAGTTGATCGGACCTAACCCTTTACTTGCAACTAAGTCCCCATTCCCATCAAGGTAGGGGGCTTCGCCTTGCCGCAAAGTAGATCCGCTACCCATCCGCCCCCCAACTCCCTTTTTTTTCTCTTTTTTCTTCTTTTAACATTTTTCCTCACATAATGCATGCGTGAGTACCACCCAGTGGCACTCCATACTCAATTTCTATTAGCATGATGCATAATGACACATTCTCTCTATAGCATGATGCATGATGCAGTATACCGTAACATTAACAGGAATTGAATTGCGTATATAAAAGAAAGTAAGTGATAATAACTAAATAACACATTTAAGAGAAGGTAAATAACAATGGAATAGCGCATATAAGGAAAGTAATTGAATAGCCGAATTGGAAGCGCATAGAAATGAAAGCAAACAATCATTGAATAACGCACTGAAGGAAGGTAAACAGTAATTGAAGATGACAAGGATTGAAGCAAAGCACATAACAAAACAACTATGGTAATAACAAGGGCATGCATGAACATATTTATCACAACCATAAACGAAACAGAAGTCGGAACATACTGTTAAATAACATGCTAGTTATCCTAGTTCACGTGCTCAAGTAGAATTACAATTATCATTGTAGTTAGTTATCCTAATTAATATACATGCTCAAGGGGAGTTAAAATCATCATTCTAGTTAGTTATCCTAATTAATTTACATGCTCAAGAAGGATTACAGTTATAGTTATCCTAATTACTTAACATACTCAGGAAAGATTACCATTTGTTATTCTAGTTAGTTATACTAGATAATTTACATACTCAAGAAGGATTATTTTGATTATTACTATTACTTTAATTAATTATCCTAGTTAATTAATATGGTGGCTCAAGGAAGGTTATGATTATTACTATTACTCTAATTGATTATCCTAGTTAATTAACATGCTCGAGAAAGATTACTAATTTAATTACACATGCTTGAATTTAGTGAACTATAATACTATTAACAAAAGGAAGGCAAACACATAGAAGACAATAATACACCACTATAGAAGGAAAGATAAAACATCATAAGTGAAACTCTTAGTTCATTCATACTTAGTTCATTAATCTGTTCATCTTCTTTGTCTCTAATAAAGTAAAGCATCAATTGTAGAAATTACAGTAAATAAAAATGCAGTAAAAGACAATATACAAAATATTAACGAAGATTAATTTGATTTCTTAGTTAAACATGCTCGGATCGATTTAGTTAATTAATTTATTAAACATGGCATAACTTAGTTAATTAATATGTTAATATTATTCTAATTAATTACTCGGATCGATTTAGTTAATTAATTTATTAAACATGGCATAACTTAATTAATTAATATGCTAATATTATTCTAATTAATTACCCGCATAAGTCTAGTTAATTACTCTAGTTTATTGCATGCTCAAGTCTATTTAATTACTCTAGTTAAGTTAATAAACATGTTGTCTAGTTAATTATTATAGTTAACTCTATGTAGGTTAATTTTAAGTTAATTAACATGTTGTCTAGTTAATTATTCTAGTTAACTCTAGTTAAGTTAATTTACTGCTTAATTAATTGACATGCCTCAAGAAATAATCAAGTTAATTAAACATGCTCAGGATTCTATTTAATTACTCTAGTTAAAACATGCTCGAGTGAAATTATAATTGTGAGTCTAATTAATTACTTTAGTTACTTTAATTTATTATCTAATTAGTTCACATACGTAGATTAAATAAATGGATTAATTAAACTAAACTAAGTTGATTAACATGCTCCAAATCAATACATAGTTCATTGTTGTTGATACAAGTTCAGCTAAGTTGGTTAACATGCTCTACTTAATTAGTAATTAAACAAGCTCCAAGGTATGTGGCAAAACAATATATATTTATTGAATAAAGGAAATGACAGTTTATAAATGACACGGGGATAATTAACTAAATCCCACAGGATATTATAGCAAGTAAAACTATGAAAACAAATTCATACTCAAAGGCATGGTTCTTAACTTGTTTGTTCATACTTTTCGAGCCATTAACTCATTTCTCAACTTGTTTGTTCATTCATCCATTGTCCATCAAAGTGAAGCATTGATAACAAAATAAACAATAAAGATAAAGAACTAACAATAAAGGAAATCACCGAGCTAATAACAAAAGAACAGAGCTAACAACAAAGGGAATATCATAGAGCTAGCAATAATCTATAGAGCACTAATGAATCTACACTATCATCAACAAGGAAACACAACTCACGCACACTACTTGTGGGTAGGACCTCCACTGGCCAAGACACACTCATTTTCCTTACCTTGAACTTTAATTCGGGTTAGTGCTAAATCTTTATCCTCTTTCTCTTTCTGATACCTTCACAATTAGAAACATATTATTAACAACTTCTCATCGAATCCTTTAAACCTTAACACTTAGAAATTCCAATATTCACAACTTAGCAACCGAATATAATTTCTCATACTTCACCTCATTTCCCCATAACTTAGAAGTAATAATCAACATAAGGAAACAACTTTTCATCAATAAATAACCAAGTCTTAATGGTTTATCAATTCACAGATTATCCTATCAAATATCTCATTTAGAATCCTTAACTAAATAACTTAACTAACTAAGGTAATCCAACACTCCACTCAATATTACCAATACAGAAACCAATCAAACACCAACAGGGCATAGATCACACATTCAACATCAAAAAAATCCATCCAAAACATCCATCACAGCGTAATAGCAGACTAATAACAGTTAGAGGGGGATTTCATTACCCGAATCACTCCCGAGAGCTACATTGATCAACCCTGAAACCTCTCTAGCCAACACCAGTCGATATGCAGCAGCTAGGAGCTGAGAGCTGAAACCACTCTAGTGCCTCTCTTCTTTCCCCCATCTCTGCTTTCGAATTCCAGCAGCAACACAAAACAATAGAGAGGACTCCTAGTACTCCCACTTCTCTACAACTCACGCCAGGACACCCACCCCCCTTTGTAAATCACCAACAAAGGGACACTCTCTACCACTTAGGAGTGGTAGAGAGTGTCATGCTCAACATACCCGAGGAACTCACCTCGAGCCTCCCATTCCTTCACTTTCGGCATTGCTCCACCAGCTAGAAAGGAGGGCTACGTGGAAGATTCGTTCTTGACAGTCAACAGCTCAACTCGAACTGGCCAGACCGGATTTCAAACGCAGCCGGGTAGGAGCTCCTTATCGCATCCCGACCCGTTGCCAAAAATCGCTGCCTGCCATCACTAGACCGTCCCTACAACACCTTCCAGCCAACACCCAGTCAACAGATCGCAAGGAGTAGGAAGAATCGGTTGGCTTACCTCGAACTGACGCTAGAAATCATAGCCCGCGAAAGTTCCAATTCTGAGCCCTAGCCACGACCCACACGCCACCCCACCGTTCTCCTGGACGTCGTACCCAGCGCTGGATAGTGTTGTATTGCTGCGAGGATGCTGTTTCGAGCTCTCCCAAAGCGCCTCTCGCCCGATCCTCGCCATCCCCCTCTCGGGTCCTTTCTCCCTCCTTCGACTCTTCTCTTCAGCACACCCACATGGCCGAAGGCCAAATTAATTTTCACCCTTTTCTTCTTTCATTTCCTGAACCGAATCAACCAAACCACACCACACCACCTGAACCGGACCAAACCAAAGCCAACAGAACCAGTTTTCTCCTCCAAATCCCATTAATTTCCTTTATTTCTTATTACACAATTAATCTTCATTTAATCTCTAATTAATCACTCTCTAACATTTTAATCCCAACTAATCCAATAAAATCTCATTTTATTCTTCTTCCAAATTAATTATAATTATCATCCGATAAATTCTTGAAATAATAATATATTGATTACGTCTTTGGTAATACCCCGATAATTAACCAATTAATTTCAATACTCTCAATTACTCTCCAATTACGCTTATTAAATTTTGATATAAAAATTCGGAGTATTACATCCTAGATATAATTATGGCACAGGGTACAATGTCATTATCTTACCATTCTTTGGAGGAGGCTGAGCTGAACAACCAAGGTTCGGAGGGCTCTACAGACACACGGACTGGACCTGCGGGCTCGGAGGGAGCCACCTTACGCTTCTTCGACACTTGACCTGCCTTCGGCGCCATTTCCACTTCAACAATCGGGAGGATGGATATCGAAAGCTCGAGTTTGTCGGGGGAAGATTGTCGAGTTCGTCGGGGGATCTCTCTGCAATATCTAGAGCAAGGGACGCCCTTCGCGAGTGTATGACAGATTTTCTTCGTCCATTGAGAGGAAAACTATGTCGTTTAGCGTTTAGATTATAAAATCCGAGAGGAACGGATGTCTGTCGTATTAAGACGGACGTCCGTCATGGCCTAAACAACGCCGTCTAAAGATGAGAGGCGCCCATTGAGGGTAGAACGATGTAGTATTGGCCGACGGACGTTCGTTTCATGGCGAGGGACATTCGTCTTAATTGAGGGAATTCGCGCATTTTAAAATCGTGTGTACCTTGCACATGACTCAGTTAATTTGGAGTCAATCCTGGCAGTCAATCCAGATGAGGGACGTTCGTCGCTCGATCCAACGACCAGGGATCGTCGTCTGTCCGTCGCCCAAAAAGACGCCAAATTAAATCTTGGCCATCGATCCAAATGAGGGACGTCCCTCACTCGATCCAACGACCAGGGATATGCATCTGTCCATTCGTTGTCTGTCCATCCATGCAATCCTAGCCGTACATTCCGTGATCCAACAACCAATGAGCTTTACAGAGACGAAATCGCCACGAGGGACACCATAGTTCGCCCTCTCCCGCCATCATCCATCTTCTTCGAACTGCCAGGAGGGACGGTACTTGACGTCCTTCGTCTCCATTCAACGGTGCTTGACAGAGACGAAATCGAGGCGTTAAACTCGACAGTCCTTGACAGGAATCGTGATTGCGAGGTCGCCGACGAGAATTTTTCATAGTTCAGAGTTTTAGTTGTTAAAAAAATTCTCCAAGGTTGGACTTGTCGTTGATCGTGAACTATAGGGCCTGCAGTGTTAATTTCCCAAGTCTCATTTACACCTTATCCAAATTTAAAAAAAAAAAAGATGAACAATGAAATTTAGAACTATAAACTTTTTAAGGGAGGGTATAGCACTTTGGAAAAGTGAATTAACACATGTGATGAAACATAAATGTGTTACAAGTTGAAAAAGCAATATTATTTCTCCTCGATTTACCCAAAGTGGAAGCTACATAAGAAAAATTATGGTCGGGGGAATGAGATCGGAAAGAGACAATTAGGGTGGATTGAAGAAAGAAATGCTTTTTTGACATGTTGGAAGGGCATTGTGGACCGATTTTAGAAGAATTTGGAGCGTACAGACTACACAAGTTACATCCACTATTTAAGGAAGAAGGAAGTAGAAATAACTTGTACCTTACAAATTTTTGAGAATCATTTTCATTTCTCTTCTGAATTTTTTCCAAAAGACATAGAGAAACCCTAAATAGTCTGATTTCAGTCTCTCAAAGACTCGTCGCTTGTGGCCGGTCAACTTCTGTTGGATCAGGGAAAGATCCTCTCCTTGATTTTCTATCACTGTCAGATTCTTGGTTTACTTTTTATGGGGGGCGATCACAAGAATGGTGCGTTAATTTCTTCCCATTGTCGTCTAATAACAAGTTTGTTGCTTTTACAAGTATTAAACAAATAATAATAAATTCTAGATCTTTCTTTCTTACTCTGTTTTATATACCCTCTTCGCCTTGCTCTTTTCTCTCCATATGAACAGATCTGCTACAAAGCTGGATAATATGCATGATTAACATTAGTCTCCACCCTTTGAACAGCTCTCCTCAAACTCCACTGATGGCAGAATTCCAGTGCAAGTCGCAATGCAGTCCCAAGACCAAGCACCACAATAACTCCTGTATAATATCCTTAAGTATTCAAAACCCTTAAAAATGCCATCATGAATCTAAAACAGTTGATTCGGATTGGATAGATCATGTGAATTAAGCATACCAATTATAATGTTAATAGGTAATGCTGAGACACCAAGCGTAATGGAAATGAGCACATCCAGCAATAGACCCCCAACGAGGATTGCAAAGGCCACCCAAAGTGGACTAAAACAACTCTGCTATTAATACAGAATGAAAGTGATTTCTGTTCTACTGCATACGAGTCTTAACTCCATAATCCAGCAATATTGAAAATTTTTAAGTCTTACCCTTTCACCATCTGTTCTGAAAGTTGGGTTAATCCTCCAAACCCAGTAACTGTTCTGCTCCGGCAAACACAATAAAGAAAAATTCAAAGTTGACAAAGCTATCATCTCAATAAATGGGAAGCTCAAGAGAAATAATATTATGGTGAGATGCAGTATGAGGATGGGATCACAAAGACAGATAAAGATATTGTCTAATGCTCCACGATGTAATTTACATTATGCATCAGTCATACGGAATTAAATGATAGTAAGATAAAACATCTGTATGCACTTAATGATTTGTAATACATACACTTTGCTGCGGCGGTGGAGCCGGCACATTCTCTGCTACATGTCTAAGAATAAATTCATAGTATCATATTCCAATTCATGGAGAACGTAAAGTATTGTAGTCATAAATGAAGTAATATAACCATTGACTTACTTGCATATCTCACACTTATTTGATCCCCTCGTTTCAAACCAGACCCCTATGCATGTCAGGTGCGCTTTTGCAAGATCACCACGACACTTGCATCCAAGATCTATAAGAACTTCTTCCTTTTCGTGTTGGCAAATCCTGAACGGTGGCATTCTCAATGTTATATTCTCATCTCTATTTGCAAACTTGTTCAGTCAAATCAAAGGTGATGCTTGAAATGAAACTCGGCAAAACAGACGTGAAAGGGAACTACTATGATGTTCATATTAATGAATATCCCACAAAGCACTTGAAAAGAATTAACCTACATATCAAAATTTTAGGCTACTCGATAGATAAAAGATAAATTTGGGAAGAGGGGAAGAGAAAGGAGAGAAAATTAAGCCGAGAAGGCTACAGATAAAACCCGCAAATAACACACACAAAAAAAAAAGAGATGAATTATTGCTTGACTCAAAAAATATATATATGCACACAACTGAAATTGATAGCGCTAGTGATGAAAATATTATAGTACAGGTTAGTAAAACGACTGGACTAAACAATAAAAAATGAGACCAAACAAAATTCCCAAATTTCGAATCAAACCAAAACTCTAAAATGCATCTGTGATCAAAACAAGAATGCAACCATATACCTGCAGTGTTCATGAAAACTTGAAGACCGTGACAAGTATCCTTTTTTAGGAGAACCGGGATTCGGTAGCTGCTCAGCACGTGTTTCCTCGTCCTTAGGTACCACCGTAACGGACTCCAGAGAGACACACTGCTCCGATACCACAACTCTCGGCTGAAAGTTATCGGCCTCATTCGCAGAGAGCTCCAGCTGCAATTCCGGTACCCCCGTATGCATATCGAGATCGGCGCTCGTCATTCTAAACTAATATTATCCCGATTATGTTCAGTTATTCCCTTATTGTCCTCAATTCACCAAAACATCAGAAACAAAACCCTAACCAGTGGTTGAGAAAACCAAGAGAGAAGCCATTAGGTCTGGAACCAATCCCCGATGGCGTTAAACAACCCTGCGTCTCAAAATCACGATTGATTCGTGTAACAAATTCAATAGAAGTAATGCGCTGAAAGGAGTACGGAGAGGGGAATCGAAAGTGAGTACCCGGAGACGTTCGAAACCGCTGATTGCGAGAAAGATGGCTAGAAGTAGGAGGCTGAAAATGAAGATAAAAAGAAAATTGTGGTAAGTTATAGTTTTATGTGTCACGCTTTCCATCAATGCGGGAGTTCGTTGCATATGCTGAAATATTTATTTGTTTTGATTTTTTTAAAATTAAAATTATAGTAAACATATCTAACTTGGGGGGCTCACCTACATTTTAAACCTTCAATTTTTATATGGATATCTAACCCCTTAAAATTTGAGGTGTTATTAATAGACACATTCATCATTAGGCAATAAATTAAATGGCAGATAAACTAACATTTCTAATACCACGTGTCCTTTTGAAATTAAATATTCACACACTCATTCGTGTACACTAACACTTCTGTAGACATCAATACTTCCGCTACTTAAATATTTGCTTCTACTGCGGTCACATGCGCTTCTACTACAAATATCTGCCCCACCCATATCGACTGCCAATTACTATCTGTCACGTTCACATATATTTTTGCAAACCCACCTCATTTGGTGGATACACCAATGTTTCTACTCGGGGTAGGCAAACCGGTTCTTGATTCTGGTTTTGGACCTCTTGGAATCGACCAATCGGTTCTCGGTTCCAAGAGGGAGGAATCGGAATCAGAACCGGAATGGGAGCCACAAGGAACTGGACCCAGAACCGAAACGGGAGCCCTAAGGAACTGGCAAGTGGTATTCCCTGGTCATTAAATACCATACAAGCAATAATAAAGGGGTAAACCCTATGTTTCGACATCTGCGACTAGCATTGCTGCGTCTGATCTTCCCCCTCAATGTACCATTCATGCCGTCTTTGATTGCACCAGAATTTTTAACAATCCTTCTCGATAGAAGAACGCTTCTGCTTCTGTCTTCGATTTCTCCAACGAAGATTCTTCCCTGCCTTGAGAGGTAAGTAAATGCTTGGTTGTGATTTTGGCCTCATCGGCCCTACAATGCAAGGTATTAGGGGGGTGTTGTTTTCAAATTCCTTTACTGCTTGTTGGAGATTTCTGAATTTTTTTGTTTATGCTCTGTGTCTGAACTTCGGTCTCTGCTGGATAGATAACGTTGTGATGATATTCTGTTGTTTGCGTTACATTCTTTACTTTTTCTTCATATGTGTAAGATTTTGCTTCTTGGTCTGCTTGTTGTCCAATATATATTCATGAGAAATAATGTTATGCTAGCTTAGGTCCCGCCCTTTACTTGGTTTCTGCCTTCAGCCATTTCTCTATAGACAAAATGTTCTGTTTGCATTTGGGTTACTGCTACTTGACGTTAATGAATATTTAAGCATGTTTGATTAAGTTGAGTATGCTATTTAGTTACTAGTTCCTGAAATACTGTTGAATGCCTATACTCGGGTAAGTGACTTTACTCTCTTTTTCAGTTTCTGCCTGATGGAAATGTTTGGATGAATATGTTATTATATTTCCTCTTTTCATCTACAGATTGA
>CM039469.1:32136769-32202763 GCA_022433065.1 Begonia loranthoides
ATAACAGTGCATAAATTAAAATGAAATCCAAGTACTGTGCAACAAATACAAAACCAACTGTGTTTAAGGTTTACAGACCAAATGTAAACATTCTCACCAAATAATGATAAACACCACAAGTGTAAATAACAGAACACTTCAGCTCCTAATCCTCAGCTGCTCTTGCCTTTACCTGAAGTTTTGGGGGGGAGGAGTCGTTTGGGATGAGTGACTAACTCAGTAAAGTATGGCTATACTAAATGCACCTCATGCAAAACTGGTTTTGTACATTTTTCGAGAACAAGATTATGTCTCATTCTACCGTACATGGATTTTTAAAATCACTTTAAAACTCTTTATCATTTTACCAAACCGACCCAAGGGCCGTCGATGAGGCTTTTATTAAAAATCTTGCTGTATACATAGACAGCTATACCTCGTAAAATAAGCCATCATCGTTTTCAAATTTGAAAACGTCGTCAGTGAAAAGGGGTGGTCACTCATGGACTGACCCGCCACACAACATAGAAGAGGTGGTCACCCGTCGATGACAACACCTTATGAGGCAGGAATAATGACGACGATCCGAAGATTCCGTACGTCACCCGAGTTGCCGGCGCACCTGGCTGCACGACACAACTCGTATAATCGTATAATCGTATAATCAAATAAAACGGATACAGTTGCTCGCTATATGTGGACTTAGGATAAACAAGTCTCAGCGATTGACAACCGTCTGATCAATGGGACAAATCCTGGCCAGGTTTAGGGGCTTGCGACCCAAGGAGGCGTCATCACCCTCCCATACGAGGTTTACGACTTTCAGGAGTTTCAACCTGAGGACACGTCACCAATGCCCTACCTATAATTTTCGCACGTCAAACAATCAACCTTCACGCAGCAGAAGGTATCAAAGGGGATGGCGGATCCATCCCTCAACATGGGCACAATAAATCTCAAACCATGTACGGAATTTAAACTTGAGAAAACATACTACTAATAAAAACGGACGTGCTGTCGAACAGTCCCCGTCATTTTTCAAGTGTGGTAGTCCACAAAATAATCATTTTGGAAAACAGAATAGGATGCAATATAACGCAAGAGGTATAGAAATCCCTACCTCGACGGCGGTCTGCCTTACCAACCAAAGCAACCAATTACGCAAGAATCGTATCTCACTCGCTGAAATTGACCAAGCCTGACAAATGTATAAACGCAAGAATATCATAATTAAATTCTAGAAAAATAAGCGAGGGTCCTATACAGAGCCCAACCAACGTGCAAAGATTTCCAATAAAGTTTCCAACTTTATCTAACAACATTTCTTAAACTCATAATCCAAATCAGGAACACCTACACAGCTTTAAAAATCCAAAGCCTCATTCCTTTAACATTGATAGATTCCATTTCAACCAATACAGAAATTAGGACCAAGGTGCAGTTTATACTTGTTGAATTGCTAACTTTCAATTACAACTAAATCTATCATTTAAAATAACAATCCAAGTTAGAATCTCCAAATCCATATTTCGACAGAACAATACAATGTAGCATCCAATTCAACTACACAAGCGATTTGAGTATGTATAATGAAACAATAACCATCAATTTCTCAACCTTAACCTAACTTCTCTCCTTATTTAGCAACCCATAACAATTTAAATCTATCCATGATATTTGGTCCCTCAATCTAGCAACCCATATATCTGGAAAATTCTCAAATCCTAAACAGTAGCAGAACAGTGCATAGAACTCTACCCAGCTAACAACTTTAAACAAACAGAAATCAACAGATATCTCCATCTCAACATTGACAGTGCACGAGGAAACCAGAACTCAACCAATTGACAGAGTACAAAAAAAATACAGCCTCTGATCTATCACCAAAAACAGAACCCATTATTGATGAGCATTTCAACTAAAATCCCTCAACATAACGAAATCGAACTCTGTCCTAAATGGCAGAAGAAAAATCCACCAAAACAACGATTCACTCCAAATCAGAAACAAATCCACATTCAAGACTAAAAATTCGGAATAAAAATATCCAGCATTGAACTCATCACGAAATGGAAACGGAGCAGCAAATCGAAAGAAGCCTCACCGAAACAGAACAGAATCGTGTTCTGTTTACTTGCCGGAATCGGATCCGGAGCTGCTGTCGCCGGAGTTGTTCGTCCGGAATCCTTTCGATCGATCGCTGTAAACCCACAACATAAATCAACGACAACACAAATCCAAACTTAACATCGGAATAAAACTCGGATCGAAAAATCTCACCCACTGAACAAATCGGAATACGTCGCCGGAATCGAAAAACAGGTTCGGCCTCGGAGCTCCCGTCACCGATCCGAACTCGTCGCTGCCGGAGTCGGAAAAATGGGTTCGATTTTCAGAACTCCCGTCACGGATCCGAGATCGCCGCTCGCCGGAATCGGAGGAACACACTCGGGTTGAGCTGTTCCGTCGCCGGCGTCGCTCGGATCGGAAGCCCGCGGCCACCGGCGCCGTTCTTCGCCTGCTCGGAAGTCAACCGTCCACGACCGACATCGTCGCAGCGCCGTTCGTCGTTTGCAGCCCTCGCGCGGTCGCCGTTCGTCGTTTTCCAGTCGCGGTTTCGTCCTTCCCCGAGCGACCGCCGCTGCCGCTGCCGTCGCCGTTGTCGGGAGTCGCTGCCGTCCGTCGATCTCGCCGGTTCGTTGGTCGCCGGCGTCCGGCGTCCCTCTTCGCCGTTCGCCTTCTCTCCCTCCATCGATTTCTCTCCATCGGCAAGGGGAGTGATTTTGGGGGAAGAGGAAAACTAGGTTTTCCTCTTCTCCCGATTCTAATTTTTTATTTTATTTTTTTTTTTTTACAACTTAAACCCTGAACTTTACGGGTTCAAAGGCATTGGGCGGGATTTTTGCCCCCAAACCTTTCCTCTTCATTTCCCAAATATTTCTACTCTCATTTCACTTCTTCCAAATTATTTATTTTCCTTAATCCCAATTTCCTAATTTCTTTTCCATTTTTTTTAAAAAAAATGTATATCCCCAATTTTATACATTATCAATTTATAATCTACCCAAACTCCAAATTTAATTCAAACATCATCCATCGATGTTATCGCTCAATTTTGATTGTCCAATATCGTTTATTAATTAAATTTTTTTTTACTCGGAAAAATCTAATTTCACTGACTTTGACCAGTTGACCAAATTTGCATACGTGGACTTGACCAAATGACCAAATTTGCATACGTGGCTGCTACACGACAAATTCGGTCTACTTCAACGCTATGACTAATTTTCAACGCGAAGAATTTACACGTGGAATTTATCATTAAAATTTCAAGGCTTTTACATCTTTACCTCCTTAAAGAAATTTCGTCCCGAAATTTAAAATAAAACCCACTACATATCAAAGAGATGAGGGTACTCACGCATTATGTCCGATTCAACTTCCCAAGTTGCTTCCCTCCTTTTTAGATCAACATAACCTTTTGTTTGTTTTGCACCGCCTTAAGGCTCTTTCAATTCATTTGAATATCGTCCGTAATTCCTACGATCATATCAGGCACAATAGTAACTATCTCTTCTGTCTCAGCTCGACATAGTGAAGAACAACACGGTCTCCCATACAATACCTTCTATGGAGAGACGTCAATACTAGACTGATAACTGTTGTCATATACAAACTCCACTAACAACAAATTATCTATCCAACCATCACCAAAATCCATAATACAAGATTGTAGTATATCCTTCTAAATCTAAACAGTTCTCTGATTGTCCATCCGTCTAAGGATGATGGGTGGTGCTGAGATTCAATTATGTTCCCAAAGCCTTCTACAATGACCTCTAAACTAATATGTGAATCTCAGGTCGAGATCCAAAACAATACTACAAAGAACGTCATGTAGACGAACAATATTCCCAATGTAGAGGTGACTCAACCTCGACAAAGGAAAATTTATTTTAATCATGTGACCATCAAAACAATATGCAATATTTACACTAACGACAATAACTAACTCTGGTCTCATTCTCCAGCATAAACAAACAATTATAAAACCAAACCTCATCATCACACCAACAGTGAACAGAACAAGGTATCATTCTAACAATAACCAATCCTTAACAGGCTTATCATCATGAAACAGATTTCCAACAGTTATTCTGTAAAAACCATAGCACAATAACATTGAACAATACTTCTCAACCAATAGCAGCAAACACTACCTCTCATTGGGTCCTAACAAATCAACTATGAGCTTATTAAAATTTTCTAGTCTTCTTAACAACCAAAACACAAACACACACTGTCTAAATAATGCAATCCTCATAATCTTATCCAATTGCCAAACTAAAATTCTCAAATTCATCCAAGAAGACAGCAACAAGTCTCCAACAGCTTTACTAGTGAAACTATAACCAAAATAGGAATCAAAATCAACTTAGCACAACACTTTGTGCAATTGAAGCATAGCAGACTATTCATCGGACTTCAGACAACAATCAACAAGTCTCCTAAATTTCCCTTCAAACAACAATTTATCATTTCCGCAGCTAACCATGTCAAGCAACAACCTAAACAAATCTCATTATCAAAGCAAAATCCAACATAAAGGTATAAGTCCAAAATCATAAACCAAACTCATCAACGGCTGCAGACAAAACATTAGATCGAGATAAAGTGAGTAAACTTGGTCAAACGATCAACGATGACCCACATCGCATCCAATTTCTCTCCATTTTGAAACTGTTTAACTTACCCTTTGATCAAATCATCCCGTTACTGTAACTGTTTTGTCCTCTAGAGCAAAGACGTTTTGACAACCACATTATACGCACAAGTTGTATCATCCGACTTATAGAACTACAACTATAGTTTCCAACAATCATAAATCGCTTTCACTTATCCAAAACTAAACAAGCAATTGATCCCTAAGGCTTTTGACTCAAGGCATCAACTACTACATTCACTTTTCCCAATGATACTCTAGACTAAAATCATAGTTTCCCAGGTATTTCATCCACCTGTGTTGTCTTAAATTCAAATCCTTTTAAGTGAAAAGATACTTCAAACTTTCGTAATCCAAAATACCTAGAAGTTTGAACCATACAAATAACTCCTCTAAATCTTTAAAACAAATATCATAACAACTAATTTCCAAGTAATGCATTGGATAATCCCTTTCATGGGTCTCAACTATCGTAATGTGTAAGCAACCTCTTTACCATGTTGCATCAAGACACATCCCAATCTAATTCCCATTACGTCCATATAAACTGCATAAGGTTGCTCACTATTAGGTACTGTCAGAATAGGTGCACTCGTCAATTTGTTCAAGTCCTCAAATGCACTCTGACATTGGCCGTTCCATTTAAATCGTACCTCTTTTCTACTCAACATCGTCAATGGTACTCCTAACGAAGCAAACTTTTGCACAAACCGCCGATAATAACCGGCAAGACCTATAAACTGCGAATCTCTGACATCCAAAAGTTATATTTACTCATCTCAGCATGTAACCAGTGATCTCTCAGAGTCTGTAACTCAATCTAAAGATGTTCTCAATGCTAACTCTGAGACTTAGAACAAATCAAAATATCGTCGTTAAACACCTCGACGAACCAATTTAAATAGGGTCTAAAAACTTAGTTCGTGAAATCCATGAATGCAACTAAGGCATTAATCAACTAGAAACTCAAATTGTTTGTACCTCATCCAAAAGGCTATCTTCGGGATATCCTCCTCCCGAATCTTAATCTGATAACAATTAGACCTCAAAGCAATATTGGAAAAGTACCGTAATCCACTAAGCTAATCAAACAACTTATCGATCCTGGACAAAGGATACTTATTCTTTACGGTAACCAAATTCAACTTCCGATAGTCAATGCAAAGTCTCAAAGAACCATTTGCGTCCTTTGGCAAACAAAACTGGAGCATCCCACGAAGAGATACCCTCCCGAATAAATCTCTATTCCATCAACTCATACAACTACTTCCTTAACTGATTCAACTACCCCCTTAACTCATTCAACTTTATAGGAGCCATTTTATACACAGAGATAGAAATTGGGGTAGCGTCCGAAACCAAATCAATATGGAACTCAATCTCACGGTCTAGAGACAACCCTGGTAACTTATTAGGATACACATATGAAAACCCTCTCACAACAGAGTCATCCAAATTCTGACCAGCGGTCTCAACCTCATTATTAACCAACCAAAGATTCTCGTATCCTCTTAGTCCACTACGACTACCTAGACATGTCCGCAAAATGGAATTGGTCGTCACCGCACTAGTATCATTGCAATCAACGACAACATGTCCTTGTTTAGAAGTAACTGTAACTCGCTTTATATGGCATTCCACAGTTGCCATTTATTCCCTCAACTAATCCATACCCAAAATCACATCAAACTGACAAATGGGTAAAACAATCAGATCTGCAGAAAAACATACAATCATTGATAACTACGCAACTACTTTGCACATAACAACTACTCCACTCTAGACACCTAGAGGAGTACTAAACAATCAACAAATATTTACATATCCTCCATTGACTTATGACCTTAGGTCAACTCATGAAAACTTTAGGTCATAGGCTCATAATGACAACTTACTACCATATTATACCCCTAAATACCTTGACAAAATCTTTCCACTCTATCGACTAGCCATCATAACTAAACCTCACAACATTCCACCAACTTAATTTCTCCAGTAATGACTAGTAATACCCACTTGGAACATTTCCAAATTTTGGAGTGCCTCAAAATCCTTCTCCATTTTCTAGAACTAACTCTCCACTCTCATTGGGTTTCCAACACCCTTAAACACGATTCTGAAATTAAACCACTCTTCTTTTTCCCATTTATAAAAATTTGGGCAGAGTCTCCCTTGTTTCTTTACTCCCCCAAAAGCTACAATCATACATCCTGCACAAAATCCCAAGCAATTCCAGTATGATCTATCATTTATTACATCCATCAATCAATTTTATAAAGGAAATATAATTATTCACCTTAGATAGAGTCATCCAGCACAATGTAAATTAACTTACCTTACCCTTTCATAATCGCTACATCTATTACGAACAAAACACATACATTACAACTCCATCTTGCTCATTTCATCAATTAATAGTTTAACCTCAACGACTATCCAATTAACCCAATGACACAAAACAAATTTTCAAATTATCTTTTCTTTCGATAAGGGAGATCGGGGTATTGCAGAATTCAATCTATCAAACTCCTAGAAACTCATCATCCTCGTTTTATCATATTCATGTGCGAAACTATTATTGGCCAAGTTCTGCAAACTATCCCTTATTGCTACATTGGGATCCAAACAACACTCCTCTGATCTGCCACGAGATGTCCTCCTCGATGGCATTTTCAAAATTCAGAGAAAAGGCAAATCCAACTTCGTTAGGAAACTTGACTTGTGCACAGTTGTCATACTCTTATCCTATACCATTAAATTCTCAAGTGATCGCTACTTAGGAATTCGGAACCTTGAGCTCTGATACCATAAAATTCTGTCACGACCCGAAGACGGGCCTAACAGAACCGCCGGGTCAGGCGACCCGATCCTCATAGAGAACCCGATCACCCAGCCCAAGGTGTGAGTCTTTGCGGAAGACTTATAATATTTAATTCGGCCCAAGATAATATGGGCCTAGGTCCAAGTAGGGATCACGAGAAGATAACAGTGCATAAATTAAAATGAAATCCAAGTACTGTGCAACAAATACAAAACCAACTGTGTTTAAGGTTTACAGACCAAATGTAAACATTCTCACCAAATAATGATAAACACCACAAGTGTAAATAACAGAACACTTCAGCTCCTAATCCTCAGCTGCTCTTGCCTTTACCTGAAGTTTTGGGGGGGGGAGGAGTCGTTTGGGATGAGTGACTAACTCAGTAAAGTATGGCTATACTAAATGCACCTCATGCAAAACTGGTTTTGTACATTTTTCGAGAACAAGGTTATGTCTCATTCTACCGTACATGGATTTTTAAAATCACTTTAAAACTCTTTATCATTTTACCAAACCGACCCAAGGGCCGTCGATGAGGCTTTTATTAAAAATCTTGCTGTATACATAGACAGCTATACCTCGTAAAATAAGCCATCATCGTTTTCAAATTTGAAAACGTCGTCAGTGAAAAGGGGTGGTCACTCATGGACTCACCCGCAACACAACATAGAAGAGGTGGTCACCCGTCGATGACAACACCTTATGAGGCAGGAATAATGACGACGATCCGAAGATTCCGTACGTCACCCGAGTTGCCGGCGCACCTGGCTGCACGACACAACTCGTATAATCGTATAATCGTATAATCAAATAAAACGGATACAGTTGCTCGCTATATGTGGACTTAGGATAAACAAGTCTCAGCGATTGACAACCGTCAGATCCGTGGGACAAATCCTGGCCAGGTTTAGGGGCTTGCGACCCAAGGAGGCGTCATCACCCTCCCATACGAGGTTTACGACTTTCAGGAGTTTCAACCTGAGGACACGTCGCCAATGCCCTACCTATAATTTTCGCACGTCAAACAATCAACCTTCACGCAGCAGAAGGTATCAAAGGGGATGGCGGATCCATCCCTCAACATGGGCACAATAAATCTCAAACCATGTACGGAATTTAAACTTGAGAAAACATACTACTAATAAAAACGGACGTGCTGTCGAACAGTCCCCGTCATTTTTCAAGTGTGGTAGTCCACAAAATAATCATTTTGGAAAACGGAATAGAATGCAATATAACGCAAGAGGTATAGAAATCCCTACCTCGACGGCGGTCTGCCTTACCAACCAAAGCAACCAATTACGCAAGAATCGTATCTCACTCGCTGAAATTGACCAAGCCTGACAAATGTATAAACGCAAGAATATCATAATTAAATTCTAGAAAAATAAGCGAGGGTCCTATACAGAGCCCAACCAACGTGCAAAGATTTCCAATAAAGTTTCCAACTTTATCTAACAACATTTCTTAAACTCATAATCCAAATCAGGAACACCTACACAGCTTTAAAAATCCAAAGCCTCATTCCTTTAACATTGATAGATTCCATTTCAACCAATACAGAAATTAGGACCAAGGTGCAGTTTATACTTGTTGAATTGCTAACTTTCAATTACAACTAAATCTATCATTTAAAATAACAATCCAAGTTAGAATCTCCAAATCCATATTTCGACAGAACAATACAATGTAGCATCCAATTCAACTACACAAGCGATTTGAGTATGTATAATGAAACAATAACCATCAATTTCTCAACCTTAACCTAACTTCTCTCCCTATTTAGCAACCCATAACAATTTAAATCTATCCATGATATTTGGTCCCTCAATCTAGCAACCCATATATCTGGAAAATTCTCAAATCCTAAACAGTAGCAGAACAGTGCATAGAACTCTACCCAGCTAACAACTTTAAACAAACAGAAATCAACAGATATCTCCATCTCAACATTGACAGTGCACGAGGAAACCAGAACTCAACCAATTGACAGAGTACAAAAAAATACAGCCTCTGATCTATCACCAAAAACAGAACCCATTATTGATGAGCATTTCAACTAAAATCCCTCAACATAACGAAATCGAACTCTGTCCTAAATGGCAGAAGAAAAATCCACCAAAACAACGATTCACTCCAAATCAGAAACAAATCCACATTCAAGACTAAAAATTCGGAATAAGAATATCCAGCATTGAACTCATCACGAAATGGAAACGGAGCAGCAAATCGAAAGAAGCCTCACCGAAACAGAACAGAATCGTGTTCTGTTTACTTGCCGGAATCGGATCCGGAGCTGCTGTCGCTGGAGTTGTTCATCCGGAATCCTTTCGATCGATCGCTGTAAACCCACAACATAAATCAACGACAATACAAATCCAAACTTAACATTGGAATAAAACTCGGATCGAAAAATCTCACCCACTGAACAGATCGGAATACGTCGCCGGAATCGAAAAACAGGTTCGGCCTCGGAGCTCCCGTCACCGATCCGAACTCGTCGCTGCCGGAGTTGGAAAAAGGGGTTCGATTTTTCAGAACTCCCGTCACGGATCCGAGATCGCCGCTCGCCGGAATCGGAGGAACACACTCGGGTTGAGCTGTTCCGTCGCCGGCGTCGCTCGGATCAGAAGCCCGCGGCCACCGGCGCCGTTCTTCGCCTGCTCGGAAGTCGACCGTCCACGACCGACATCGTCGCAGCGCCGTTCGTCGTTTGCAGCCCTCGCGCGGTCGCCATTCGCCGTTTTCCAGTCGCGGTTTCGTCCTTCCGCGAGCGACCGCCGCTGCCGCTGCCGTCGCCGCTGTCGGGAGTCGCTGCCGTCCGTCGATCTCGCCGGTTCGTTGGTCGCCGGCGTCCGGCGTCCCTCTTCGCCGTTCGCCTTCTCTCCCTCCATCGATTTCTCTCCATCGGCAAGGGGAGTGATTTTGGGGGAAGAGGAAAACTAGGTTTTCCTCTTCTCCCGATTCTAATTTTTTTTTTTTTTTTTTTACAACTTAAACCCTGAACTTTACGGGTTCAAAGGCATTGGGCGGGATTTTTGCCCCCAAACCTTTCCTCTTCATTTCCCAAATATTTCTACTCTCATTTCACTTCTTCCAAATTATTTATTTTCCTTAATCCCAATTTCCTAATTTCTTTTCCATTTTTTTTTTAAAAAATGTATATCCCCAATTTTATACATTATCAATTTATAATCTACCCAAACTCCAAATTTAATTCAAACATCATCCATCGATGTTATCGCTCAATTTTGATTGTCCAATATCGTTTATTAATTAAATTTTTTTTTACTCGGAAAAATCTAATTTCACTGACTTTGACCAGTTGACCAAATTTGCATACGTGGACTTGACCAAATGACCAAATTTGCATACGTGGCTGCTACATGACAAATTCGGTCTACTTCAACGCTATGACTGATTTTCAACGCGAAGAATTTACACGTGGAATTTATCATTAAAATTTCAAGGCTTTTACAGCTATCACCATTGACGGGAACATTCGAATGTATCCAATTGTTGTAGCAGTGGTTGAAACAGAAAATAGGGATTCTTAGAGCTAGTTTTTTGAATTGTTCCTTGACGATCTAACCACCTTGTCTGGCAATGGGTGGACAATCATTTCTGATTGACAAAAGGTGCGGTTGATTACTTTTGCCATCTATGTTTATGATATGCGTTGTGTACCAATATTTGACTCATACTGTTATTTTTTGTAGGGGTTGTTGCTAGCTATCAGAGAGATCGCTGGGCAAGTGGGTCATCATTTTTACATCTGACACCTATATGCAAATTATCAAAAATGATTTAAAGAGAGGTTGTTCAAGGATGCAATGTAAGCTACTTCTAGAGCCTCAACAGAGAGGCACTGAGAGAGAGATGGCAAAGTTATTTTTTCTTGACTCGGCAGCCCACAACTATCTACAAGGAATAGATGCAAGATACTATGCCAAACATGCCTTTTGCTTCATCCCAAAGTGCAACTTAAGCTTCAACAACTTGAGCTAGTCCTTCAATGCCTGCATCCTACTAACCTGGGACAAACTGATTCTTAGTATGTTCGAGATCATATGAAAGGTCATCATGGGAAGGATCGTTAAAAATATAAAAAGAGGGCGTGCTTGATAGACCTTTTGTGTCTGCATGTCAAGAATTGCTTACAAGAATACAACTTGCAGGTCGCAATTGGAGTCCCCAATTTTCAAGCGCTGCCCAGTTTGAGGTCAGCAACTATAACGAATAGTACTATGTCGATTTGGATAGACATACTTGTAACTGTTACCGGTGGGAGCTGACTAGCATTCTGTGTGTCCATGTTATCCTGTGTATGCAATTCATGAGGAGATCTCAGGAGTACTTTGTGCATGAGTGCTACCATCTGGAAACATACATTGTGATGTACTCTCACTTTGTCTGCCCCGTCAGTAGACAAATAATGTGGCCTCCAATGATGCATCTTGATCCAATTATGTCACCCTCATTTAAAAGACATCTGAATGTGACGTGTGGCCGGTGTTAGGGTGTGGGGCACAATTCCCACATGTGCAAAGGTGGAGGTCTAGAGTCCAGTGCTTGCGGTGGCCGCTAGTCTAGAGGCAAAGGCGGCAGAGGCATTTGAGGTGGCAGAGGAAGCTCAGAGGGCACATTTATGAGTTTCAGAGTCCTCGAGACAGCCCCCTAGACAATTCCCGACATAGTTCCCAAGATAGTCCCCGACATAGTTCTTGAGACACAGGTGAGCACATTTTTGTGTTTACATTTTTATGTGTTACATTTTAAACTATGTAATTTTATTTGCAATGTATTATGCAGGAGTATGATGCGCAAGGTCCACAAACACAAACAAACACGAATGTGGACCTTAACCTTCCTTGATTAGAGAATACAATGCACAATCAAAGTGACTATTAACTATGCATCGAAACCAATATACATCATCTACAATAGTTTATTCGAGGTAGCCTATTGTAGAACCTTAAATAAACTATTGTAGATGATGTATGTCTAGTGTTGATGCATAGTTAATAATCACTTTGATTGTGCATTGTCTTCTCTAATCAAGGAAGGTTAAGGTCCACATTCGTGTTTGTTTCTATTTGTTGTCATCAACAACAATTGTACTGCAGAGGCGTCCCGGAAGGCCGCGAAAATGAAGAATATGGGGTGGATATTTTGGTTTGCATCTGTGATGCACATATGCACGATATGGTTGTAATTGATGATGAAATTTTGAATCTGTACTTCATTTTGAATTTGTAAACGAAATTTTGAATAGTACTTTAACCGTTCGACCGCCCTCACTTTTTGATTGACCAAGCTCACATTCCGCGGCAAAAAGTTAACTTTCCACTGCGAAAATTTGACATTCCGCTATGGAACGTCATATTTCACCGCGGAAAGACATCTTTCTGCAGTGGAAAATCAACTTTCCGCAATGGACAAACATAATTCCCTTGTCTTGTATATTTCAGTGTTATGCACAGGTTGCTTAAATTGTTGCAATGAATATGTTTGTTATTTGTTGATGATGAATGAAATGGATTGAGTCAATTTCTTTTTCAAAAAATTAAAAATTTTCCAAGACTTTCCTTTGTTTTTAGTCTATCCCCCCGTGACATTACCAAAACCATATATTATCCAAGCTATATATTTTCCAAACAAATATTATCCAAGTAAAGAAAACAAAAAAATAACATCACATAATTTTTTATTATGTACAACAAAATGAGTATCTCAATTTGTACCCCTACATATCTCCGCTACCCTAACTCGCCATCTTGCTAGGTTTTTTCCTCAAATCCGTGTTCTGAAATTATCAATTCCATTACAACCATATCATGTACACATGCATTACAAACTTAAAGCAATTTATCATTTCAATTACAACTATATCGTGCATATGTGCATTACAGACGCAAACCAAATTATCAATTCCATTACAAGCATATAATATACATGTGCACTAAGAATCAGTGTGATCTCACCACATCATACATTTGTATTGTTTCCTAAGGAACAACCAACTATCTACCTCTGCAAATTGTTATAGATGTGGTATATCTAGTTTCGATGCACTGTTCATCTATTGATTCTTTCACGTTTGCTCACTCAATCCCATTATTTGAAGTTCCAAGCATATAGGTGTCAAAGGCAAAATCGATGCTCCGATTGCAACCCATTTGATAGGGACATGACAGCTTTCCATCTTTCTTGAGCAAGTGTGAATGTCGTTATAGCACTTTATTTGAAATGCCACATGCATCCTTCCTGGTAGGCAGCCCTCAACCGATGTATGCGAGCATGTCCCTATGTGTGTACCCTAATATATAAGACTCGATGATGCAGTCCAGTGAGTTGACCGTGAACCACGATATCCTCGACGACGCTTGGTACAATTTTGGAGTAGAGCTCAAAGGCGATGTTCTGAGGGTTAAGTACTACGGTTTTCCTATCGAGGAAGATGAAGTTTTCAATGTTCGTAAATTTGGGAAGTGTAAAGAGGTTAAAGAGTTGGAGGCTAGGTTTCGACCATTGTCAGTACAGTTACAGGAATGCGTTCGTCGTAGAAAGAAACTCCAAGCACTCAGAGTCTTATAACTATACTGACAATAGCCGAAACCTAGCCTCCAACTCTATCACCTCTTTATAGCTCTCAAATTCAAGAACATCGACAACTTCATCTTGCTTGACAGGAAAACTGTAGTACTTAACCCTCAGAACATTGCCATTGAGCTCTGCTCTACCATTGTACCAAGTGTCGCCGAGGATTTCATGGTTCGCACTGAACTCGTCGGAGCGCATAGGCGAGTCTTATATACTAGGCACATGAACGCAGAATGACACATGATGATCCGCGGTGGATCATTTTCAATCCACGGTGGATCATCAATATTGTTTGTTATTTTTAAAAATAAAAATCCACAGTGGAATCGTACATGATTTGTCGCAGAACGTTGTCAATGCATTTAATGGCAAACATGACAGTGATGTTTGCGGGGACCTTTTACCATAGTTTACTTGTTAATTTGTTAGTGAAAATAGTTTAATTGTTGACTTGTCATTGACTATAAAGTACATTGGTTGATTTGTCATTTTCCCTTTATACTATAATATATTGTCTACATGTTTATTGGTGGAGGAGATTTATTCAACCTCATCATCCTACCAGTCGAACCAACTTTCTTAAGATTTTGTGGCTTATGATTGGTTTAAGTCTAATCTAAGCAGCAAATGGCTGAATAATTATTCAAATTGACGGAAAAAATTGATTCAAAGTCTACTTTATTTCTTGACTCCAACTAATGTATAAATTTGACAGTCGTGGAGTAGGACACTAAGTCTGACCTTGGAATTATTTTTCTTTTTACTTGGAATGCAACTCTAAGCTGTAGCATGACAACACGACCTATTTACCCATGAGCTAGGACTTGCTTGAAATCTCAGCCAAATCTAAATGGGCGGGCATGTTAGCCTCTAACAAGTTTGGACTTTTTTAAAATAAGTTTAAAGGTAATTAAACAAGAAAAAAAAACTTTGAATGATGAGATCAATAACAAGTCAAACTGTAAATTAATTTTGCTAATAATTAAAACTCTAAAGTATGGTAAATGAACGAGGTAAACCTCAAACTCACATTTTCTGTTAAAAACGTCTCTAGACACATACGTCCGTACTAAAAATAGAGGACTTCCGCTCCCTATGAAGAATGTCATTCCTATTAAATTTCACAAATTAACAAACATCCTTCCTAGAAAATGGACATCCTTCCAAGGGAGTAGGCGTTCACTATTTTAGTATGGAGGTTCACGTCTATGTAAATGCAAAGATACGAATGTCCTTCCTATTAACGTTCACTGATTAATGGATGTCCTTCCTAAGGAGCATAGATCCGCCATTTTAGTGCCGACGTTCACCATTTTAGTATGAATGTTTTGAAGGATCGATATGAACCTAAGAGGGGAGGGGGGAGGTGAATTAGGCGATCTAATATTTTTGTGCGATAATTATTTCTCTAAACACCCTATGTGATTTAATGCATATAAATAATAATTCAATGCATAAAAGTAAAGAGTAAGGGTTAGAGAAAGTGCAAACAAGGTTTGTTTATGCGATTCAACAACTCACCTACGTCCGCGCTCCAAGAGCCCACTTGGAGATCACTAAAACATCCAACCTCCCCGGTTGACAATGTTTGACTAACAAGTATAAAACAAACCTTTACAAATGACTATTCTGGGGTGTCACCTTTTGATTGATCTTTCGGGCGTCCATCGAGCCTTTAACTATTTCGGGGCGTCACCCTAATTTGATGAATTCATAGGGAGTCATCATTTACAATTTAATACAATGGTTTAGGAAATTGTAGAACCAAAAACTAAACCCTATCTCTCCCAATGTAACTGTCAAGTTTAGGATTGGGGAGAGTAGGTTTACAAACTCACAAATAAGATATCAAATCAAGTATAAAATTTGGCAGGGCTTCATCTCAATTCTCAGTTTTGTTATCTAGAGCTCGAAGTGCTTCTATATATTTATAGATTGTCCATTTCCAGTCAACCTATTCCTTTCGATCGACTGCTTCTAGCCATTAGAAATGTATCTGTTGAAAATTCGACCATTGGACGTTTAGCCATTGTGAGTTCTATGCTTTTTTGGTTGAATTACTCGACCATAAACTCAACCGTACTGCATTCGAAAATGCCAGAAATAATCCAAAAACCAATCTGTCCATGTTTTCGGTGGCCAACTTCGATCGTGCCTTCTACCATATATCAATCGAAAACTCTCAGACCAATTTGTGAAGCTTTTCAGTTGCATATCTCGACCGCATCGCGTTTAAAAATGTCCAAAAGCAATCTGCATGCATTTTTGGTCTACTTTCTTGACCTGTAGCTCAACCTGCATGCGCCTTAAAAAATTTCTGGCAATCTACATGCATTTTAGGTCTACTTTCTCAACCTGCAGCTTGACTTGCACGGGACTAAAAAATTCCTGACAATCTACATGCATTTTAGGTTGAATTGCTCAACCTGCAGCTCAAACCAAAAAGTTGTTTGCCAACATAATACCCGTTTTGTGGGTATTTTCAATAAACATAAATATAAATATAACTATTAAAAAATTAAACACAATTAATCAATAAACATTATAATCAACTTATTATTTCAATCAAAATAGTCATCATCAAAATAAACTAAGGCTAAGACATTTAGGCTAACAATCTCTTCTTTTTTAATGATGACAAAATCTAATAAGTTGGTTATTCCTAAGACTAAAGATGTGTATACAATATTGCATATTTGATCTTTCCCCCTTAATTTATGCAATATATCAATAATTAATTTCATGCTTACATGCTATTCCAATTCTTAAATTCATAATAAGTTTCAGTCCCTCATTAACATCTTATACATATCTCTCTCCCTTTTTGTAATAATAAAAAAGAATCCATGGGGAGGAGAGTAAAAAACAATCAAACTTATCAAAATAAAAGTCATTCCCACTTTTTTCAAAATCTATACAAAAAACAATCAATGGGCGGAATTTAAGCATTAAAACCAAGTTACGTGGTCAAGAATAAGATACCAATTTATGCAACCAAGAATGATAAATCACTTGTCAATCCATAATCAAAGTCAAAACAAATTTCTATATACCAATTTAAGAAATAAGAAATAATCTAATGATATCACTTGGTGATTCACAATTAAAATCAAAACTACTTTTCTATGAGAGAAACCAAGTTTAAAGTCAAAATAAATCCAATTATCTCTCCTCCTATGTTAAATACACTTAACCAAAATATGGGGAAATCACATCTTTTCTCCCCCCTTTGAGCAATAAATGCAAATTATATTTCTCTCCCCCTATAAGGGTATCAATATGCATATAAGAGAGAAATCAAATAATTACGAACTATCCATTTTCAAAAACCAAAAAGGTACCAAGTGTAAAAAATTGATGGATGAGTTCAAGTTGAAAACAAATTTTCTCATGCACAACTTCAAATAGTTGGGGATTTAATTTCAAGATAGATACTAATTGTAGAAGATTAAAACAATAGAAGTTTATTCATACCAAATGAAATATTTCAAATCAAAAGAAAATTATTGATACCATTTTGAAAATCAACTACAAAAATTCTTTTTCCCCCTTTAAATCAAAAAACAAATCATTTGGGGAAACCAAAATCATCAAAAACATAACAATTTTAATTTCTCCCTAACTATCTCTCCCCTTTTTATCAATTAAAAAATCAATCCAAATGAGAAATCAATTCATCAAAATCCAATACTAACAATTGTTTAACATATTCAATTTATACTACCAATTGTTGGAACCAAGCAAAATAAACCAATTGAATAATAGAATAGAATTCTCAACTTAAAGATATCACAAAAATAATCTCCAACCAAATAAGTCAATATCAAGGATACCAATTGCAAGAGATAATCAAAATTTCAAGCTATGATACCAAAGATTAAATCTATCAATGATTTCAAAACAAAACATTCAACCAATTGAAGAATTATGCAAGTACAAGAATCACAATTCATCAAAAAAATAATAATTCAACCTATATGGAAACAATCAATTCAATCAAACTCAAGGATATAAAAACTAATTAAGTAAATTACCAAATCTAATTATGTACCTCCAAGAAAGTATTTCCAATTTTACCACATTAGAGGCAACTCTTGAGGCTTCTCCCGTTGTATTTTGGATACCCCACTATCCAAACCTTTTAAGCTCCTTGGTAGAACCTTCAACCTACAACACAAGTCAAGTTGATTTCTATGGTACTCAAACTTTTTTGTGCACATTTGTTAGAGGTTTAATTCCTTTAAGAACTCACACAAATTTATAACTTAAATTAGATTTTGAATTAACATTTAGTTTCAATGGACACACAAATGATTTATGCCCTATACAATTACAAGAATTACAAATAGAAGGGTTAACAAAGAAATTAGTGTAATTCTTTTTCTTTGCAAAGGGTTGATAGTCATTACCGGCCTTATTAAAAGTAACCCTTTGCTTACCTAAAAGCATATTAAAATTTTTACTACCATTAGTAAATTTCAACACAATAGCATTCAAATCACTATTTTCAACATTCAATTTAAAGCACATTCTCATTCATGCTCTTTAACTCTACAATTTGATCCTCAAAAGCTTTAGTCAAATTTGCATGCTTTTTGATCAAATTGTTATGTTCATTTTTCAATAATTTATACCTATGTTTAAGCTCATTAAATCTCTCTAGCAATTCGTTAAATGCATCAAGTAAATCACTATCATCATTATCGAAATTTGAATCGCTAGAGGAAGAGTATACCTTTTCTTCATTGGTCATGAAGCAAAAATGAGAGACTTCTTCAATCTCAAAAGAGGAGTCCTCACTATTATCCCATGTGGCCTTTAAAGCTTTCTTCCTTGAGGCTTTATGTTTTCTCCTTGCCTTGGGGCATTCAATTGATAAGTGTCTGGTTTTTCACACACATAACACACTATACTCTTCTTCCCCTTATCCTTCTTCCTTTGAAGGCATTTCTCTAATTTTTGGGTGAGGATCTTTAACTTTTCATCAACATATTCCTCATCTTCAGAGTCATCCTCTTCCCTAGAATTTTCTTTGGCACTTGTGGAGGCTTTGAATGCAAGAGACTTTGGAAGAATTCCCCTCTCCTTTTGTTCCTCCTCCTTGTGGCTCATCATCGTCATTTCATGCGTCATCAAGAATCCGATGAGCTCCTCCATTTTCATGGCTTTTAAATCTCGTGCTTCTTAAATGGCGGTCACCTTGGGTTGCCATGATCTTGGAAGGCACCTAAGGATTTTTCTTACCAACTCTTTGTTGGAATATTCTCTACCTGGCACTTTTAAACCATTAGTAATGTTAGTAAAATGAGTAAACATAGAGTTAATGGTTTCATCTTTATCAATGCAAAATAATTCGTAGTCATGAATGAGCATACTCAATTTGGTTTCTTTTACTTTATTAGTAATCTCATGTGTAATTTCAAGCAATCTCTAAATATCATAGGCACTATCACAACTTTGAATTCTATTAAACTCATCCAAATTTAAAGCACAATATAAGAGATTTATAGCTTTAGCATTCAAACTCAATTTACGAAAGTCAATGTCATTGTATTCGTCATCCAATTTTGGCACATTCAATCTATTTTCAAGTTTAACCAGAATATAAGGCCCATTAATCACAATTCTCCAAATTTCGTAGTGTAACGACCCAATTTTTCATAATTCCATGAAAATACGAGAAATTTAAAATTTTCAAAAAGACTCTTTTATAAAACGAAATTAGAGTGTGATGCTAAACCCGGATTGCTATTGACCCTTCCTTTAAACTCATTATGAAAACCAATTTAATGAAATGCCGAAGCATATGAAATCATTTACTTTAAAACATTGCGGAAGCGTAAATAATTTGTTGAAGAAACTAAACAAATAAATAACATAATTACAACCGTTTCCTCTTTTCATTAAATTCTGGCCAGCCACGAGTCCTGCGCGTGCAAATCCATCATCCTTGCTTTGATGTTTGTTTGTCTTTTCACTACTCCTAAGTCTGTGCATTTATTCCACGTACAAGTACCTACATCTACACCACAAGCAATTGTAAGCCCAAAGGCTTAGTAATGAAAAAGGATTTAATGCAATTATGCTTATGACTCTCTTTAGTCCTTTTTGGAATGGGGCAACCCAAACCAATCATTTCATTACGTCATTCGTTTATTCTTTACTTTACTTTCGTTCATTCGTTCGTTACTCGTACTTCGAGTGGGAGTTTGAAAGACCCATATGGGGTGGTATAGTTGACTGGACTAGCCTCATGTGTGCGAACTAGGTCCCTTTCCCATCATGGTAGGGGCTCTGCCTAGCTGCTAGACTAGACCCGACTACCCACCAGCCACCAACTCCCTATTCATTCCATTAGGGACTAGCCTCCTGGGTGCATACTAGTTGCCAGACTAGACCCGATTACTCATTCATTTTTAACATTTTCCTCACTCATGCATGTGAGTACCAACCCAAGGCGGCACTCCCTATTGACTTTTATTAGCATGATGCATGATCATACATTCTCATTCTAACATGATGCATGATGCTTTACAACGTAACATTAACAATAATTGAAGTGCGCATAAATGAAAGTAACTGAATAGCAGGAATTGAAAACGCATAGCAATGAAGACAACTAATAATTGAACAATGTACAACAGAGAACATTTATAATACAGGAATTAACGTGCTAATTATCCTAGTTAACTTCCTAGTCCATTTACATGCTCCCTACATTTATATTTCTAAGCAATTATTCTAATAAGTTATCCAAGTAAATTAACATGCTCTTGCGTTGATGACATGCTTTTATTCTACTTCACTAATCATGCTTTGGTTTAATAGAAAAGAACATGCTAAGGACATGTAATCGTAATCGAGATCAAAAGCAATACCAAGAAGACAATAACGAAAGCAGTTATAAAATATACATTCACATAATAAATGAGATCCTTGAGACCCTTAACTCATTCACGTTTCATTCATTCCCTTTTCATCTTCTTTATCATTCTACTCTCTAGTAAAGTAAAGCATCTATTATGAAAGTAAACTAAAATTGAAATTGCGTATATAATCGTATAACAGAAATGGAAAGCGCACACAGAGAACAATTATAATATGGAATTGTAAACAGCGAAGCGCAGAAGGAGAATTCAAAACATACTATAACATGCTAATTATCCTAATTAATTTCCTAGTCATTTTACATGCTTCCTACATTCATTGTTCTAGGTGATTATTCTAGTTTGTTATTCGAGGTAGGTTACATGTTTTCATCCTAGTGAGATTAAATTACTCATTTTGATTACATGCTCGGTCAAGTTAATTACTCTAACCAATTTACATGCTCAAGGGAGATACGATTAACATTCTAGTTGGTTAGCCTAGTTAATTTACATGCTTAGTAATTTAACATACTCACTAATTAATCCTAGTTAATAAACATGCTTACTAATTATGATTAACATGTTAGACATTAACATGCTGCTAATTGAGTGGAACATGCTAATTAAATTAAACCTACTAATTTCATGCTAATCACAATTACATGGCTTAACCTAGGTAATCAACTAAAGATTTCGATTATCATTCTATATGATTACCTTAATTAATTTACATGCTAAAGAAATAAATGATTAGACATGATTTTGTATTCAAATTAATTGAACATACTCAAAGATATTAAACATGCTTAGTCAATTAACATGCTCAATTGATTAATAAGCTCTAGAGTTGATTACATGTTTTTATCCTAGTTACTAATCATACTTAGGCTTCATAAAATATAACATGCTAATATTTATTTAACATGCTCAAGAAGTGATTAACAACTATTAAGTAAGTAAACTTAATAACTAATTAACATGCTTAGTTTAACAATCTGGTTAACATGCTAAGTTGATTAACAAGTAAACATGCTAGATTAAGGAGTACTGGCAACAGAACATTAATGAGGGAAATAATTGCATTACAGGTAATAGCTACTAGCAAATAAACATTTAGTAACAAAATAGAATCCTTAGCTTATTCCTCTGACTTCACACATCCATTTTTCCTTTACACTTTCAACCTTTCTCACAATCATTCACTATCAATTGCAGTAATTTAACAAACAAGAGAAACAATGCTAGTTAAGGGAATAACTAACAGTAAAGAAATCTACACTATTAACAAGGAAATAACAACAGCAATTTAGTGAATTAAACACTAAACCAACGCACTCTACTAGCAGTGTAGGGCCTCCACTGGCCAAGACACCCCTATTTCCTTACCTCGTATCTTTAACATGCATTAGCATTTAGCCGTTATTCTTCTTCTCTTCTTTGTACCTTCACAAACTAATAACGTATATTAATTTCATTCTTTTCTCATTCTTAATTACGCAGTAATTCTAAGAACTCGTTAACGTCAAAAAGGAAACATAACCTATCCCAATAAATTAATCCATTCAGCAAAACTATAGAACATATGCTTCATAACTCATCCAAACAATATCCAACAGGAAGTATGTCCATTAACAAGGTATCTATGTATCCTGCAAAATACTTAACTTAGATCTCACAATTCCACAATTAGCCCAATTGCAGAGTATAATTAAAGCACGATCCACATATTTTTTGGCACTACATATTAGTAAAGAGAAATATTCCACATTAATTGACTTAGCATGATTTTACTGACAAAATATCATATTGGTTACTTATCTAAATAATAGAGCAAGACCCAAGCAATAGCAGTTATTCAACGACAGTAACTATGGGGCATAACTATATACAGTTGTCCAACCAACAATGATCAACATAGCACATTTATTCATCCTTTGTATCAAATTAGAAAGACAGTAGATAAATCATCCAAAATAAACAACTAGACGCTAATCTGAGATCATTCAGTGGCATAAATTCAACAACCACGACTCCGCAGCAAGACAAACCCAACATATTCATGCCTTTGGAATTAACCAACACTAACCAAAGACACAGAATCAACCCTAAACGGTAGTGTATTATCCAAAATCCAATCACATAGCTAACAATCACACAACCATTCACAATCCAGTCGCAGTAACATAGCACAATATTCCCAACAATTTACATTAAGTAGTAAATAGTAGCAAAGAAAAATCTACATATCTAGCAAGCAACTCAAAAATAACCAACAGCTAACATATCCTTCATTCATCAATACTCACGTATCATCTTCAAAATCCATTGAGGGAGTGAAGGAAGGCCTTACCCAAAACACCCCAGAGGTGGCAACAACAACCACCCTTGCATCCAACGTCCCAGCTTGGCTTCACCAACAGCTCTAGCCTCACGAAGGAGATCACATGGCAGCTGAGGGCTCACCGAACAACCGAGAGCTACCAACTGAGCTCTCCTATCCTCATCCTTCTTGTCCATCAGCTCATGAACACACAGGTCTTCATTTCTTCAACACTGGTCACGGAGGGGAAAATGGCAGAACACTCCACTTCTTCCATTTTAAACACCCCAACCACTGCCATTAATTTCTCTTCTCCTCTCAGCTCAATAATTCATCTGACAACATCTCCACCTATTTCTCTCTACATTTAAGAGCTGCCCCTTTTTCCTTCAATTTCCTCCACCATTCCAGCTGGAAAGGAGAGCTGGAAGATTCATTCTTGGCAGCAAACGGCTCAACCAAAATCGCCAGACTGGGTTCCAGATGCATCCGGGTTGGAGTATCCAATTCACAGCCCAACTCGATTAGAATTCGCTCCCGGCCATCGTGAATCGCCACTATCGATTGCTCCCTACCAACTTCCGACCATTAGAACAGAAGGAGAAGAAAGCCCGACCAACCATACCTCGAATTGTCACTGGAATCCATGTCCACGGGAGCTCTGATTCCAAGCCCTAGTCGTGATATCGCCACTTTGCTTCGCCTAGACATCGCGCACGCTGGATCCGCCTTGTTGTCGCACAGAACTATTGGTGAGAGCTCTCCACCGCGACGCACCTCTCTCCCTTGATCCCTCCCTGTTCTCTCTTGTCTCCCAGCTCTCTCTCTCTCCCTTTCGTTTCTCTCTGCAAATCGCAAATGGCCAAAGGCCATTCTTTTCCCACTCAACCGATTCACTCAGTGAACCGGTTCAAATGGCGTTAACCGATTCATGCCTTCCATATCCCTCTTTTAAATTTTCTTTAACCCAATTAGTTAATTTATTTAATCCCTCATTTCCATTTCATCCAATAATTAAATTTATTTAATTCAACCCTTACATTATTAATCCTAAATAGTTCATTTTATCTAATTAAATTTCTTTTTAATAATTTAATTAAATCTTTCATTTAATTAAATTATTCTCAACCTAATTTAAATTCTCGATTTATTCCAAATATCGCTTGATGATAATGATTGCTGATTATGTATTTGGTAATACCCTGATAATTACCCAATAAATTCTAATATCCCCAATCACTTTTCAATTATCCTTATTAAATTCTGATATAAAAAGTTGGGGTATTACACATAGTCTTTGGGTTGAATGTAAATTTTCATCCTAGCCTTTCAATACGTATAATTACTACCATAAAAAAAATAGAGGCTTAAGGGTGGACTGCCCTTCATTATGCATGTTAATAGTCATTATAACTAATATGCTCAATAGATGCAATCAACGATATCCAAGCAATTCAAGAATCAAAAGATAATCCAATAAATAGAATTTAACCAAAATTGAATCAATATGCACAATATAAACAATATCACACAAAAATTTTAATAACCCACTATGATACCAATTGAAGGATCGATATGTGTAAGGACCCGATTTTTATTTATTTTAAAATAGCGTGAAATTCAAAACTTTTTCTTTTACAAAATTAAAGTAAGACTTTTCTTTATAAAACCCGAGCGTTAAAACTCTTTTCTTAAAACATTTATCAATTGCAAAAGAAGTAATAAAATTCTTTTTATAAAACGCAGCGGAATTAAAACAAAGCATTAAAGAATATTAAATAATTTACAACACCTTTTTACAAATAATTTCCCCTTTTTAAATTCGTTAACCCAGCCAGCCACAAGATCCACCCGTGCAAATCCTTCATCAACTGTCTTTGACATGTTCTCCTTTTTCTCGTACATACCTACATCACAAGACCTAACTAATGAGCCTAACGCTTAGTAAATGATATAAGAAAATGAAATGCAGATATGATGCATGATCACACGATGCATTACAAAGGAGATCTGTATTTCATCTGTTAGTTTGGGACGATGGCTAAGTCAATTGATCTTGTGGCTTAACCTGCGTTTCCTATGAGGAACCACGCCAATCGAGGTGTCACCACGAGCCATACCTAGTCATTTTGTTGAAGGCATTGGGGATTTCAGTACAAGAGAATTGAGAATCTTAAGATTCCCGTGGCTTAATCGTACCACACGCTCCCTAATTGGAGTAGGCACTCCAATAGGGGTGTCACCACGACAACTATTCCCAATCCTCCCGAACCCCCACATGCCTATTTATATATATTAGGATGACATACAATATGCCTATGAATACCTACAGTCCTATATGATCGTACAAATGTCTAATAAACATATCATTAAAAGAACATACAACATGCAATCCTAACTCTTGCGATGTAGGGTCCAAAGACCAAAACACAGTAAGGATGAACTTACTTGGCGTCCGAGATGCGTGTAACACTCCGATTTAACCTTCACAGTACCTTCACAACAAATGACCTTTATTCATTAATCTAGTCAACAAGAATCTTATTCATCTGTAATAGAGTATCATAATCAATTACTCTAACTCACTTTACCATATTTCCTACAGCAGAGTAGAGAACCATTTAATGCCTACTTAATCATGAAATTACCGAGTGAATACTAGTCATCTTCATATCTCTCCTTAATCATTCAAGACTTATAGCCAACAAAAATACAAGACATCACTCATTTTCTCAATCTAACAATACAAAGCAATAACATCCAACATGGTTCAGTTATTAACATTTTAACATTTCTTCTAATAGCTAACAACAAACCTTCAATCAACTGAACATAAATCAAAGGATACACATGTTTCCTAATAACCAATCAAGAGTGCCAATAACCATTGTACTTAACAGCTTACTAATAAACCTTTAATATCCAACTTAAACAATCATAGCTTCCATCCATTTATTTTTATCCATCTTAACAATCAACACTAATTTAATAGTGAAGACATCCAACAATAGCAAATAGTAAACACAAGGAAAACATTTCTATTACCAGGACATATTCCATCAATACTTACCTCATTCCACCACGGTTTAGAAGCAACAAACAGGACATATTCTATCAATTTTTACCTCATTCCTCCACGGTTCAGAAGCAACAACCAAAAACAGGGAATCGATATCCACAAATCTTCAAAACCATAAACCAACATAAGGAAGTTCATCATTTAACTTCTACCAATAATACTTGAAATCCATAACTAATGACAGTAGAAGCACACTCCAAATAATCAGAACATTGTTGTCTACTACGTTTACTCTAAATCAATACACAATATTCATAAATCCATGGAAGAGACTCTACATTACCTGAAGAAGCCAAAGAGGACCCGAGAGCACTCCAGAGACCTCACAGCAACCCACGAAGCAGCACCAAGTGTTCAACCCAACACACAGCCCTCCACACTCACTCAAATTTACTTCTTGCTCACAGACAATACAATCATCCTTCACTTTACCCCATACACGTTTCCAGAGTGCATACAGAGGAGAGGACACAAAGGAGAGGCTCACCTATATAGACGAAGGAAAGAGAGGAAGATGGCAGCTGCAACAGGATAAGCTGCAGAAAGGAGACTACCAAATTACCCAATTCAAGAGGAAATGATCCAATGAGGAGAAAGCACGTGGAAAGCCTTCCACATCTACAGGGGAAAGTTGGACGTCTCAGGGGGGTAGGCTGGAGAAGAAGAGCTTGTCCACTTCAGCAAGAAATCAGAAGAGAGAGATTGAATTTAAAATGGGTTTCTCAAAAATCCCCGATTGTTTGGATGAGTCGAGTCGTCCGCACCGTCTGCAACTCAATTTGGGAGGAGGAAATGCGTCCCAAAATGTCGTTCGTACCGTCCGCAGGTGTCTTCCAGATGTGATCCCACCTCGTCCGCATCGTCCGCAAGTCGTCTGAATTGTCTAGAAATTATTACAGATTCAAATCAGACGCGGGTCTTCTTCGTTCGCTTCGTCCACACGTCATCTGAATTGTCCCAGAATTAGGCAATCTAATATTTTCATGTGATAATTATTTCTCTCGACACCCTATGTGATTTAATGCATACAAATAATTATTCAATGCATAAAAATAAAGAGTAAGGATTAGAGAGAATGCAAACAAGGTTTGTTTATGCGTTTCGGCAACCCGCCTACGTCCGTGCTCCAAGAGCCCACTTAGAGATCACTAAAATGTCCAACCTCCCTGGTTGACAATATTTGACTTATGGGTTTCAAACAAACCATTACAAATGACTATTCTGGGGTGTCACCCTTTCATTGATTTTCTGGGCGTCAATCAAGCCTTTGACTATTTCGGGGTATCACCCTAATTTGACAAATTCATAGGGAGTCACCCTTTACCATTTAGTACAATGGTTTTGGAAATTGTAGAACCAAAAACTAAATCCTAACTCTCCAAATATAACTCTCAAGTTTAAGATTGAGGAGAGTAGGTTTACAAACCCACAAATAAGATGTAGAATCGAGTTCAAAATTTGTCAGGGCTTTGCCTCAATTCTCGATTTTGGTGTCTAGAGCTCAGAGTGCTTCTATGTATTTATAGACTGTCCATTTTTTGTCAACCTTTTCCTTTCAGTTGACCACTTCTAGATGTTAGAAATGTATCCATTGAAAATCCGACCATTAGAAGTTTAGCCGTTGTGAGTTCTATGCTTTTTCGGTCGCATTACTCGACTGGAACCTCGACAGCACCACGTCCAAAAAATGCCAGAAATAATCCAGAAGCAATTTGTCCATGTTTTCAGTCGCCAACCTCGACTGAGCCTTTGATTGCATATCGACCGAAAACTCTCAGACCAATCTGTGATGCTTTTCGGTTGCATGTCTCATCTGAAACCTCGACTGCATTGTGTTCGAAAATGTCAAGGAGCAATCTGCATTCATTTTCGGTCTAATTTCTTGACCTGTAGCTCAACCTGCATGTGATCTAAAAAATTCCTGGCAATCTGTATGCATTTTAGGTCTACTTTCTCAACCTGCAACTCGACCTGCACATGACCTAAAAAATTCCTGGCAATCTGCATGCATTTTAGGTTGAACTGCTCAACCTGCAGCTCAACCTAAAAATCCTGTTTGCCATTCTTTATATTTCTAAATCCCAATATGATACCTATTCACTACATAGACTTAGATAAACATATTAGAACAACATAATACCCATTTTGAGGGTATTTCCAATAAATATAAATATATATATATATATATATATAATAATTAAACAACTAAGCACAATTAATCAATAAACATAATAATTAATTTATTATTTCAATCAAAATAGTCATCATCAAAATAAACTAAGCCTAAGACATTTAGGCTAACACGTTTGCATCTATGTAAATGGAAAGACGCAAATGTCCATCATATAAGTACATTCGTCCTCCTTCATGTAAAGGGGTATACACAGATATCTTTTTTCATGACCTGGTGGTAGGCTTAACATAAACATTAGGTCAAACGACCCGATCTTTGGAGATGATTTGATCGCTCAGTCCAAGGCTATAAGCCAAAGTTTTAACATAAATTTAAGCTCATGACCAAAAGAAATGGATTAGGGTCCACATAGTGATCTACAAGAGTTAAAGATAGCGTAATAATAGACAAAAAGAAAAATAACACTATAAGACATACTTAAAAAGCTAATAAAAGAAATAAATTCTCACCAAGGACAGTAAAGAAACACCAAAAAGGAAACCAATGCCAAAGTAACCACACCTAACCACCGCGATTTGAAACTAGGATTGAGAGGTCTTTAAAGTAAGTGACTAACTCAGTAGGAAACTTATACTAAATGCAATGCACATATAAAACTGAATTTTTTTCCTTTCTCATCAAACCATCATTAAAGACAATGTTGTGCCCGTGCATGAGTTTACTATCATTTTAAAAACATTTTTAACTATCAAAACAGATTCCACAAGCCATCGATGAGGCAATCGTCAAAATATTACTAGATACCTAGTCAGCTATAGCAAAATAAGCCTACATCATTTTTCACGATTTATAAATAAGGATTCGTGAAAAAAAAGGTCACTCAAGGACCCCTCTGATACAATCACTTAGAAAGGCGGCAATCTGAAGATGGCAACACCTCATGAATCAAGTTTAAGGATTCAAAACCCAAGAAAAATGTGAACAAAGCCCAATTACCCAATTTCACACAACACACAAACAAAACATCTTCACGCAATAAAAGATGTGTTGGGATAGTCTTGTGATACTTTGATACTGTGACCGTCCAAAATATCAGAAGGATTCATCCTCCTGTATTAGTAACAGGTAAACCATGAAAATATCATGCACATAAAGAAACGTGTAAAACTAAGCATAAAAACTAACGAGCTATTGATCAATTATCGTCGGGTTTTCATATGTGGTAACTTATAAAATAAAGTGTATGAAACAATGATGCAATGCGATAAAGCATAAAATATCTACCTTGATGATCATTGAAACCCAGTCGACCATCTGCACATGCTGTCAAAAACAGGCACAAAAATCTGGGACACTGTAAGAACCTAAAATCAAACTGACATCAAAACCTCAAATCAACACTACGGGCAATACACAAGTCTCAAACCAGAATTTGAAACCATACCAGAAGAACTAATACAAGACTTCTCAACTCAACACAAGGACCGACAAGAAATTTCACGTTGAACCGAGAAGCCACACTACCAGAACAAGATATGGCTAAGGAAGTAGAGTGAACATTACTAAACTCAAACTCTATGAAATAGATAGTGCGATCGACCAAAATCTAATAGCGGCCAACCAGCCACTCAACAACCAACTCGAAAGACCCACTGGTCGACAAGAGATGGCTACAATCAACGAGATATAACTACGGTCGACCCAAGCAACTTAGTAGTTATGAAAACATTGCTGGGGTCTACCGAACATGACTGCGGTCAACCGGGATCACCTAGTGTTAACAAGACATGACAATAGTCAACCGAAACCACACAATGTTGATAAAACTTGACTTGGCTCAAGCAAAAAACCAGCAGTTGTCAAAGACACAACTAGAGTCAACAAGACACGATTACTGTCAACTGGGACCACCCAGTGTCAAAAAGAAACTATGACGATCAACCAAGACCTCACGGCGATCGACAAGACATGCCAACAACCATCCAAGACTCAACAATGGTCAACAAAACACAGTCATGGTCCACCAAAACCAAGCAACAATTGATGAAACTCAACAAGGTCGAAAACACAGTTGCGATTGACAAAGCACGACTAAAGTCAATCGGAATCACAAGTGTTGACAAGACACAATGACGGTCAACGAGACCTCTTCGCATTGACAAGACATGCTAGTAGTCATCCAAGACTCAATAGCGGTTGACGGGACCCAGCTATGTTCTACCGAGACCAAGTAGCATTCGACAACTCGCTGTGTTCAACCAGGACCATGTAGGAACCCAAATCAAAAGGGAAGGAACCATGGTCATGTTGCTTTATCGAGACCCGTGGCACTTAGCAACAAAACTTGACCCAAAAATGACTATTGTTGTAATATCCTGATTTTTGTAACAGAATTAAGAGTGAATAATTGAGAAATTAATTAGATGCAATTGGATTATTTGAAAAATTATTGAAGATTTATTTGATAAAAATTATTAGAATTGGTTAAGTGGGAATTTTAGTTAAGGATTAATTAGAAACAAATTTCAAATGGGTGA
Source organism: Begonia loranthoides (assembly GCA_022433065.1). Lineage (NCBI taxonomy): Eukaryota > Viridiplantae > Streptophyta > Magnoliopsida > Cucurbitales > Begoniaceae > Begonia > Begonia loranthoides. The sequence goes on from CM039469.1 coordinate 32,167,835, forward strand.
TTAATTAAATAAAAGAGTTAATTAAATAAAATGGAATTAGAATAAAATAAGAAATTAAATAAAAGGAGAGATTGAACCGGTTCTCTCATGTGAACCAACCAATTTGGTTTTTTGAAAAGAAAAAGGGGGAGGTGAAAAAAAGAAGGCCTGCAACCAAAAATTGCAGAGGGAGGGAGAGAACTCACGGTGGAGTTTGCGACAGGGGAGATGATCTCGCTGAGTGCTGGACTTTGTGGTGGGCGGTCCAGCGAAGATTCGGGTAGGCATCACTGGTCTCAGGCACGAGTGGTGCGAGAACGACAAAGGGCTACGGCTCGAAACTACCGAACCTGCCTAAATGTACGAGCGAAACTCCCGGGTGCCAAAATGTTGCTGCACCACACCGTGACAAATATTGGCGAAGGTGAGGATTGGATTTCAGATGGTGGGGGCGGTCTTCTCTAGGGTCAGTGTTAGGTAGGTCCACTGTATTGGTTTCTCGGTATCCATTGTCAAGCATTGTAAGTTTTCTGAATCTTGTTTTCAGGTGTTAAATCCAACGTTGATAATGGGTGTTGTTCTGGGTTCTGTTTTTGGTTGAACTGTCTCTATTGGAAGGGCCAGTTGTGGGAGGCGATGAAGGTAGTGGTATTTTGAAAGAAAATGGCAGGGAGCTGTTAGGGAAGAGAAGGCCAAAGCAAGAGAATGTTCTATGTGAATGAACCGAGAGCATTCTGTGAGAAGTGAGCTGCTGGGTGCGTGAGAAAAATAGGCAGAGAAGAAAACAAAAGAATGGGTTGGCTGGAGGTTCCCTGCTACTCTCGAGTGTTCTTCCAGGTATTGTGAAGGCTATCTAGAGGTGCCAAGCTTTCTACCAAAACCAGGTAAGTAATGTTGCTTGTGTTTTGGCCTTTCGGCCCTACAATACAAAGTGCTAGGTGGGTTGCCTTGTTTTCCCTGTTTTCGTTACAGTTTTGTTAACTGACAGTAGTTTGGAGATTTTGATGTGTGTTGGATGTTTCTGTGCATGATAAATAGGCATTGGGAATTCGTTGTTAATGTTTTACAGAGGAGTGCTCGTCGATATGTAGTTATTATGTTAGTTTAATGGTTGTCTCTGGAGACGCATTGTTACTGCTTTTTGATTGTTTTCTTGAGAATACACTGCCTTGTTTACAACACTTAATTCTATGTTCATTGGCAATAATGATTTGTTCTAGAGAAAGTTCTTATGCCAATGGATGGTTTCGCTTTACGATTTTAAGGATGGTGTGAGGATATGTTAGATTCTATCTTTGGCGATGTTTTGCTTACTGTTTTATGCTGGATTTTCTTAGGGATGTACTGCTCTGTTCACTGTGTTTACTTTATGTTCATTGAGAATTATTAGATGGTTCAGTTTATAATGAATAGGCATCTAGAGATTTTATTGTACAGTTTTACCATTGCATTGATGTGAAGTGTTTAGGTTTTGTAGTGTTACATGTTCATGCATGAGTTAGCATATAAGAAAGATAAAACGAGGAAAAAATGCATGAGATATGACTAGGTGTCCATCCATACCAAGTGGATGAGTTGTACGCTAGTGGTAAGGGACACTAGCCCAAGAACAGGTTTCTGTGGGCTAATCACCCAATCAGACTGCCCACTTAGGCTGAATGGTTACCCACTCGATATCAAAGCGAAAGAAAATACGTAAATAGTGACTGAGGATAAGCTGCCCAAAAGGGCGGGCCAGTGGGTCGTAAGCCCGTTAACTAGCTTCCAGCACAATCTGGGGGCTGACGAGCATAGAGGATTGCTGGGTTGTTGTGCACTAAGTGCACAACAATTAACGGAGGACTCCTAAAAGAGCATGGAGTCTGGGCTCCAAAAAGGGCGTGGAGTCCGAATCCCCCAAAAGGGCATGGAGAAACGTAGTGTGTACCCCACTGTCGTGCCCATTCATATTCAAAAAGATAAAGAAAAGAAACGAAAGCAAAGGAAAAGAAAAGAATCGAAAACGAAGGAAAAGACAAAAACAAAAGCAAAGGAAAGAAAAGAAATGAAAGCAAAGAAACTAAAAGAAAAGAAAAGAAATGATACAAAATGAAAAGAAAACAAAGGTCACCACATGTCATGCTCACAGTCACATGCATTACTTGCTAAATCTTAGACTTATAGATGAGCTTTGCATTATAGATACATGTATTACAGATGAAATGGAAAATGCAAAGACACATTGATGAAGCTCGCTCATAATGAAGACTTGGCGGTTGTTGGGTAATTCGACACTTTACTTTACTGTTTCATTAAATGAATATTTTATACAAAATTTGCAAGAAAAGTAGTTAATTGACAAAGTCTTCCATCGTAAATGTTTTATAAATGCATGTTTTAGTAATTGGTTTTAAAGTTGGGTTTCATCGCAAAAAAAAAAAAAAATTTAAGTAACATCGTTTTAGAGAAATAGGTTTAAAAAATATATATATATATCCCAAGAATTTACCACAAAAATAACGTTTTCTAAAAATGGGGCGTTACAGTTGCAGCCATCCAGTCTGTACAGTAGATGACTGGACCAGTCATCTAATCTAGCACAAACGCCCTATGCTTCCACGGACGTTCTCTCTTTTGCATACGTCTGGCGCTTCAACAGATATATGGAATGAATGTCTCACATTACCCTAAATGTTGGGGAGGGACGTCCCCACGGCATTCAAAATAATTCTGCGATCGATCGAACCTATAGTAAAGGTCGATTGGGGATGACGTTTCTGATGCGAAACCACGAGGAAAACTAGCCCCTTTCACTGATTCTCACCATGAATCAGCTAAAACCCTTGCATAAACTATAAATCCACAACCACAACACAAAACACAACCAAAGGAATTGAGTTTCGAAACTCAAATCTAAAACCAAGAAAAAATGGAACCTTCAAAAAAAAAAACAAGGTTAGAAAACGTAACAACCCAACTTTTTAAGCTGGATAATTATCAGGGTATTACCAAGGACATTCTAGAGTGTTAAGTTTAAGGAAATTTTTGTTACATTTTTCCCGTGTACGCAACATAATTAAAGGATGGGGTAAGTAAGATGTTACATTGCATATTTATACGTATCATTTTATGACATGTATTCATTGGAAAAATATTACGGGGATAGGAGTTAAGTGAGAAAATGTGAAGAAAGACTGTCCAAGGTGTTTTTGGACGCCCGAGACGACACTGCGGACGCATTAGGTCATTCGCAAGTGCATTTCATAGAGTTCTCCATGCTTGGGATGCATCAAGGATGAGGATTTTTTTCATAAAGTGTTTGGAAAGAAAATTTTGGACACCTGAGGACAGCCTTGCGGACTAGAAGTGTCGTCCGCAAGAGCATTACACGCCACCCTTAGCCTGGGGACGACTCGGGACAACATTTCTCATCCTAACTTCACTTGAGTTGTGGAGGAGGTCCCGGATAATGCGGACGCGAGATGCTTCATCCGCATCGAATCTGTTGTAAACCTAGACAGTTTCGGACGAGTCTGGATGGCAGCAAACGAAGAGTAGCCTCGTCCGAATTGAATCTATCCAATTCTTAGACACCTTTGAACAATACATGCGGACGACATGCAGACGCCAAATGGTGTCTGAATGCCAAATCAGATGGTACGAATGAAAATGGGGATGCCATTTCTCGTCCGAGGCCACAATTTGGCCTAAGGAATATGGTCTTGTAGACGATGCGAACGATACAAGTATGTCCGAACTCGTCCGAATCATCGTAGATCAGCGACAGAACTGATTTAAAATCAGAAGAAATCAATGCCCAACCAATGAAATCACAGCTCCTCGACACTGAATCGCACCCCCATGATCCCGACCAGCAGGACTGTTGCCTGCATCCCCTGTCCAGCCAACCTCTTCTGCCCTCCAGCCAGGAATTCGTCCCCTCTCTAGGTAATATCTCCCTCCCCTCTCTCATTCAGTCTTCAGCCTTCCTCTCTCCATTTCCTGCGTGAAATCCAGAGAGTGTGTAGTACCCAGATTTTTTATATCAGAATTTAATTAGGATAAATGAAAATAAATTGAAAATTTTGGATTAATTGGATGATTATTGGGGTATTACCCAAGATGTAATCGTCAATTATCATCAAGCAATATTTGAAATAAATCGGGAATTGGATTTGGCTTGAGAATAATTTAATTAAATGGATGATTTAATTAAATTATTAAAAAGAAATTTAATTGGGTAAAAAGAAGATTTACATTAAAAAGTAATTTGAAGAGATTAATTAGATATTAATAGAAGGATTGGATTAAAGAAAATTAAAATGGAGGGAAGGAAAATTTGATTATTTGGAAGAATTGGTTGAAGAAGATGTGGGTGACTGAACCGGTTCAAGCTAGAGGTCTGGACACTTAAAAGAGAAAGGGGGAGTTGGTTTTTAAAACATTGGCCTTCGGGCGTTTCACTGAGAGAAAGAGAGACGAACAAGCGGGTCCGACATCGACAGCGATGAGGGCTTGGGCTCGAGAGGCGACATCCGGGAGGGCGGTCGCTGGTGAAGCAAAAAGGCGAGTCGTGCTAGGGCATGGCTCGGGATCGAAAATTCTACTGGTGACAATTTCAAGCTTCGGGTGATGTTTTACGGCGAAGTTTGGAGGTATGTTTGGATTATTCTTCCCTTCCGTTGCTTTCTGTTGACCAGATGTTCGCAGGAGAACGCTAGCAGGGGCAATTATAGGGCTAGAGTTTTTGCGAGGGAGCGACTGGTAGGCTCACGGTTCACGCTGGACCGGCCAAAGGCCTAGGTCTAGCTTGTGGTCCGACCCAAACCGATCTAGCTCAAACCTTGCAGCAGGTGACAATGACAGTGTGGACGAGTAGGGGACATTCTGTACACTGAGCAGTGGATATCGTAAGAGGACCTGTGGCTGGTCGGGTGTACAGAGGAGCTACGCTCTGCCTCTAGGAAGTGGTAGTGTTTCTCTTCTAGGGGAGGGATAAATTGGCAGAGGAGCTTTGCTCTCGGGTGATTCTTCTGGAGGGTGAGTGAAGGATGAGGATGCAGGGAAGGTTGGAGCTATTGGAGTGGAAGAATGAACTCCCTATCCTTTGCTCCTCCCTGTTCTGTGTGAACTTCTAACTCCTGTAGGTAACCAAACTTCTCTCTCTCTATTGTTAGTTTATTGTTAAGGACATTAGTTAAAGCATGCAGATTATGCTTTGCTAAATTGGTTAAGTTCTCCGTGTTAGATTTCATGTGTTCCTGGAGCAGAGGAGTGAGCTCCTTACCTGCGTGGCTTTCCCTCCTGTCTAGCTGAGCTTCTAGCTCCTTTGGGTGAGCCATTCCTTCCCCATAACTAGTTGAAGCATACTAATGAAGACATATTGTTGTATTGCTCTATGTATTTGGGATAACTGCTGTTAGATGGTTTTGTTGGATAAGCTTTGGATTGATATTCTGTGACGTGAATGTCTGGAGAAAATTTTATTTGTTGGTTAACTTTGGAAGCACGAATATACTAGATTTAGCATTGTTGTTTGGATAATATGTTAATACTTCTGATGGTTTTTCTAATGGATTATTTGGAAGGCGTAGTCTGTTAACTATTGATGTGTTGTGTTGGTGTTGGTTGGAAATTGGATAATGATGAGTGTAGTTGGATAGTGATAAATGTAGAAGTATGAACGTTGGAAATAACCTGTTACGTTGGATGATGGCAAGCATCGAAATGTTGAGTGTCATATTGTTGGAATTGGGTGTCTGATGTGTCATTTGTTTGGAAATAGTCCTGTTAAGTTACAACTTGTAGTGTTATATTCTATTGATTTTGTGTTGGGATACTAATTGGTCTAAGGCATGTAAATAATTAGAATTAGGTGTGGAGATTAATTAGTAAGTTAACAAGTAGAGTTAACAATTTCAGTAATGACTAGATGTTTCTAAATTGTGAAGGTAGTAAAAAGAAGAAAAGTTAGCTTTAAGCGTTGAACGCTATGAGAAACGAGGTAAGTGATATGCATGTGTCTTGGTCTTCGGACCCTACATTGCAAGATTAGGAGATGCACGTTTTTTTGCTTACTGCTTTCCTAGCATGTTTCGTTGTTTACAGTTTTAATCTAACGTTTCATTGTTTACTGCTTTTACAACATGCTTGTAGTTATTAATCACACGTTTCTTTGCTTACTACTTTCTTGGCATGTTTTGTTGTTTATAGTTTTAATTGCACGCTTTGTTGTTTACTTTTTTATAGCACGTTTCGTTGTTACCGCCTTAATAGCATGTTTCATTGTTTATAGTTTTTAACAGCATGTTTCGTTGCTTACCATTTTCCAAGCATGTCTATAGCTTTAAATGCACATTTCGTTATTTACGGCTTTAATAGCATGTTTCGTTGTTTACAGTTTTTAACAGCATGTTTCGTTGCTTACCATTTTCCAAGCATGTCTACAGCTTTAAATGCATGTTTCGTTGTTTACCGTTTTAATAGCATGTTTCGTTGTTTACAATTTTTAACAGCATGTTTCGTTGCTTACCGTTTTCCAAGCATGTCTACAGTTTTAAATGCATGTTTCGTTGTTTACCGCTTTATTAGTATGTTTCGTTGTCTACTATTTTTTTTTAAAAGCATCCTTACAGCTATTATTCGCATGTTTCGTTGTTTACGGCTTTTATAGCACATTTCAATGTTTATTTATGCTTTCATAAATTGTATGCATTCACGAGTAGTATACCAAACAGATACAAATAACGAACGAATAATAAGTCATAACGAAGAAACAAATCACAAATGAAGAAACAGATAACGAATGAAGAAACAGATAACGAACGAATAATAAGCCGTAAAGAGTCAAGAGAAATGAAAAATAACTAATGCAATTAAAGTAAAGAAAAGAAAAAGGCAACGATATGATGCGAGACCGTTTAAGCCTTTGTGGAACGGTTGCTAGTGAGCTTTCGGATTATGCCATCGTCGCTAGCAAGCTTTCGAATTATCTCATTGCTGCTCATATCTGTTGCAAGGTCCCTGGATTATGCTGGGACATAATGGCCAATGATTAGCAGGCTTTCGGATTATGTCATTGCTGCTATATCAGAGGTAAAAGACGAAAACGATGAATAAAACGTAAAAGACTGATAAAGATTATAATTAAAACGTAAAAGACAAAAGGATAAGAAAAAGAAGAGAAACTTAAACTGCAGACGATTTTAAAGATACACAGCATGAGCATATAGTAGCATGATAGGTAATTTCACTTACTAAGCATTAGGCTCATAGCTTACGACTTGTGGTGTAGGAAAAATGATGAACATATTTAGGAGCAACTGATAAAGGATTTGCACGGACGAGACTTGTGGCTGGTAAGGCTAACAAAGGTAAAAAGAATAACGGGTTTGTAAAACGTAAAGGAACATTTTAATTAATTGTCTGTAAATGAAATATTTACGCTTCCGCCACGTTTTCAAAGGAAAAGTAATTTATGCTTCCGCTATGCTTTAATAAACATGTTATGTTTTAAATAAAAGATTTTAAAACGCTTCTGCATTTTATTAATTGGATTTTCATAGCGAGTTTAACGAATGGTTAGTAGCAGTCCGGTTAAACGCACTTTGATATTTCTTTAAAAGAGTTTTAAATAAAGAGGGTTTTAGTGGTTAAATAAAAGTTTTAAATTTTAGCGTATTTTTAAAAGGTTACGAAAAATCGAGTCATTACAGAGTGTGAGGGAGTGACCGAGAGGAGAGAGCTCCAGTGAGTTGTGTGGTTTAGTGAAAAGTGTTAAGTGTTGTGTGTTAGGTGAGGTTAGCTTAGCTAATAAGTTGAAGGAGAGTGAGCTGCTGCTTTGGAGCTGCTGGTGAGCTGCTGCTGGACGTGGAGTGGAGTGCTGCTATCCCTGCTTTAGTTCTTCAAACTGGTAAGGAAATAGGGTAGTGTCTTGGCCATTTGGAGGCCCTACACCGCAAGTGTGTGTGTGTGTGAGCTATGTCAATTCTCCTTGATGTCTACAGTTTAAAATCTTGGTTGGGTAATTCCTGCAATGTTTCTTTTACTGCATAAGGTAAGATAATGAATGCTTACTTCTCATTGTATAATGATAGAATATGAAGGAACAAAAGAAAAAGAGATCTGGTTGTTTCCATTTACGTTGCTGAAAGTTTAGTGTTTGTATATTCTCATATCATTTATTATTATAACATATTTAGTTTATAATTCTTGGTTCTGGTTAGGGGCTATAAACCTTCTAGTTTTATTTAGCATTAATTCATTTAGTGCGTTTCTTGTCATAATGAACTACTAAGCATGTTTCTATTTTGTCGTTCATTAAACATGTTTTCATTAGTTATTCGTTAATAATGTTCCTATGAATCACTTGCTAAATATATTTCCAGGAATTGTTTGGTGAGCATGTTTCTGTTAGTTATTATCAAGCACGTTTTGTTAACCAATTGCTAAGTCTGTTTCCGTTGTTAGTCTAATTCAGTTTATTAAGCACGCTTCCAGCAATTTTTTGTTAAGCATGATTATGTTCCGTTTCATTTAGATGAGTATGCATAGTTATTCTTTGCTTACTAGTTTGTAATCAAGCATGTTTCAAGTAGTTAAGTACATTCTTAAGCATGTTTAATTAATTAACTAGGCTAATATTCATATGTTAAGTGATTGAAGCACGTTAATTAACCAGTTGTTAAGTGATTGAGCCACGTTAATTAACCAGTTGTTTAATCAATAACTAAACCTTGAGCATGTTATCTAATTAGTCGAGCATGTAAATTAACTAGGATAATTAGTATGTTAATTAACAATAAGTTTTAAATTTCCATTTCATTTATTGTTATGTTCTATACATTCAAGCATGCTATAATTCATGGTATATTGTTTAGACACTTGATTCTGTATTGCCCTCACGATTCGTTACCTACTTCCTATAATGGTCACAATTTCTTTAAACATGTTTCTTGTGTTCGGTTACTGTCTAAAGCATGTTTCCATGTTTAGTTTAGCTTAGCTTAACGAGCTTGTATAGTTAGTTGTAATTCATTGCATGATTACTTCATTGTCTCTTATTGTTCATCACTTTCAATTCAATATCATAATTAGTTCCTTGTTATGTTTTGTTGTATACTTTCAATTAATGTTATCCGTTCGATGCGCAATTTCAATTACAGTTCCTGCCTTACTTCTTTTATATACGCTTTCAATTACAGTTACTTTATTTCTATGCGCACTTCAATTATTAATGTTATGTTGTGAAGCATCATGCATCATGTTAGGTTGAGAATGTATGCTCATGCATCATGTTAATAGAAAGCATAGGAAGTGCCACCTTGGTGGTGGTACGCAAGCATGCATAAGTGAGGAAACTGTTAAGGAAAAAAAGAAAAGGGAGTTGGAGGCGGATGGGTAGTTGTGTCTAGTCTGCAATCTAGCCAAAGCTCTTCCCTTATCGGGTACGGGAGTTCTAGATTGCAAGTAAAAGATTAGGTCTGGTCAACTATACCATTCCATATAGGTCCTCCAATCTCCAACTCGATGTACGAGTAACGAACGAAAAAATAAAAGTAAAGTAAAGAACGAACGAACAATGAAATGAAAAGATTGGTTTGGGTGGCCCCCATTCAAAAATGGACGAAAGAGTGGCATTCACGTGCATTAAACCATTTTCCTTACTGAGTCATTAGGTTCATGTATTACTTGTGGTGTAGGTACAAACGATGAACAGATAACAAGCAGATAATAAACAGATAATGAAGGAAGGATGAAGGATTTGAACGAGAGAAATTAGGTTTGGCCACGCGTGAAGAGGGTAAAAGAGAAACAGTTGTAATTAAATTAGGTTTCATAATAAGTTGTATTTAATCATTTGGTCCTTTCATTTAAATGATTTACGCTTCCGCAAAATTTTGATAAATCCGCTATGTTTTCAAACAAATAATTTTATTACGCTTCCGCATCCTTGTTGATTGAATTTTCAATACAAGTTTAACAAAAGGTCAGTAGCTGTTTGATTTAGCGTCGCACTCTGATATGCTTTATTTTAAAAAGGAAAATTTCAAATTTTTACGTGTTTTAAAGGATTTACAAAAAACCACAAAAAATGACGTAACCGCAAAGTTTCTTCACAAGAAAAGGAGAACAGGACACCATAAACATGAATCATGCAAAAAGACAATGAGATTCACTTGTTGGTCTCTCTCCCCCGCCCTCTCTCATTGGTCTCCTCCTCTACTAAAGAAGAAAAGACTTTTTCTTCAAAAAGCAAGGTAGAATTTTTATTTTATTATGTATATATATACACACACATATATACCTCCTTTTCTACTAAAGGTGAAAAGACTATTTCTCCAAAAAGTAAGAGAGAGATAAATAAAAATAAATTTTAATTATTTTTATTTAATATATATAATATAAATTAATATATTGAAATATTAAATAAAATCTTTAAATCTTAATTCAACAACTACCGACAAAAAACTCAGAAATCAAACTACGATAAGACGAACTTACTGAATATAATCTAACAGTTTCAGGCCACAAGGAAACACGTGACCATTTAACCAAACCCTCACACATGGCTGAAGACCCACAACACACAACAAAGACCTGGTCAATGCAAGACAATTTGACCTCATTTAAAGCAAAAAATTTATTCAGAAAAATGTAAAATTTAAAAATGGAAAATTTTACATATTTCCTATTAACAGACATCCTTCCTAGGGGCGAACGCACTCCAACATCATATGACATCCAATGATTAGCTTTAGACGTCCTCTAATGCCATATGATGTCCAAGGATAAGCTTTGAACGTCATCCAACACCAAGGGACATCCAAGGATCAGTCTTGGACGTCCTCCAACCCCAAGGGACGTTCAAGAGACATTTTCAATGGAAAACGGGACTACAAGGTTTGTAATGCCTTGTAAACTAAAACCCTTTTTCAAGCCATTTTTTTTAAAAAAACACTCATTCATAGAAATCTTATCTTTCAAACTACTCACAGTAGAAGTCTTTAAAATAAATCTCAATTATAGTTCAACTTAATAAAATCTAACGTAAAAATAAACATAAATATTATTAAAATATTTTTAACTTATATCCAAATATAAAATGAAAAATAATTAAATAAAAATGTTTTCTTATTCAATTTATTTTCCTCAAGTCTTCACTCACGGGTCAACTTTGCTTCAAAGACGCTTTAGCTTTGCCCACGAAAATCCTTCATCAACTGCTATCCTTATTCATTAACATCCTTAGGTTCCTTAGTAAGTTGATCATCACCTATATCACAAAGTTTACCTATGAGTTTAACGCTCAGGAAGAGATGCATATAAAACATGACTTTCAGATGCAGTATGTAAAAATCATGTCTTTTTCAGTAAACATTTTTTTTCTTTTTCTTTTACTTAACAATTAAGCCGTTATGGGTAATTCAATTTAGGGAAGAGAATAACACTATTAGGTCCACCTAATGCGAGACAGCTAACTTGAACTCTGCCTATAATGACTATTTACATTTATTCAGTCTGTCTTTTAGTCTTTCATTCTTTCTTATCTTTCTTAATGAAAACATTTTTCATTATGCAAGAAAAATACACATACCATAAAAGAAAACCTAGCAGGCTAGATCTTAGCAGTAACATATCCTCAATTTATGTCTCATCATAATAGTCACAAAAACAATGAACAAATCATCAACAATATATCAACATAAACAGTAAACAACCAACAGATATCATATCTTTGAATTTCATCATAGATAATAAATAACAAACCATAATCATATCCTTAAACAACAATCGTTCGCATCACAAAAAAAAATATCACTATAAAACTACATTACCCTACCACTTTGTGATGCAGGCCAAAGGCTAAACACAATCAACATCACTTACCTATAGTTCTTAGTAGAGTCCGTAATTTCCCTAACATCTCCAACACGCTAGATTTTCTTATTAAACAGAGATTTGGTTAAAAAAAAGATGGAACTTTTAACACTATACACTATTTCAAAGTCCAAGAAACAGCTTCGTGCTGTTGTCGTTCATCATCTTTTACGAAACCCATACTGAAGCAGACTTACCTTCAAAAACTTGAAGAAGATTCTCTCAAGAGCTTGAGAGAAAGGTTCTCCATTTGATGAATCCAATTAAGGATTAACTCTAATAATCATATTTTGTATAATAAATGTGATTAAGTGATAATAAGTCATAAGTGGACTTTAAGGAAGAAATTGACCAATCAATTAAAGGTATCTTTACAAACTAAAAAATAGATATAATAGTTGATACCTTAGATAATGAAATGGTGATGATATTGGATCAATAGGATGTATGGTCATTAAGATATGAATTTTTACACGAAAGTTAATAGATGTGCTATAAATGAGCATAGTCATTGTTTATGGCTAATTGGATAAACTATTGTGATTATAAATTCAAACCATTTAGAGGTTATAAAGTAGACACATAAATGAAGTGCATGACTTTGGATTGAAAGGATTTGGATGTATGCAATAAAGTTATGCATGTTTGAAATTGGATAAGTCCAAAAATGCATTGTTTTGGAAAATGTCTTTAAATTAGGATTTAGAATATTAATTTGGAGACATGTATAAAAGAAGATATGTTTCTAATACATTGATGTATGTGGCCATGTAGTAAAATTGGACAACCAATGAGTTTATGACCGTGTCACTTGGGGATTTGTAACTAAGTATGTGATTAAGGTGTAATTAGTAGATGATTAAGGTTAATTAATCATTATTAATTGTTTTAATTATGGGGATTGTCTTAGAACTAAGTGAGATTGATTATTTTTAGCTAAGTATGGTTAAGAGTAATTAACCATGGTATTTTTGTAAATATCCATAGAAGAAAGGGTAAAATGGTACTTTTGAATAACAAAATTGTAATTTTACCCTAAGATTTCTCTAGAAAGTTGAGAAATGGCTAAGGATTTAGCTAATTTCATGATGAAACCAAGGGAGAAAGAGAGAAAAGACTAGAGAAGGAAGAAAAAAGAGGAAGAAGAAGAAGAAAAAAGGGAAGAAGGAAGAATAGACCTTCAAGCCTTCAAGAAAAAAGTGTTCATCTCTCCAAGATAATCCTTTTGAGCCTAAATTCAAGAGGAGGAAGTGAAGATTAAGTGATCTTCAAGAAATAAGAACCATTAATTAAGTGTTTTATAAACTATGTTAAATATTGCATAGTTTAGGTGAAGAACATGGTGGGTTGGGATTTATAATTGAAATTCATGGATTGCATGTTAGTATCTATGGAAGATATGGATTTGTTGAGGATTAAATTGATTAATTAAATGAAGCTTGTAACCTATGGAAAAGGCGAATAAAATTATGATTTTAGAATTATAAGTAAAATCCATGGAATTGTGTATAGATGTTCTTGATGAAGTTAGTTAAATAGAATTCAATATTGAATTGTTATGAGTTGTATATAAGCATGAAATTTGAATGCTTGAGGGCTAGAGACTCAATATTGATATAAATGCTTTGAATGGAAAAGCTTCAATTATTGAATTGAATTATTGTCTTTAGATAGTTTATAGATTAAAATGCATATTTAGATCATTATATAATGTGATTGTAATTCTAGGATGATTTAGTGTTGGTTTGATATGAATTGGATGTGAGAAAAATGTTAAAATTGGGAAATGTACACAAAGCAGATGACCGACATATGGGGTTGGACGTTTACAAGTGAGGAAAATGTCAATTTGTAAAAATTGCGGCTGACTGAGGGAGAAGTGTGGTTGACTGAACTATAAAAAATAACGTTTAACGATCAATCAAGGGTGGACGACCGAATGTTGAAGTTAAAACTGTATAAATTGTGATCGACCTGTATTAGGGAGCGGTTGACCAAAATATAGTAATAAGTCGTGGAAACGGGTATCCCTGAAGGAGTACGGGTAGCTGTGGATGCATGAGAGGTCAACCAGTATTAAGAAGTGATCAATCGAAACTTGGTAAAATGTCTTGAGAGCAGACAACCAATCTTTGGGGGTAGACCTCCAGAAAATTGACAGAGTCTCAGGTTTAAAAACCATAGTCTTGAGCGATCGACCACTGCCGAGGGTTGGACAATTGAGACCCTATGTTTTTGTCTTGAAAATGTGTTCGAGCGGACGACCACGTCTGGGGTGCGGGCGTTCAAAACCTGTGATTTCAAGATGTTTTCTTCGTGTTTTAACCAAATTGTTTAACCATTGCATAAACTCTTTTGGGTGAGTATTGAGACATAGATAAAACATGTCTAGATAGATGTATGATTAATTAAGTGGAAGAAAATATAATATTTATTAAAAATTGTCTATTTAATTTATTTTTAGTCAAACATTAAATAAATTCATTTAAAATATTTATATTAAGCAACGAAATTAAAATACGAAAACAAAGTTGAAAATTCGTCTAATAACAATATTCATGGAAATATCAATTCGAGTTTAATGAAAATTCCAACTACATAATATCCTTTCAATGATAAAATTTTCAATAGAAATTTTTTTATTAAAAATGATATTTAAAACTAAATAAAAAATTAACTTATCTCTCTAACTCGACAACAACTTCTTTTGTATGCTCGTCCACTTCTGGAATATTCTCAATCAACGTCAATTCTTCCTCAAATAAAAACTCACTTACATTACAAAACTAAAGTGAAATAAACTCAGTAAGTAAAAACATATTCATATGTGAATTAATTTCATGCATTATCAAATTTTCATATTTAAAGTTATATATTGGTTGGAACTCGTTTTCCATCTTATATGCATTCATGCTTTCATTAGTCATCTCATAATTACCATGTGTTTCGGCTTTTAGAAAACTAGCAGTTTCTTACCCTCATGGTTTCATCAGCCATCACAAAATATATCATGTTTTCTATCAATTCTATCAGATCCATACATTCATATTTGCATACATTACAACCTACAAATTTTTATCTTGCTATAAACTTATGTCAATGTCTAATTATGTGTGTCAAAATAAAATATCAAAATTTAAATAATAAATTTGAAGAAAATAAATTAAATACTATGTTTTGTGATATAGGGTCGATTGCCAAATATTGAAACCGATGTCTTTACTTCTCTAGATTCCAAGATAATAAAGTTTTAAGAAATTTACAAAGTTTTCGAATATCTTTTCCTGCCTAAATAATCTTATGGTTAAAATCCTCCTTAAAAAAATCCTTGAAAGAATTTGGGCAAGAATTCCTTACTGATAAAATTTTTAGGCAGACCTAATTTAAAATTGGGTCGACTTACATAATTTAGGAGAAATTTGGTCAAATTTGGACTGGGTCCAATTCAAGTCAGTTTGGTTGGACCGTTCGAGTTAGTTCGGGTGGACCGATTGGTTCAGGTCACTGGCCTGATCCTATTCAACATCTTAAAGAACTAAGCCAATTAGACCCAGTTTTTCTCCTTCTTTCTCCTTTCTTCCTTCAAGTCGCTCATGGCCAAACACACATGAGGTGTGTTTGCCAATGAACAAAGATGAATGGCACCAAAAAATCAATCGATTCCATCAAAGTGATTTGTCCAACCCACAGTTAGACACTTGGATGAAAACATTTATGAAAGACAAAGAAGTTTAACTAGTGGTCGACGATGGAGTAGTGTTCGACTAGCATCCAGAGGTTGAGCTTTAGCTTTCTTGATGGATTCTGATGAGGTTTGGGTGGTGACTGATGGTCGGAGGTTGGAGGCAGAGAGGCTTTGAGTTCTAGAGGTATGTGATTCTTCCATCACCACAACTCCTACTTATAGAGGGAATTTCCAAGTGGGAGTTCCACAAAATTCAAGTGGTTTACAGATTTCTTAACAAATTGAATCTGTTAAGTTATCTAGAAGTTAACAATTTTGATGTGAAAATCAGATTTCTCCACGGGTTTAGGGAGATTTTTAGGAGAATCTCATATTAGGGTTTGATTTGCTAGAGTTGATTTTTGATTTGAGAAAATCAACTTCAATTTCAAAATTTGAAAAAAACTTAATCGTTAATATATTACACCGATTAACCGCTATGTCCATTCAGTCAACTGTGGGTGTGGCCGATTGAATCAGTCAAAAAGGCCTAAGATCAAATGTTCTCATTCAGGACTAGGCGTCTGTGCTAGTCATCCTGCGGCGAGACCTTGGGCATCTGTGCTAGTAGTTCCATTAAGTGTTCTAGACTCCTACAGATGTCATCTACTGCTCCTGGTTTCGTGAACATACCATGTATTTCCAGTCCAATTGTCGTATCCCTTTCAGTTTAAGTTCTTGGTTTTGTTATGAGAATTATTTATGCGCTTTAAGAGCAATCGTCATGCTAGGATCCTCATAGGCTTCCTTTTCACTAGAATTATTTTCTATAGAAAATGGTGAAGGTTTATTTTAATGTAGTTGCCTATATATTCGACAATGTTTTTTTATCTTGCTTCACCTGTGGCTCGTGGAGCCAATTTTTTTAAAATAATAAAAAAGTTTCGATGAATGTAAATCCATGTACAATATTTACATCTCTAAGCTCATGGATATAAAGTAAAATAATAAAAATAGTTTTTTCATGCATTGCATATAGTATAAGTCTCTTACTGAGTTAGTTATTAACCCTTAAATACTCCCTCTTTCCCAGGTAAAGATTAAGGCGGCTAGGACTATGACCATTGCGAAGGTCTTTAGTGGGTTTATGTTCTTCTTTGACTGTTTTATTCATTTCTCTTAGTGAGGATTTTATTCCTTCTTGGCATGTAATAATGGATATATAGTGTTGAATAAATATATATCCATTCATAGTATTTTTTTTCTTTGTTAATTATGACACTATCTCTTCTTTTTTATGATCACTTTGTGGACCTAGAATTATTTCGCTTGAGTTCTAGATTTATGCTGAGTCTTCCACAAGAAACCAAGTTCTGGGCTAGGCAATTGGGTCCTCTTCGAGGATTGGGTCATTCAACTGGTGTTTCTATTAGATCTGCCTTAAGGTTATGACAAAAATATATTGGTGTCAGTTTTCTGCAACCCAAATTGCTTAGTTGTTAGAACTGTTTGATGCATACCCTTCAAGATTTCTAGTGAGGTGAGAGTTATTTTTTGTTCTCATCTAAAGGAGGTCTCTTATAGTGCAAGGACAATGAATTTTCGTTATTTCATGGTCTTCGTATTGTATCGATCAATACTCTCTTGAAGTTTGAGTAGGTAGACATCGGAGCAAAAGTTGTGTGGAAATCTTCGTTAGTCGATTGGGGTTGAAAGAACCATGGGGCTAGACCATGTTTGTCGACTAGATTGGAATGTTGGATGTGCTCCCTAGTGGAATTTTTGGTGTGTCCCCTGATCGAGAGGTTAAGTTCTACATTGGCGTGTTTTGGGCTTCAACCCCAACCTTACGCCAAATGAGAGAGTTTTAGTAGGATTGGTATATTTAAGACCTTAGTTGTAGGTGGTGTTCGGTAAACGGTCCCTTCATTAGAGTATGTCCTAGTGGAATTACATTTTGGTGCAAGTTTGTTTTCGTGTTGTGTCTTGTGTTAATTACAAGGGAAGATGATGCCTCTTTGGGTTCTACATCGTCTTCTTTCTGGAAGCTAGTCGAGTACCAAAATAGCAAAAGTATCTATTACCTAGGATAGGTAAATTGTTTGAATCATTAGGTAGATCTCATTGTCTCATTTTTGAAAGTTTAAACTATAGTTCAGATGTCATTATTTAAGGATTCATAGAAGGATATCCTAGAGGAGGCTTTTCATTTTAGGGTATGGGTATTTCAAGTTCCTGGTCTTACCCTCTGATTTTACCAGTATAGTTGCCTTCATGGATGTTATAAACTGTGTTTCAGATTGTTTAGATCAGTTGTCGTGGTTTTTGTTAACGATGTTCTGGTTTCCTTAAGGCTCGAGGACAACATGGAAAATCGTAAGTTGTATAGTGTTGTGGACATTTGAGTGATCATTTGTGGTACGTTAATGCAGAAAAGTGCAACTCTTGGATGTCAGAAATAAAGTTTTTGGACTTGGGATGTTATGTCAAAGATTTTGATAAATCCTTCAAGGGTTTAGCTAGGTGTTGGCAATTTTCTAGAGCTATGTTATGAATTCTTAGATTTCTAGGTCATGTCGACTATCTAGACCTTGTTAAGGTTTTCTTTCATTGATAGTTTTGTTGTTGACCAAATGGAATAGGATGTTTGTAAGGCTCAAGTGGGATGATCCTTGTTAAGGTGAGCTCGAGGAGTTAGTATGCGAGTTAGTGAGTGCATCAAATATGACAATACCTGACTATAAGCAGTCTTAGGCAGTCTATACTAGTGCATCAAGAGTTGGTGTTCGGCTGTGTCCTGAAGCAGCAGAGTAAAGTGGTTACTTATTTGTTCAAGGAATTTGGTTTTTGTTGGATCCTTAGTTAACTAAATTATGCCTTGGAGTTAGCTGCGAAGTTTTGCTTCGAAGTTTTGGAAAGACTTTTCGTATAGTGTGAGCTGTCAAGTGTACTCAAATCATAAATTTGAAATGTCCTTCAACTTAGCTAGGTTTGGTGCTAGGGCAACGGAAAAAGGGAGTATTGGTAGGTTGTGATTTCAGTTTAGAGTATCATTCAAGTATGGTGGATATAGTAGCTGTCAGCCATGTGATACTTTAAAAAAGTGACCATCCAAAGTATCAAGAGGATTCATCCTCTTGTATCCATATTAGATCAATCAATGAAATACTATGCACGTGAAGATAAATGTGTAAAACTCACACATACATAAGTAATATAAAAACTAACGAGTTGTTGAACAGTCCCCCGTTTGGTTTTCATAAGTGGTAACCCACAAAATAAGGTTTTGATAACTATGATGCAATGAAATGTAATAAAGTATAAAACCCCTACCTTTGTGACGATCTTTCTTACCAACTGGAGCAATAACCTCCAAGGGAACCAGCTCAAAATCCACGAAATTGTCTCAACCCATAACAGAGCCAATCACAATGAGTTCCTACCCAACACAAGAAAAACATAGGGAATGTGTTCTATACTGGAACTGGGAACCCAAACAAAATGACACATGAAAACATTTGGCCCAAAAGGCTGTTGTAAACGTTTGGACCAAGCGACGGATGACCAATGCGGTCGCTCAATATAGAAATGGGTTTCAGTGTGGGTTTCTAGAGCTACACATCCTAATACGAAAATAGCATATGTAGATACTTATTTTTTTGTGAGAACTGCACTTTTGTGGACTCAGGCGCTTCCTCAGGTACGTATGTAACACCCCGATATTTTTATCGGGATATTGCAGGACGTATTAGGAGCATTAGGCCTACGGATATTTTAGTGATAAAATTGGATTTAATTTGCTAAATTAAATTAATTGACGGGTATTTTCCACAAAAGTCTTACTTCCGTAAACACGTGCTTGTGCTTCCAAGGGGCGGATCTCCAATGCAATACCGCAAGGAAAAATGCCCCTTTTTGCTAGGTTTTTTTAGGGGTGAGCATTTTACGGTTTGGGTTCGGCGATGGCTGAAACAAAACTGAGTATTCTTGGTTTTGGAATCGAACTAGAATTGAACCGAAAATTTAGTTCTGGTTCTGATTCGGTTTCGATTTTTCCCACTTTATTTTTAAAAAAATTTTTTGCAACTATCAAAATGATTGAGACACTTTCTACGAGCTCAAATGAGAAATTTTTGAATTTCATTACATGTTACAAGCTTACAGCTGCTAACCAATCCTAATTATCACACCCGATAACTCCTCAAAGCAGCAAACATCAAAGAAATCAGCTTTAACCAAAATGAATGGCCAATTTAAGAGACGAAATGCCTGATGAGTGTAATTTTTAGAGATTCACTCAAATCATTTTTTTGGTGGACTCAAAAAGTCCATAATAATGGCAGATGAAGCTAAAATGAGGAGCATCACATTCCTAAAGTGAATTGGAAGAACAAATTTAGATCTAGGGCTTGAATGAACTAAATGAAATTTTAGGAAAAGAAATCAAGGTTAAAGTGAAATCCCAAAAAATTCAACCTGGGAAACTAATCTCCATAAACATGTTGTAACAATCTGACTTTTTATATCGGGGTATTACAAATGACGTAGTCGTAGTGTTAAGTCAATGGAGTATTTTTTATAACGTTTTCCCTGTAAACGCGATGTAAATTAAGGATGGAATGACTAGGACATTACGTTGTGTATATATATGTGTCATTTTATGACATGTATTTATGGGGTAAATGTTATAGGATAAATTTTAAGCGGGAAAAAGGTGAGGAAATGCTGTTCTGGGCATTTTTGGACGCCTGCGGACGACATGCGGATGAGTTATATCTTCTGCAAGTGCATTGCATTGCATCCCCGATGCTTAGGACGCACAAGGATGGGAATTTGTGTCCTGATGTGTCTGGAAGTCTACTTTCGAATGCATGCAGATGACTTGTGGACGAGACGTGTCATTCGCAAGTGCATTGCACTTTGCCCCTTAGCTTTAGGACGACTCAGGAAGCAATTTCGCATCCTGACTTCACTGTGTCTCGGACTTTCAAATGAGTTTGGACAAGTGCAAACGTGGTGATGCCTCATTCGAATTAAATCTGTCCAATTTTTGGACACTTTTGGATGCGTGCGAACGCATTATGCGAATGCCATATCGCGTTCGAATGTCGCTCTCAGAAAAGTCTGAACGAGTGCGGATGTGGTGATGTCTCGTCTGATTTGATTATGTCCAATTTTTTAAAACATTCGAATGCATACAAATGCCATTTTGCGTCCGAATGTCTCCTTCAGATGGTACGAAATGGGTGGGGATGCCATTTCTTGTCCAAAGGCACGAATCTGCCTTAGAGATTTTACTCATACGAACGAATGCGGACGAGACCAGTGCGTCCGTACTCATCCGTACTCCATGCTAGGACGCCGACCTCCCCCTGCTTGGAGCCGCCTCATCTCTACCCTTAGCTGTCCAATTTGTCTCCTCCATGTACAAATTGCCTCCTCCTTCGGGTATAAGCCACTTCCCCCCTTCATCCTTTCATTTTTACTGTTCAGCTCTCCCCTTTCTACTTGAGAAGTTCCAGAGAGTGAGAGTGAGATTGAGGGATATCCGTGAGAGTGAGTTCAGATTAAGTGAGTGTGGATTAGGTGTGATACGTGGGTGACCTGGAGAGTTTGATGTCCTGCTGCCCTTCAAGTTGGAGCTTTGTGTGTTGTTAGAGTTGCTGTGAGCTGAGGAGCCGTGAGCATGGAGCGCTGATGTCCCTGTGTGATTTAACACTTCAACTTAGGTAAGGACTTGGGTGTGTCTTGGCCTATGGAGGCCCTACACCACAAGTAGAGTGCGTGAGTTTTACGTTAGTTTCTTGAAATGTTGTCTGTTAGTTGTTGTAGATATTTCCTGTGTTGATGATAGTGTAGAATGCTAGTACTCTGTAGATTATTGTTGATTTAGTGATCAATTGCTTCAATTTGTCAATGTTCTGTAATATTTCCTTGGTTGTTAACTCTGTCCCTTTGTTGTTGTTAGCTCTGTGTTGATACCCTGCTACATTTCCTTTATTATTGTTAGCTCCGTGAATTCCTTTATTTGTTAGTTTCCAGCAATTATATATATATGTTGTTGTTAAAATTCTTGTAAATGATTCTTGCAATTGATAGTGCTAATTGTGATGAATGCGAAATGGGTGAATGATAAAAGGTTACGTGAAGTCTGGAATGGGCTAAGAGTTTATGCTGTTTTTGGATGTTTTCTTGCTGTTTAGTTAAATGTCTTTGTCGTTATTTCCTTGACCCTACATTACTCTGCCGCCATTTATTATGCATGTTAATATCCTTATGTAAATACTTAAATCTAAGTTAAGCATGTTTGATCTACTAGGGAGCATGTTAATTAACTAGAGTAACTAATTAGAGTTAAGTGTACGAATCAACTTAAGCATGTTAAGTAACTTAAGTATGTTAATTATTACTTAAGCATATCAATTGACTTAACTCATTGTCCAATTAACAATTAATCCTCGAGCATGTTAATTAACTAATTACTTGAGCATGTCACTTAACCAATTACTTGAGCGTGTTAATTAACTAATTACTTGAACATGTTTGAGTAACTTAATCATTTCTTGATGCATAACAAATAATTAGAGTAGTTAACTAACTAAAATAATTAATTACACAAGCATGTTGATTAACTAACTTATCGTGATTTCTAGTTAACATGTTTATGATATTAGCAGTATGTTGATTTAATAGAATGTTTGACAAATCAATTAAATTATGAATCAATCCATGTCTGTTAGTTAGCTATTACTTGTGAAACCCACAAGCATGTTAATTAACTATTAATATTGAGCCTGCAACCTCATCAAGGATAACTCACTAGAATAACGATGGTAATCCTTTCCTGAATTACCTAGGATAACTACCTAGGATAACTAATTAGAATAATTACCTAGAATAATAAATATAGGGAGCATGTAAAATGACTAGGAAATTAACTAAGATAATCAGCTTGTTAATTAATAGCATGTTTTGATTTTCCTTTTGATTATAATTGCGTTCTATTAATTCGAGCATGTTTTCATTGTTTTAATTTCTGCATTTCCTTATTGAGTTCATTCGTTGTTTGATTTCCTTATGTGCTTCGATGTTTACAATTCCATATTCAATTGCTCTCTAATGTGCGCTTTCAATTTCTGTGCGCAATTTCAATTACAATCACTTTTGTTTCAATACGTATTTCAATTACTGTTAATGTACGTTATAAGGCATCATGCATCATGTTAGGGTGAAAATGTATGGTCATGCATCATGTTAATAGAAATCAATTGGGAGTGCTGCTTGGGGTGGTATTCATACATGCATTAAGTGAGGTCAAATGAAGAAAAAGGTAGTTGGCGGGCGAATCAATAGCGGATCTAGTATGCGGCTAGGCGAAGCCCCCTACCTCGATGGGAACGGGGACCTAGTTACAAGTAGAGGGTTAGATCTAATCAACTATTTCATCCCCTATGAAACGTCCAATCTCCAGCTCGAAGTACGAGTAAAGAACATAAGAACCAACGACTTAATGAAAGGATTGGTTTGGATGGCCCCCATTCCAAAAAGGACTAAAGAGAGGCATATCATATTGCATAAACCATTTTCCTTACCAAGCCTTTGAGCTTATATTTTACTTATGGTGTAGGTGTAGGAACTTGTACGTGGAATAAATGCACAGACTTAGGAGTATATGCGAGAGATGATAATCAAATATTAAGGCAAGGATGAAGGATTTGCACATGAAGGATCTTGTGGTTGGCCAGGCTAAGTGAGTAAAAGAGAAAATGGTTTGTAATTAAAGTATATTTATTTGTTTAGTGTTAGTAGAGCAAAACAAAAGATTTTATAAATTATTTACGCTTCTGCAATATTTTAAATAAATGATTTCATAATGCTTCCACTATGTTTTACAAATGATTTTATATTTGTGACATTTCATAGTATACCACGATTTGCAATAGAGTTTGTAACGACCTGGTTTTTATTACCTTTTTTTTTAAATCGCGTAAAATTTAAAAAAAAATTTTAAAAAATAGCGGAAGATTCTTCTTTTATAAACCAAATAAAAAATGATAATTAAACTCTTTTTCTTACACATTATATAAACTGTAAACCCAATTAAAAGACGTTAATAAAATTATTATCTTAAAATCTTTTATGAAACGTAGAGGAACAAAACATTAAAGAAATACCATTTTCTTTTACAATTTAATATTTTACAAAACCCTTTACAAAATTATTTACAAACCATCTCTTGTAATTCTCCTTAGTCTAACCAGCCACAAGATTCGCACATGCAAATCCTTCACCAACTTCTCATTAATTTGTTCTTCGGTTCTCGTACATGTACCTACATCACAAGACTTAACTAATGAGCCTAAGGCTCATTAAGTGATACCAAATAAAATGTATGATGAACATGTCATGCAGCTTTTAAAATCTCTTTTTATTTTCTGTTTTTGTTTCTGTCATTTCTTTTCTTTTTCTTTTACCATTTTCTTAATCTTAACTTTATTGTTTAGTCTTTGGTATTCAACTCAAGCCTCAACCAATGGGGGACTAATCCACCCAAAGCCTCTAACCATGGGGACAATGCCCACCAAGCCCTCTTTATGAGTTACATGCCAAAGCCTCAATTGGTTTCCATTGGAATGCAACTCAACCATTGGGGGACTAATCCACCCAAAGCCTCTAACCATGAGTACCCTGTCCACCAAGCCTCTATTTATGAGTTACATGCCAAGCCTTAACATATCCATTATCTTTTCTTTATTTAAAACTTTACCATTATCATTTAATATTTGTTTCCATTCTCTTTTTAAAACTATGCATGAAAACCCATTTTCGTATCATTTTGAAAACCATGATGCATGATGCTCGTGAATGCATACAGTTCAATCATATCTCTATATAACCTCAGGACATGCTTATCTATTAAACATATCATTAAAAGAACATAATTCTAATAAACACCTAGCAAACAACATTACAATTCATGGAACATGCTCAATATCTGGTAAAGCAGTAAACAACCTAAATATTCTATTAAAGCAGTAAACAAAGTCCTAATTCTTGCGATGTAGGGTCCGAAGACCAAAACACAGGCAGTATCACTTACCTGGTTTCCGTAGCAGGTTTCTGAAATTAACATTATCCTTCTTCCTTTAAACACCTTCAAAATACAAATTATTTATTTATTAATAATCACAACGTATTAATTTCATTCTTTTCCTAGGAACCCCCTTTTAACACCCCAAAACAGAACATAACACTTAACAATTCTAACATTCTCAACTTAACAACTTCATCATTATCTATACCCTTAATCTTTATTTACCACTTGATAGCATTTTATAATCCAACTCAATATCTCATTTCTAACCAATTAACGAACCGTGCACGTAAAGATGCAATACAACATTTATCCAACAGGAACCAACAGAGTACAATCCCGTAGTCCAAAACTAAATCCAACATTTCATGCTTTTAGAATTAACAAACAGAGGGCATATATTCACAAATCAAACTTCACAGAATATTAGCCCAAGCAACAGAGCACATATTTGAACTATTCTTCACAGAACCAACGACAGATTAACAAATCCATTCACAGAACCAAGAAGTAGAACCTAACAGAGGCATACTTCCAAAAACAGAGCAGCAACATCCAACAATAAATCACAGCGTCCGCTAAATCTTTTATCTTCTATATTTAACCATAACCATCACTTAAATACATAACAGAAAAGGGGGAAGTTATACATCACAGACGAACCGATAGCAGCCTCCCAACCTCTTTCCTTCTTCTCTTATCTCCCTTCTCTGATGTTTCTCATCCCTTTTCTTCAGCTCCAGACTCCTCTATTCTTCCTCTCCCTTGCAGATCACAACTTCCAGAGAGTACCTACCTCCACTTCACCAGAGTGTTATTACAGAACACTCATTTTTGCATTTCTACCTCACCAGAGAGGCACACCATGCTATGCCTCTACCACAGACACCCTCAGGTGTCCCCAATCCATGCCCTGTCATCAGCACTATTCTTCCACGCACTCCACGTTGTCGTCTTCATCAGAGCAGGACTGACTAGTTCAAACCGAACTGCAAGCAGACCACAGCTTTCAGCCGTTCCTCACGAACTGCCAGCCCCTGCCCTTCGACCCGAGGCTAGAAATTGCAGCCACCTCGACGCCAATGCTCCTCGCCATTGCCATTCCATTGCCTCCGAGCATCACCAGTCACCCGAATCAATGGAGCATCAGAGCTCACCATGACCCGAAGCTGCACTAACGACTCGAATCTTTGCGCCTAACCATCCCGCGAAGCCACACCGTTTCGCACGCTGCTTACCAGATAATGCGCATGACCGGAGCCGTCCTTAGGTCACCGTCGCCATCCCCGAGCCTTTGTCTTCCACTTGCCCGAACGTTCTCCCTCTCTCGATCTCCTTCTCCCTCTCTCTGTTCTATCTTCTCGGATTCTCTCTTGCCAGAACAAATCGTCGCGGCTCATTTGTTTTCTTTTTACACACTGGACTAGTTCAGTCTATCCCCTTACATTTTAATTCCTATTTCTTCATTCATTTTAAATCCTCTCCATTCTCATTATTTTCACATTTTAAATTCCAATTAATCCAATTTCTTTTTCTCCTTAAACTAAAAAATAAGTATTCATAAATTTTTTGACCAAGCCGTACCAAACCGGTTCAGCACATATTTCTCTCCTTCAGAATTGCGATTTTGGTCGAGGGAAGGCGCCCGCGTCTCGATCGCATTCAACCAAAAAGTCAAGAAAATTGGATAGATTCAAATGTTACCCGACTGCATTAGTCTGCATGCGTCTAGACTCATCCGAAAACCCATTTTGCAGACAAGGGACAATTTTGGAAGCGAAATGGCAACCCCGCCCCGTCCCAAAATGCAAGGGACGAGTCACAACACTTTTCAAATGTAACACCAAATCCGCGCGTCGACTGAAAAGTGAATTACACCCTTTTTCTTCCAAAACTTTAATACTTTAATCACTCCATAATATTTTTCCATAGTTATATGACATTAATCAATAACATATCGCCCCCACAATATAACACGTTAATTATTCCAAAATTTATTACATTATATACATGGGGAAATATTATCAGGGTATTACAGAGCTCGTTGCAATTCGCATCAAGTTCAGACTTTTTGAACCCAAAACAAAACCCAGCCACACAAAATTCATAAGGGAGAAAACAGAAGGAGAAACTGGAAAAGAAAATGGAAACACAATCCAAAAAAGCCAAATAAAAAAGTTAGAAAAAAGAGAGTGAGCATAAACCAAAAAAAAACTTTGAGTTTTATGGATTACCGAGAGGCGTATGGCGACCAAGAGATGACTTTGGCAACAGAGAGATGACTGGCAACCAAGATTAAGAGACGATTGGTGACCAAGAACGAGAGATGACTAGTGATCGAGAGACGACCGGCGACCGAGAGGTGACTGGCGACGTGAGTCTTTCACACTAAGCACAGTGACACAAGAAGACGAAACAAAACTGAGTGAC
Source organism: Begonia loranthoides (assembly GCA_022433065.1). NCBI lineage: Eukaryota > Viridiplantae > Streptophyta > Magnoliopsida > Cucurbitales > Begoniaceae > Begonia > Begonia loranthoides. Next base: position 32,194,861 of record CM039469.1, read on the forward strand.
ATTGAAGTTTTACAAGAGTGCAGAGTCTGCACTCTACAGTACAAAAAGAGGAAAGTGAAAGCAGGCACACGAAACGAACGAGCCGTCGACCCTAAGAAATTTGGTTCAGTTTGGTTTTGTCGGTTTTGAGAAAGACAAACCAAAAACCAAACCGAATTTTCTAGTTCTTAAAAAAATGAACCAAAAATTGGTTACGGTATGCAAAACCAATCCAAATCGAATCGATTTGACAGGTTCCAGTTTGGTTCTCTGGTTTCAGTTCGATTTTGCACACCCCTAGTTTTATTCCTCTAATTAGCCTAAAAATTTGCATAGACTCTAAATTTACCAAAACTTTGTAGTAGTAACTCATAGATTCGAGTTTTCAAGCTTGAATCCAAAATCTACAAAACCTAAATTAGAAATGCGAGAATGAAGAAGAGAAAACAACTTACCCTCAAAGTCCCTTCACAAAAATCAGAGATCAAAGCCTCACTCTCATTGAAACTCTCACTTCTCTTTCGATCTCTCTATCTCTCCCTACTCCTCTTGTTAGCAACCGAAAGAGGAAAATATGGTTTTCTATTCCCCTAATAAAAATTTAACTTTTATTACCGCACGATAACACTCAATTTTACTAGTTTGACAATTTAATTGAAAATTCACACATAATTGCTACGCAATAAAACATGTAAACTCCAAACACCTTGACCAAATGTAACTTGAAAATTTTACACATGGAATTTATTATTAGAAAGTTTTCTATTTTTACATGACTGGATCTTTGAATCATCGTCATTCTTTACATGCCTTGTGGGCAATCATCGTGCTGGGGTCCGTGAGGGGCCTTCTTTTCATTAGAACTATTTTCTAAAAAAAACTTTAAAAGACTTATTTTAATATAGTTGGCTATGTATGGAGCTATATTTTTTATATCACGTCACTAGTTGCTCATGGAGTCAGTTTTCTTAAAACAATAAAAAATGTTTTGATGAATGTAAATCTATGCACAGTATTTTAATTTCTGGCTCATGGTTTTAAAGTAAAATGATCAAACAAGTTTTCTCATGTATTTCATTTAGTATAAGTCCTTTAATGAGTTAGTTGCTCAACCCCAAAGACCCCTCTTTCCCTAGTAAAGATTGAGGCACACAAGATTATTGAGTGTTGTGAAGGGCTTTCCCAGGTTTATTTTTTTCTTTAAGTATTATTCATTTCCCTTGGTGAGGATTTTATTCTTTCTTAGCGTATAATATTAGATGTATTGTAAAATTTACAATTTTTAAATTTTATATTTTTCTAAGTTAATCGAGGTCAATTTGTTTGTATTGATCAAGTTTTTGTCGTGTATCATAGGGTTCAATCAAATAGTTAACTTGTGAATTTCGAGTTTCCTTGCAGACTAGGTCAACGAGGAAGTGCTTGGTAAGTCTAACCTTTCTCAGTTTTTGTTTTGGTCAACGTTTGAAATTTTCTTCGAATTAAAATTTTTATTTAATATTTATAATATAATGTATTATATTATATTGATTAAATAAAAATAATAAAATTCTTTTTATTTATTTATAATTAAAGAAGAAAGTCTTCTTTATTTTCATCTTGGTGCACGGAGGAAGAGTGGGAGAGAGGGAGTTGAAGCCGAGTGACATGCATAGGGTTTCTAACACTAGAATCGTGTTTGTGGCACTCCGATCTCCAAGTTTTGTGAGAGTTCTTCTAGGGTATGTCAATCTCTAACCCTTGTTTTCTCATTTGAAATTTTCGTTTCATGTCAATTTTGGATTTGAGCTTGGAAACTCAAATCCTTTAATTGTTTTTGTGTTATTATAGTATACACAATTTCATGCAACATTCATGTATGTTTGATAACAAGATTTGCATGATTCATACATGCACTATTAGTATGTATTATATTCATTTAGTGTATGCATAGTAAGGATGTCAAATCATGCATCATGAAATATTTATACATATGAAAATATTATCCGAGTGGTATTATTGGTCACAGAGGAATCTAATATACCTCGTCAGACTATGTATTGTGTAATATATGTCAAGTGAAAAATAGAAGGAAATGGCTGTGAGTCCTATTTGGGGTGCATGTCGCTAGCCCTTCAAATGTTATTATATTTATGGATACACCTATTTGAGACAATGGTCAATATGGTGGGGTTTCATGGTCGTGTGTGACTTCACATACAATGGTGTTTGATCATTTATGTTGATAGTCACATAAATGTTGACATTCACGGATATGTTGACATTCACGTACATGTTAATAATACTGTACTTATTAAATAATATGACTATTTAATATAAAATAGAGCATAGCACTGATTCACATTATATCACTGCATAATTGTAGAAAGACATCCATATAGTGAAATTCATATGCATTTAATAATTATTGTATAATTATGGGTCACGGGATGAAGTAGTTAGATGGATTGTTATGATATTTAGGCTATGATCTGTTATATCATAAGTCTAGGCATTAATATATACATAATGTTGAAGAATTTCTTCATATAAAGATATCATTGGTGATAGACATTAATTGTAAATGTCTAAATAGTTTGTAATAGACATTAAATAGAAATGTCTAGATAGTATGTGAGAGACATTAATTAGAAATGTCTAGAAATAAAAAAATTCTTCATATAGAGGATTAAGTGATTGAGGTATAGATCATAATAAACATACATTGTAAATGTCTACATAGGTTGATATTAGACACATTAGAGATATCTAACATTTGTGATAGATAAACCATAAAAGAATATGATAGATGATTTGAGAATTATATATTAATTGAAAATGTCTAAATAGTAATGGATATAAATAGACCATAATAGAACGTAATCCATAGAACGAGAAATCACATTGGATGGTATAAAGAAATTATAGAATAAATATTGTATAGAGTTTGGTGGTGCTTATTTAGAATAGCACATGAGATTTATGTTGAAAGTAATTAATAACTAAATACGTAGGAGAATAAATTGTGTATGAAAAGTAATTGCATATGAGAATGAGAAAAGATAGGCTATGGTTATCTAAATCATAGGCCTAAGATGTGTGATCATTATCGTTTGGAATGTCATAACTCAGCCCCTGATCCTCTCAAGAACTACAGAAATCAAATCCAAGCATTATCTTTTCTTAATCTGTTCAAAAATCTAATCGCAGATTGCAAATTCAGTGCAAAATTACTTTTGAATCTTCCTGTAGTTACAACGAACGTGTGGGCTGCCATTACGGAGGACCACTTCATCCATTTTGTCCAATGAAAATATGCAACATTAGCATTTTTTACTTACATTCACGATCACCAACGTTTCTGCGGATACTTCATCCAGCGGATCCTTTATGACCCATTCGCCAATCACTATCTGGCATATACTCTTATTCCCTAGTGAATATCTCTCTTGTGGACACAAATACTTCCGTGGACACAAACTTTTCCATGATATTCATTGCTCTTCACAGATCCTTGATCCAAACGACGACATTTCTCTCCTTATACTTATCTGCCACGAATGTGCTTCCTTCTATGAATACTCAACTTATCCTAATACTACGTCACCCTCTTAGATAATGGATGTCCTTTATTTTGTGGACATGTTCCCTTTCGCAACAACATTGTTCACTGTGAACGTCTATTAACTTCAAACGACGATGTTTCCTTCTGCCGCGGACGCATTCCTTTTTGAGGATATGTTCCTTATCCCAAAACAACATTATCCATTTTGCGGATACCAAAAATTCAGCAGACACATTCCTTTCCTTGGACACAAATACTTCTATGGTTACTAATTTCGCACTGTCTGCCAATAGTTGTCTACCACATACACCATTTCTTTGTGGATAACTGCCTTTCGCAAACATGTTCACTCCCACATATCCTAACGCATAAGCGGGCATACACCAACACATCACTCAATATATCTTCCTAATTCTTTTACACCTAATTTTCTTTTTCTAATCAAATCCTCACCTGCAGACATTCTTACTTTATATTTTAAATTCCTTTCATCTTTTTCCTAAATCTTTAATTACTTAGTAATTCTTATAATTCTATTAGAATAAAATTCTTCAATGTAAAATTAATAATTTATCACATTTGTGACACTAATTATTCAATTTAAATCTTAAAATGTCACATTATATAAAAATATTCGCGCAATTTTTCCACGTATTATAAGATTTTTCTAATTCATTTATCGTAATTTAGAATTTTAGTTATTAGCAAAATTAGTTTAAAGTTTAACTTGCCACTGCGTTTATAATTCATTATTTTTTTTTGTTAATTACCCTAGGTTCAATTATTTATTTCAAGATAAAATTAGACCTAAGCCAAACGTGGATCTTGGACAATATGGCGAGGCTAAATATTCCTTTTGTTTACCACCATGATTAGTCAATGAATAAGTGACGTATCAAAATATAGATTAAAATGCATATCTACACTCACAATATAAATAGCAAAAAAATAATAAATTTATTACACTAATGTTAGTTTCATAAATTATAGCTTGTTATTGTAGGAAAGGAAAGAATAAAAAAAAATACTTGAAGTGAGTGGCAAGGTGTTCCCTTTTTTTTTTGCTCTTGTATAAATAACAGCAAATCCCACCGCTCCTCTCAAAGCCAGAACCACCCAAGCTAAAAACACCAACGAAAGAGAGTCGCCGTAAGTAAGCATTAAGCATGACGCCTTCTGATGCAGTGAAGCCCGGCCACTCAGGTGATCACAGCAAGCACAAACAACTGGACCGACAACTACTTGACATGGTCTCCGCCATAACCCATCGTATGGCCCATCTTCACAAACCAGGTGGCACCACCGTAGAGGATGGGGATGACGGTGGCGTGAGAGTCATCACTCTCGCTGGAAGCAACACCGGGGCCACCATGCGTGGTCATGTTGGGGTGAAAGATCTCCACCGCACCACCAATTTTCCTCTAGAGGATGACGGCGATGAGTCTGAGACGGCGGAGGACCAGCTGATCGCCTACGTGAACAGCAACGTCCAGGCGGTCAACAACTCCGTCATGTTTGGTGGCAGCTACGCCACTAACAATCCGGGTGTTCACATGGACATCTCTCAACTGGGACTCGGCCACCGTGATCTCCACCACCACAACAACCATAACCAGAAGAAGAAAGGTTTGGTTTCTAGTAAGAAGAAAGAGAAGGGACCGCTCAGCAGCGACCATCCTTCTTCTGCACTTTCCGATTATTCTTCTCACTGAGCACCATAACCTGATCTCTCCCTCTGCCTCCGTTAATACGCAGGAGAAGATTTAAAAACCCATTTCGGCTTTATAAATAATGTGTTGGTTATCCTCGTGTATTAAGAGCCATGATATATGATTTCATAATAGCAATATAATAATTATATTTTATATAAATAAGTATAAACTTCAATTCCTCCAATAAAATTATTCTTTTAAATCAATCATCTTATTTATAAAAGATACAATAATGCAATAATAATACATGATATAAATAAGTATACATAGTGGTAATAACACGAGTAGGGGTGTTCAAAAAGTTTTAGGTTCGGTTTTTTATTTGTCTTTTGTAAAATCGACAACAAACGAATCGAACCGACATAATATGCAATTAAAAAAAACCTATAGAATGCACTGATGTTAGCCCATTGGCGATTGGTGAACCAAGTGTGAACCATGAAGGTGTGACATCGAACACAAACCCTCCTCCTGGCTTTAAGAATCAATTTGTAGCTAAGGATTGAAACTAGTTTCACTCTGTTAAGTGTTCTGCGGCACTTGGCAACTTGGTGCTCACGACTCACGTCGGCCATTGCTCCCTATTAGCCCTCGCATTGCTTTGCACTTTGACTTTCCCTTCCATTCCATCATTTCCCTACGGTTTCAGTCGACCGTCGTTCTCTCAGGCCTCTTCAAGTCGGCACGGCACAGCAAGTCTGACTAGCATAGTCGTTCCCTCGCCTTTGTCTCGGTTCTAGCGTTCTCTCAGTCTCAGTCTCGGTACCTCTTCTCTTTATTTTATTTCTCTAATTTTTGCCACTGTTCGACATCGGTCACCGCTGCTTCCTAGGCGGTGTCTCTTTAATTTTCGACCCTAGTAAAATTGAGTCTAAATTGTTGAATGAAATTGTGGAATGAATTGTTCAATGAAATTGTTCAATGAAATTGTTGAATGAATTGTTGAAATTGAGTCCGAATTGCTAAAATTGTTGAATAAAATATGAATTGAAAAAATTGAGTCTAAATTGCTTAATGAAATTGAAGAATGAATTGTTAAATGAAGTTGTTGAAAGAATTGTTGAAATTGAGCCTGAATTGTTGAAATTGAGTTTGAATTACTAAAATTGTTGAATGAATTGTTGAAATTGAGTCTAAATTGTTGAAATTATTGAATGAATTGCTGAAATTGTTGAATGAAATTGGCTTACTTTGATTATGCATTTGGTTTGCTTCAAATTAATTTTGCATTTGGTTTATTGATTCTCTTGCAATTTGGTTAATGATTCTACTACATATAGTTTAATGTTCCATTGTTTTAATACATTTGGTTAAATGATTTTATATTTTGTTTTAGCCTTCTAGGATGAAAAATATTAATGAAACTATAAAGGGTCCATTGTTAACTCTATTACTTGGTAAACCAAGAGAAAAAAAATTCATTGTTAACTCTATTACTGGTCAAACCAAGAGAAAAAAAATAAAAAATTTGGAATTATTTGACTAAGATTGAAAGTACTAATAATAGCAACTATAGAGCAAAATTTAATCATTCTTCACAGACATATGCATGTCATGCATTGAAAAATAGGATATTAAACTTGAAAAAACACATCAGTAGATGCAAAAAATTGTTGGCAAATGTAAATATAAAGCAAAAGACTTTGAATTTCAAAAATATGGATAATATAGGACTAATTTTGTCATATTTTAGTGTTGCAACTTGTCGAGAACTACTAGCAAAAATTATTATTATTAAAATAAGGCGTAGGATTGTTTCTGTTCTGTTGTCTCAGTAGCAATAAGTGATGTATTAGGAGGGAACTGTACTCTCTTTCTTTTAGTTAATTGACTAATACTATAAGAATGGAAACTCATCTCAAAAGTACACCACCCTTATCGATGACACATTAGACATAAAAGTACACCACTCTCTTTCTTTTCACCTATTGTTTGATCCCGGGGACGAGCTTAATTTAAGTTATAGGTCCTTGGTTTGACTGCCCTCCCATTGCTCTAGCCATAAGCTATGGCAGCTCCTGCTTGCAACCACAGGGGCCCGCTCAATTGCAGTGACTTTGCAGGCAGGTACAAAGGGGGTTCTCAGTCTCTGTCAACCTCTTTTCTGAGCCTGTTCTCTATTATTAATACATCCGAGGGATTAGGGTCCACCTTTTCAACGGCTTTTAATTCGGATTTTGCCAGTTCCAGTCTTTTCCCATGGATCACTTTTTTGCCCCGAAAGTGGAAGTTTCCTTTGGAGACAGCCGGGACCAGAAAGAGGGTTTTTCAAATATGTTTTTGTAGGTGGGGTGGGGGCTTCTCCGCTGCAATTGAGCAGCTGAACTCATAACTGTTCGAGCGCAACGCTGATGAGAGTGAGGGGTGGTTGGTTCCGATTCGACCAGGTAAGGTATTCTACCCTTGTCGAAGGTCCAGTACAGTAGGTAGCAGGCGTCTACGTTTTGGCTCTCGAGCGAGAATGAGAAATAGGCGATGCACCATCTTTCTCTTTGCTGCTATGACTTCTTTTCTAATGGGGGACCTTGACTTGAGAGATTCATCCAATTGAACCCACACTAAAAGGAGGACCACAAGCTCGGGGCTCGACGAAACATAAAGTATCAGCATTAAGAAACTTCTTGGGGTTAGCAGTGAAAGAAAGAGCCCGGCATTCATTTCTTCATTC